>CM031242.1:38168014-38768014 GCA_018340775.1 Taxus wallichiana var. yunnanensis
ACAATTTCTTAATTTAAAGATAGCTATTGAATAACAAATCATGGTCTAGCTTAGCGGCTAGCTAGGATCCTATCTTTTCCTCTTGTCATAGTAATCACTATATGTACAACTTTAGGTCGATTATAATTGGTCTTTATGATTATAATTTGTATTCATTATGATTATATTATAATTGTATCAAATTAGCTGCACGTTACCTAGTGGTGCATATTGCTACACTACTTTCTGTCGAGAGGGATTAAGAATTTCTCTTCGTATCAAATAAAATGCTTAGTGACCGCTAAGCTCCATTACTAGTTGAAAATAATAACGTAGTAGTTTAGGCTCAACATTTTCTTAATTTGAAAATATCTATATAATAACAAAAATGGTCTAGCTTAGTGACCACTAGGCTCCTATCATTACCACTTTTCATTGTAATCACTATTTGTTCATCTTTGGACCGATACATTTTTCATTGATATTAATTGTATCATATTGGCTAGACTTCACATGGTGAACCCAATTGCTACACTACATTCCATCTAGAGGGATCAAGACTTATTTATTTCGCATAAGATATATCTATGTAAATTATAATCCATATTCATTCATATCAAAGGAAAATCCTAGCGATCGGTAGGCTCAACAATTTCTTAATTTCAAGATACCTATTGAATAACAAATCATGGTAGGATCTTAGCGGCAGACTAGGATCCTATCTTTTCCTCTTGTCATAGTAATAACTATCTATAAAACTTTAGGTCGATTGTAATTGTCAATGATTATAATCATATCAAATTAGCCGCATGTCGTACCCGGTGGTGCATATTGCTTTGCACTAATATTTGTCGAGAGGATCAAGACTTTCTCTTCACATCGTATAAAAAAAAATGATGCTTAGCGACCGTTAAGCATTATTACTAGTTGAAAATAATAACTTAGCGGACGCTAGACTCAACATTTTCTTAATTTGAAAATAGATATATAATAACAAACAATGATCTAGCTTAGCGGCCACTAGGCTCATATCATTACCGCTTGTCATTATAATCACTATCTATTCAACTTTGGACCGATACTTTTTTTAAATTGATAGTAATTGTATCATATTGGTTGGACTTCACATGGTGGACCCAATTGCTGCACTACATTCCATCGAGAGGGATCAAGACTTATTTATTTCTCCTAAGATATATCTTTGTAAATTATAATCTAAATTGGTTTGTATCAAAGAAAAATCCTAGTGATTCTAAACTCAATAATTTCTTAATTTCAAAATAGCTATTAAATAACAAATCATGGTCTAGCTTAGCATCCATTAGGATCCTATCATTACCTCTTGTCGTAGTAATCACTATCTTTACATATTTAGATATATTACTTTTTTCATTGATAGTAATTGTATCAAATTGGCTATGCGTTACCAGTGGAGCTAATTCCCACACTAATTTCTAATAAGAGGGATTAATAATTTTGGCTTGTATCAAAAAAATTCTTAACAACCTTAAGCTATATTACTAGTTGAAAGGAATAACCTAGTGGCCGCTAGGCTCAATAATTTCTAAATTTGAGAATAGTTATATAATAACAAACAATGGTCTAGCTTAGCGGCCACTAGGCTCCTATCATTAATACTTGTCATTGTAATCACTATTTGTTCTACTTTGGATTGATAGTGTTTTTCATTGATTGTAATTGTATAGTATTGGATGGCCTTCACATGGCGGACCCAATTGCTACACTACATTCCATCAAGAGGGATCAAGAATTATTTATTTTCCTAAGATATATCTTTGTAAATTATAATCCGAATTGGTTTGTATCAAAGAAAAATCTTAGTGACCACTAAGCTCAACAATTTCTTAATTTCAAAATAGCTATTGAATAAAAAATCATGGTCTAGCTTAGCGGTCGCTAGGATCCTATCATTACCTCTTGTCGTAGTAATCACTATATTTACATCTTTAGATTGATTATAATTTTCAATGATTATAATTGTATCAAATTGGCTGCACGTTACCTGGTGGAGCTAATTCCTACACTACTTTCCATCGAGAGGGATCAAGACTTTCGGTTCAGTATCAAATAAAATGCTTAGCGATCGTTAAGCTCCATTACTAGTTGAAAGGAATAACCTAGCAACCTCTAGGCTCAACAATTTCTAAATTTGAGAATAACTATATAATAACAAACAATGGTCTAGCTTAGTCGGCCACAACTAGGCTCCTATCATTACCACTTGTCATTGTAATCACTATTTGTTCTTCTTTGGATCGATAGTGTTTTTCATTGATTGTAATTGTATCGTATTGGGATTAAGACATATTTACCTCTTATAAGATATATCCTTATTAGTTGGAATCCATATTCCTTCATATCAAAGAAAAATCCTAGTGACTACTAAGCTCCATTACTAATTGAAAAGAATGCCATAACGGCCGCTACACTCAACAATTTATTGATTTGGAAATAAAGATAGAATAAAACATCATGATATAGCTTAGCGGCCACTAGGCTCATACCAATACCTCTTTTCATTATAAACACTATCTTTATAGCTTTGGATCGCTACTAAATTTCATTGATTATAATCGTATCATATTGACTGGAATATCCCTATCGTAACCTAGTGACACACTATATACCCTTGAGAGTAAGTGATATTTTTGTAGTTTTTATAAGATATATCATTGCAACATATAATTTATTCTTATCAAAGAAAATTCTTAGCGACCGCTAAGCTACTTTATTTATTGAAAGAAATGACATAGGGGCCTAGGCTCAATAATTACTTAATTTGGAAATAGCGATAAAATAAAAAATCATGATATAGCTTAGCGGCCATGCTAGGCTCATACTAATATCTCTTTTCATTATAAACACTATCTTTACAACTTTGAAGCGCTACTATTTTTTGTTGTTTAAATGCAAAAACACCTTTTGAGATTTTAGAATTTTCATGCCATGTGTCATCATTTTATTGGTTGTTATTTATATTATAATATCATGGTTTCATATTATACTTATTTCTTTATATTTAAATTTCGTAATAAATGTGTCAATTATAATGTTTTCTAACTATCAGGTTCAAACTTTCCACATGGCACAAAGTAATTGGAGAATTATATTTCATTAGCACACTACATCTAACATTGTCTAGGTCAATTTTGATAAAAATAAAAAATAAATGTGCCTATACATTTATACAATTTATTTCTTATTTTATTATAATATTATATGTTTTATTACGTTTTAACTATTTTAAGCTATAGCCAATAACAAAAGGCGTTGTTTTCAATATTGTTTATTTTTTCGATATCCCGCACCTTTTCTTAATGAGTGGTAAATTCAAAATTTGAATTGTGAATTCCCCTGCATTTTTGAGAATTTGAAATTTCAATATACTCTCAATTTTCCCGCTCTAATTTTTAAATTTTCATATCCCGCACTTTTTATATTTTCAAAATTTCTAACATGGAATGTGCCAAAAAAATATTAAATACCCTAGAGAACTAGTTTTTAGGGTTTTTGTTTTTTCGGTCTTGCGAAAAACAACTCGTGAAATCATAGAACAATACAAGCAAGTCGTAGATTGTAGATCCAGTGCAAGAATCTCGATCATTTTGGCTAGGGAACAATCAGGCAATAATTATAATCTCGTTTGTGGATTAACAAAAAGGAAACAATCAAGAAGTAACAAAAAGGGCACACACAAACTAGGGAAGGAAAAGGGGTTGCGGAAAAATAGTGCAGATAGTTAGTTCGATGCAATAGATAGTGGTTTGAATAAAATCACCAAGCATGAAATAATCTCATATCTAAATAAGGTATTTATCAAAAACGTATATTATACTAAATGTGTACCTTTTTTATTGCGGGCTTGTTTAGTCATTTTGTCTTCGACTAGTTCTGTCTTTTTTTCACGTCATTCCAAACCCTTTTTTCTACTACAAAAAACACGCTTTGCATCCCAAATTTACTTACTTAGGTTCCTTCTTGATCATTTTTGTCAAACCACCTTGTTCTTCAAGAAAACAAGGAATTTGTTGTGCCCCAACCAAAGAAAATTTAATCCCTTTTTAGCTCTGGTTTTTATTTCATTTGAATGCTTTCAAGTTTCTGTCATTGTCCCCCTCTGGATTATTTTTTCCCGATAATGATGGCCAATCGCATAATCACTAGTTTTTAAAATTGTAATGTTTAGCGAGACTCAAAATATTATTTTGGTATTCATTATGTCTACCTTTTTTCCTTTTATTATGATGATAGAAACAACCCAGGTAATTATTTCATTGTACATTGTTTATATGGTTGTTGCATTGACTTTGTGAGAAGATATTCGAGGTTAACAAAATGCTTTAAAACTATAAAATCATATTAAGTTTTCAATTGTGAGATAAATTTTTGTGCAATGGAAGGTAAACATATTATATATACGCCTAAATTTTATAAAATAAATATTTAATCACTATGTATTTAAATTTATATTTCCTTTTCCGCTACTTAAGCCATGACAAAAAATCACATAGCTTTGTAGTCACGATGATATAATTCTTTTAAAACAATATTATTAGTAGGCCACATATTATTGGTGAAAGATAGAGTGTTGTCATATATATTAATTCATGATTCTACACATATTTCTATATATTCAAATGGAAACTCCATATTTATTTGTTATCTTTTATACCTTTTCAATTTGATTTCTCCTATCCGAATACAATCAATCAAGAAAAATTTGTGTAGCTTAAGCGGCGCTAGGATATAATTTCCTTTTGAAGAAAACCTTTTTGAATCTCAATGATAATAAAATCTATTTATAATTGTATAACACATAGAAGGTTTATGTTTAGTGCTAGCGGTCTCAGTATAACACTTTCGATATCAGAATTTGAAGTAAGTTTTTTTGAGGTTAGATGTTGTCAGGCTATGCTAACAAATAATATTTGGAGCTTAGTGACCTCTAGGTAATGTGATGGAATAATATTTTGAGTCATGCGGTGGTTATGATTTAAAAAAAATATTAAAATATTATGAGCTTATCGGCCACTCTGATTTGCAACAACATTTTATTTGGAGCTTACAATTCATTATGGAAGGCCACAAACTAATATGTCAAACATTAGGGCTTTAGCAATTAACACATTAATGAATTATATTCTTAGCTTAACGTCCACTAGGTTATGCTACAACATATTATTTGGATATTAGTTGTCGTTAGGATTTAACAAAAACAAGAAATCTATTGCGAGCTTAGTGGTCGCTTTAGGGTATAACACAATACCATATTTGTAGCTTAGCTATTGATAGGAAGTTATGGATATTTTGAACTCTTAGGCTGCTAAGACACTACCAAAACATAATATTTGGAACATAACAGTCGCTAAGATTTAACAAAATAAATAAATATATTTTGAGTCTAGCGTCCGCTAGGTATTACCGCAACATATTATTTGGAGCTTAGCGGTCACTAGGATTTCAAAAATTTAATTAAGGCAGTAAGAAATTAGCAGCCGCCACATACTTCCAGAACATAATATTTAAAACAAATCTTTCGATAAGATTTAAAATTTTAAATGAAATTGATTTGAGCTTAGTGGTCACTAGCCTTTACAACGATGTAATAATTTTGAGCTACATGACATCTAGGTGTTTCCACAATAGAATATTTTGAGCTTAGATGTCTTAAGCATTTAACAAGACAAAGAATGAAAATTTTAGCATAACATCCACTAGCTTATGTTGCAACATATTATTTGAAGATATGTTGTCACTATGATGTAATGAAAAACATGTAAGATATTGCAATCTTAACGGCCGCTAGTTTATACCTCGAAAACATTTTCTGAGCTTAGCGATCGGTACTCAATAATGGATATCTTGAAGTTTTACACCTATAAGACACTACCACATCATAATAGTTGGAACATAGTGGTTTCTAAGATTTAACAAAATATAGTAGGATATTTCATGACTAGCGCCCGCTAAGTATTGTCACAACATATTATTTGGAGCTTAGCGGTCACTAGGATTTCACAAATTTAATTAAGGTAGTATGAAATTAGCGGCCACTACATACTTGCCACAACATAATATTTAAAACAAATATTTCAATAGGATTTAACATTTTAAATGAAATTGATTTGAGCTTAACGGTTGTTAGCCTTTACAACAATGTAATAATTTAAGTTTAGCGTTCATTAAGATTTAACCTATAATATTTGGAGCATAATAGTCGTAAGGATTTAATACATTAAATTTATATTCTAGGAGGCTAGTGTCCACTAGAAAATGCATACTTATAATGTTTACAAGTTGTCGGTATGCTTTAACAAATCAAATTAACAAATTTTGAGCTACACGACATCTAGGTGCTTCCACAATAGAATATTTCAAGCTTAGATGTCTCGAGCATGTAACAAGACAAATAATGAAAATTTTAGCGTAGCATCTGCTAGCTCAATTTGAAACATATTATTTGAAGATATGTTGTAGGTACGATGCAACGAAAAACATGTAAGATATTGCAAGCTTAGCGACCACTAGTTTATGCCTCGAAAACATTTTCTGAGCTTAACAATCGGTACTCAATAACAGATATCTTGAAGTTTTATGCCTCTAAGACACTACCACATCATAATAGTTGGAACATAGTGGTTTCTAAGATTTAACAAAATATAGTAGGATATTTCATGACTAGCATCCACTAGGTATTGTTGCAACATATTATTTGGAGCTTAGCACTCATTGCTAGGATTTCACAAATTTAATTAAGGTAGTATGAAATTAGTGCCCGCTACATACTACCACACCATAATATATATATATTTAAAAAATTTGATCTGGAGCTATGAACCAGAGGGTTAGGGACCCCACCCTTACAACCATACCAATCGTCCAAAAAACTAAAAATGAAGGGCTCCAACACAACATCTTGTTAATAAAAGAGACACAATATAACCGAATACAAAAGAAAGGGGTGATAAACCACTAAAATCCCCAACCATACCAACAAACCATACAATGAAAAGAGGATTAATCATCATCAAAGATGACGATCACCTCGGGCGTGGAAGGATCATGACCCGCCACCTCCTCCGCAATCGAACCCACCTCCGAAGGAACTGCGCACTCCTTGATTCTTGCCTCGACGACCTGTCACGACGATCTTACCATTTTTTTGTTTAGCCAAATGCGAAGCGGGAAATACCCACCTACCCCCGCTCTCTCCTTCAAATCTCTAATATAGTTGGCGGCATTTGAGTCCACCGGGAGCCGAAGGTCAACAAGATCCAAAGGGGGTAGACAACATGGGATAGGTCCATGGTCATTGAAAAATGCATGCACCGCCTCTACAAACCTTAACATAGATTCATACGAGATTGCAAGAGACTCCCGACCTTTCTTATTAACTTTGTCCACGCTTCGACACGTCACCCGCCCATAACAAAAATTTAGAATGCTACGATCGACTATCGCAGATTCTGACCCAACCCAATGCATAGAGAGAATGAATAAATTTTCCATAGTAAGCACATCCTCCTTAACATGGTAAAGACACATCAAGTTGGAAACAAACATACTTCGTGACCTCACAATTGACCTAGCCTTATAAGTGAATTGAAAATAATATTCTCCTAGCTCCCGCTCAATTACGTCCAACACCCGATCTGTTGGGGCATGAAACATGGTTTGCAAACGTAACCGAGAAATGATAGAAATAAAGGCCATTTCCATTTTTTTCCCATAAATCACCATGAAAGGAAACTCAACCAATGCCATTGCCGAAACACTAAATTTACGGGTAGAAGAAGCAAAAATAAATGTGAAAATTAGGAAGTGAGCTTCCTTTAAAAAGGGGACTCAAACGTGTTTCCACCATCAATTACCTATGTATACACCATCCATTGAAAACAATTATATCCTCTAATCCACGCCAATTCTCTAACTCACTTGAAATCATGGAGGTGTTAGGTTTGTCCACCCCCTATTTGATATCACAAGCACCGAGAGGGGGTGAATCAGTGTTGATCAAATTAGCAACTTCTAAAACTTCTTGAAAAGACTAGAAATCAAACCATGAACAAAAATTAAGGTGCATGCAAGAACATAAGTATACAGGACACCAAATTTATAGTGGGAAACCTAGAGGGAGAAAACCCACTTGAAATCAAATCCTTTTATTAAGAACACCCATTCTTAACATACAATGATTTCCAATTTTGTTGAACACCCACTCAACCTGAGAAACACTCACTTCCCAATACTTCAAGCACCCACTAAAGGATTCCAAACTACCACTTGGGAGAAACTACCCTTGTGTCCGAAACACGCACTTAGGAAGTCTAATTTCATAGTTTGATCATATAGATTCTTGTTGCTTCTTCAACTGATCATGATCACCTTGCTATTTCAATTCACACATCTATTCATACTCCACCTTATTCTCTGGTTTTTATTGCTTCTAAGTTTCAATCAATTTGTCCATAATTGTTCCTTGAATTCTGTCAAATTTTCATTCTTGACATAGCTTTTTCCTCTGTGATCATCTCTTCTATCTCAACCTTTCACTTCTCTGTCTTAGCTAGTCTTACTATTCCCTGAATTTAATCAACTTAGAAACCTCATTTTGGAACTTCTATGTCACTGTTTCCTCATCATTTCGTTGATGAAATTCATTTTGTATACATAGTCTTATTGCTTTCTTTTCATGCACTCTATATTGTCCCAAAATTTACTTGTCTCCCTTGCACTTCAAACTTTGTATCTGCTCTAATTAATATCTACTAAATAAACCTGATTTTGAACTATTATACCATTGTTTTGTTACTTGGCATCATCATAGTCATCTGTTATATCTGATATTTTCCACACACTCTCATTTCTCCTTTCTCACACTTCAATGCCATCTTCTTGATATTTCAATTCATTGTATTTTTACCGCATAAACTTACATGTTGTTCACTCACTCATGTTCTTCTTATCTCATATATATATATATATATATATATATATATATATATTCATGAAAAAATGAAAACAATCCTTGTCTTGAGCATCTATTAGATTTATTCAAATTCTTCATATCACCTTTAGCTCTTCACATTTCCTTTCAACCTTAAGTCCCATTTTTTTAACTCATGTCTTTTTAGCTATACCTATTTTGTTTTGAGCTTAAGGTCAATAGATTCAACTTTTGAATTAGCTAAGTCAAACAAGGTAGCCTTATGAAATTCTATTTGAATTTAAAGAGACACTACATGTAATAGTCCACAATAAGGACCTTTCAATATTTCATTCAAGTTAGAAGGTTGTTGATGGAATTCATGAGTTGAAGTCTTGTTCATGTTTCCCTTCAATACATGTACGATATTGCAGTCAAAATAATGAAGCAGTTCTTGTTTCCATATTCTAAACAAGTACAATGTACCATACCAGATTCACCTAATATCAAAGTGATATATCTTTCAAGTTGCATTATAATTATCAAAATGAGGTCTCAAATGCTTTACTTGAGAGATTAATGAGATTTTCAACACAAAACCTTTAACATAGTTTCTTTAAACCAACATTGCACAAATTTAACAAGAGCAACTAGATGAATGTTTTTGAGTATTCAACCATTTCTCCAGGCTACAAGTGATTCAATCCCAAGTAAGAGCATATTCATGTGATACAAAGGATGTCTAAACTATTTCTCAAACCATTCAAACGTGATTCAAACTAACACTTTGCCTTCAATTTACAATGAAAAGGCCAAACATTTATCTAATTGTAAAAAACAATGGTTATGGTTGAGCTACAAAACATTCTCATGAGGAATTCTCCACGAATACTCAACCAATTGAAGAAATTATTTTTGTAACCTTATAGTATTTATCCCACCGAAATTCTATTAAAGTTTTGTGAAATTTGGTCAGTGCAATTGGAAGGATGAAGAAAAAGAGTTTTGAGCAAACCCTAGGTGCACAGAGAAACCTAAGAAGAGAAAAAAAATCGATTTCTTGGTCATTTTTGAGTGAAATTCAAAAATCATTTTTCCTGTAGCTTCTTGAGAGATCTCCACACATTATCCAAACACAAATTTAATACAAGCTCCTCCATATGCCTTCAATGATGAAGATCTTCAGTGCTTTTGACTAGTAAAAAGAAGAGGTCCTTACTTTGAGAGAATTTAAAACATATTTCTCCACCTTTTAGGTCTTGACAGTGCCTTTGAGGCAAGTGAATTTTCTACATAAAAATTTTATACCACTTTGAAGTCAAGTGTTCCTCATTGGATCAACATTTTTAGAAGCTTTCCCTATTGCCACGAGAACTAGTGTATAAAGCTCTCTGTCCTAGCCAAGATTGATGGACTAACACTTTCTTATGTTTCAAAATTTTACACCAATAAAGGATAAGGCTTATATGATCACTATACATAAATAAAAATATGATTTGGAGCATTGGATTTGAGAAAACCAACCCAGAAAAGTGATTTCATAAAAATTGAAACATGATTCCTCGATCGCTTTCCATGATAACATGGAAGATTTCATTAAAACATGATATCTTTCAATCTATCTATCAATAATTTCACCTTGAATGTGGCCTTTGGAGAAATTATGAGCACTTAAGAAGTGGTTAAAGACCAAAAATCACTCAACCATACCTTGAAGTTCAAAACCCATGCCAGAATGAAGAAGAAACACCTCTGAAAAATGCTCATATCTTTTCAATGACAAGTCCAAATGAATTGAAATTTTTGCACTAGTTCATGCTTGGAGTCCTCTTAAAAATTCCTTCTATGATTTATCTGAAGGAGACACTATATTTTTCTTGATACCTAAGAATCCAGGCAACTCCAAATGCACTTTTTAAGAAGGCTGTTTTGCAAAAACTTGAACAACTTTCCCAAATGACCTCACAATGACCTAAAATTTTGCATGAAGCACAAGGAAACCTTCCTCCATAATATCCCATGATTTTTTTGACAGGTATAGGTCTGAAATTTTCTAACCTATCTCATTTGCATGCAAGAACAGCTTGAGTTCTCAAAGGAAACTTTGGCTAACTTTTGAATCTTGCCTTTAGGACCTAGAATAAGCTTTATTTTTTCTCAAATATTCCTTGGACAACATTACTAAGATTCTTCCATGCTCTCATGGTATTTTCATGACCTGTACCATCCTTTCATACCTCATCGGCTCAAGAAATAGGCCTAAATGAATCAATTTGACCTGAGACTTCCACCAAATGATTTTATACTCACTTGTAATTAGCTTGTTATCAAGCTTGTACCATCATAATTGACTGTACCACATCTAAACGAGCCATGTATTCCATTTCCATGATTTCAATGGACTCCTACCTCAATAACAAAACCTGTAGGGCATTGAGACCATCATGAACTTCCTTACAAGGTCTCACTTCACCTTTCACCACTTTGCCATCAATGCCACTTGACATTAATGATAACACCAATGACCAGGGTTCAACACCCCTAATCAGCCAAATGATTGACCACTCTATTGGCCTCCCTATATACATGATTAATGCTCCAACTTTGTAATTTCCTGAGCCAAAAAAGGATGTTGGTTATATAAAAATTAAGGTGCCATGAATGGGCAGAATCGTTGGAGATTGCATGAACAATAACTTGCAAATCCCCTTTCAAAGCACTGAGTCTTTTGCAACCTCTTGACACCTCCAATTTGATGCCTTCCAAGAGAGCTTGATATTTTTCCATATTGTAAGTCCCATCACCTAACGAGAAGGAACTTGCCACTACCACCTTTCCCTTATCATCTCTAATAAGACACCCCACCCTTGATTTACTTGGAAAAATTTGGTTCCTTTAACATTTTTATTATACTAGAGCTATGAACTAGAGTGGTGGAGGAGTAATTTCTCTAAGTGGGACATGGGGGTGGGCTTGGGTCCTTAATGTCCACCGAGTAATCCGCATTCGGAGCACCCCGCTATGTTCCACTTGGTTCATATGGAGAATTTCGACCCCTACCTCAAGGTGTCCCCATGACCACTTATCGAAAGCATCTAATGAAATCAATGGGAATGGAACTTGGGTTGATGATCAAAAACTACTTGTGACTCACCAATAGCCTAAGACCTTGAGTTCAAACTTTGAATGGTAAATACATTTATTATACCAAAGCTATGAACTGGAGTAGTGGAGAAGCAATTTATCTAAGTGGGACATGAGGGTGGGCTTGGATCCTTAATATCCGCCAAGAAATCCACATTCGGAGTGCCCCGCTATGTTCCGCTTGGTCCATATGGAGAAGTTCGACCCCTACCTCAAGTGTCCCCATGGTCACTTATTGAAAGCATCCAATGAACTCAATGGGAATGGAACTTGGGTTGATGATTACAAACTGCTGTAACTCACCAATAGCCCAAGACTTTGAGTTCAAACTTTAGATGGTAAACACTTTTATTATACTAGAGCTATGAACTGGAGTGTTGGAGGAGCACTTTCTCTAAGTGGGACATGGGGGTGGGCTTGGGTCCTTAATTTCCACCGAGTGATCTACATTTAGAGCACCCCACTATGTTCCACTTGGTCCATATGGAGAAGTTTGACCCCTACCTCAAGGTGTCCCCATGGCCACTTATTGAAAGCATCCAATGAAATCAATGGGAATGGAACTTAGGTTGATGATTACAAAATACTTGTAACTCACCAATAACCCAAGACCTTGAGTTCTTCCACACCATAATATTTAAAACAAAGCTTTCGATCGAATTTAACATTTTAAATGAAATTGATTTGAGCTTAGCAGACTTCTAGCCTTTACAATGATGTAATAATTTAAGCTTAGTGTTCGTTAGGATTTAACCCATAATATTTGGAGCATAACGGTCACAAGGATTTAACACATTAAATTAAGATTCTAGGAGGCTAGCGTCCACTAGAATATGCATACTCATAATGTTTACAAGTTGTCGATGATATTATTTAACAAATCAAATTAACAAATTTTGAGCTACATGACATCTAGGTGCTTCCACAATAGAATATTTTGAGCTTAGATGTCTCGAGCATGTAACAAGACAAATAATGAAATTTTTAGTGTAACGTCCACTAGCTTATGTTGTAACATATTATTTGAAGATATGTTGTTGCTAGGATTCAATGAAAAACATGTAAGATATTACGAGCTTAGTAGCCGCTAGGTTATGCCTCAAAAACATTTTATGAGCTTAGCGATCGGTACTCAATAACGAATATCTTGAATTTTTCTGCTGCTAAGACACTAACACATCATAATAGTTGGAACATAGTGGTTTCTAAGATTTAACAAAATATAGTAGGATATTTCAAGACTAGCGTCCACTAGGTATTACCGCAACATATTATTTAGAGCTTAGCGGTCACTAGGATTTCAAAATTTAATTAAGGTAGTATGAAATTAGCGGTCGCTACGTACTACCACAACATAATATTTAAAACAAAGCTTTCGATAGGATTTAACATTTTAAATGAAATTGATTTGAGCTTAACGGTCATTAGGATTTAACACATTAAATTAAGATTCTAGGAGGCTAGTGTCCACTAGAATATGCATACTCATAATGTTTGCAAGTTGTTGGCGGTATGCTTTAACAAATCAAATTTAAAAAATTGAGCTACACGACATCTAGGTGCTTCCACAATAGAATATTTCAAGCTTAGATGTCTCGAGCATGTAACAAGACAAATAATGAAAATTTTGGCGTATCGTCCATTATCTTATGTTATAACATATTATTTGAAGATATGTTGTCACTAGGATTCAACAAAAAACATGTAAGATATTGCAAGCTTAACATCCGTTAGGTTATGCCTCAAAAACATTTTCTGAGCTTAATAATCGGTACTCAATAATGGATATCTTGATTTTTTCTATCGCTAATACACTACCAATATTGTAAATTTCCTTCTTTGATGTCCCTAACATTTAACAAATCAAAGAATGAAAATTTTGTCTTAGCATTCACTATCTTATATTACAACATAATATTTGAAGATTTGGTGTCACTATGATTTAATAAAAAAAAAGTAATATATTGTGAGCTTAGCGATCGGTACTCATTTACGGATATTTGAGCATAGTGTGCACTAGTTTATGCCACAACGACATATTTGGAGCTTAGTGTATCAAAACAACAAATGCATGTTTAGATAAGTATAAAATTTGGAATATATACACAAACATTCAATCAATTATAAATATTCATCTATTTACATGTCATACATATTACAGTGCTTACCCACCTATCTTAGATACTACAATTTATGATTCACTGTGGTTCTTCCTTAATTATGGGATGTTGTTGATCCGAATTTGCGGGGCTAAGTTGTTTCTTGTGTTTGTTTCTCTCATTTGGGACTTCCTTTATCATCTTGCTATCGTACCTCATAAATAGATTTTTGCAAATATGAGAATCTCTGATTATCTTTCCTATGTCCAAAATCGGGCTTCTATATAACACAGTAGACTTGTCAAGAAAATCCTTTTGACTACTAATTACATTTTTGAAATTTCCTTTAGAGTCTCTATTTTCTGTATTTTTCCCTTGTTTTGGAAACAATCTCAATGACATGTGAAGTTTATCCTTCATTCTCCTCTGTTATTATCCTTTGAAAATTAACCAAGAATTGCTTAAGCAATGTTGCATAACTCTTCATCGAAACTAATTCATGGTTTCCGTTAAATACTTCCATGACTGAAGCTTCTATGAAAATATGATTTCCTCTAGAAATAATGTCATCAAACTACAAAGAAATTCTTATTACCTATTCATTCCATTCCCTTAGTCTTTCCTTCGTATAATTAGCATATGTCTGGCATATACCAATATTGTCCATGGTCATAATTGAAGGGTCTTTACAAATGAATTTTTCAATGGCATGCCCCATCTGTATTAATGTTTTCTGCAATGATGTCATTTTTGTAATGATTTTTTGTTCCTTTTCAAGAACGGTTCTTCCTACTCCTTTGCACCGATGCATTTCTTTATATTATTGTACAAGTCATGCAATGCCTCTTCTACATCAAAAACTGTGTTGGGAGGAATTGTGGCCTTTAATTGAGTTTCAAGCTCTTTATTTCTAGCACGTACTCCTCTCACTACTTCTACGGATGCTTCATTGTATCCCTTATCAAGGATTCTAGATCTTCCTCATATTGCACCACTTGGGAGCCTTTGGCTTTCTTTTTTTGTAAGAGTGAAGAGGTATTCTAAAGTTTCATGCCAAACAATGGCTTGCTTTGTGTTGACATCTTCTTTTTGGTTACCCTTTTCAAGGTTCCTATCCTTGGATTGAATTCAATGTTTACTAAGGGCTATTATTGTGTCTCCCAATCTGGATGTTCTTTGTGGGAAATTACAATTACTCTACCCAATCTTGTCTCACTTCATGTGAAGTAGAGGGAGAAGATTAAGAGGGTTGCACTGGGGCTTCGCTAGCTGAAATTTTAGTTTACATAGTTTCATGTTCTTCATCTGATGAAGTTAAGGCATATGCCACCAAAGTTGGAGCTTCATTTGGTTTGGGAAAGACTTATCGAAACTCATATTGAGATTTAATTGGTGGAGATAAGGGAGCACATGGATTTTGTGAATGTTCTAAATACAAAGTTTCCTTTCTCTTCATAGCCTCCTTTTTAATAATTTCTCTCAGAGGTGGAACCGCCCCTATCTCCATTATATTTCGTTTAGTAAAGATATCTTGTGTTTGGGTAATCCATACCCAATCGTTGGCATCAGGCATGTGAGCATACAATATATTTAATTGTCCTTTATGTGAATTAAGGTGTTGGGCAACCCTTTTCATTTTGTCATATTTCCTTAAAGGGTGTTCGAGATGAAATGAATTTCTATGGGCCAAGACAACCTTCAAATTGGGCCACTTATTAAATTTTCTGCATCCCACATAGATTAGGAGGGGGGATGTGTTTTAAGCTTCTTCTCCTTACACTTTCTAGCAATACCGTTGCAAATATGATATGTAACCTCTTTTTCTACCAATTTGTCTAGAACATAATATGGAAATTGAAAAGGAGGTGTAAGGAGCCCTCAATCATGATAATTGTATATTCTGGATAGAAGAATACGGATCCCATTTTCCTTATGGAAGTGAGGATGTCATTAGATATTCTCGTGTCATCATTTCATGTAATTGTTGGTAGAGAGCATGATACAAATAAGTGCATATATCTTGAATATGTGATCTAAAATGATGGGCATACAAGTCTGAATATTTCTCATTTACCTTCAAAGGGATCGAAGGATACCATATTTGACAGAAATCTAAACATTCAAGAACACCACAAACAACATTGAGAAGATAGGAATCCATGTAAAATGATTTCCGATTGTTGAAAAAAATTATTTCTTTGTCTCACTAAATTGACACTAAGCACTTGCCTAAGGAGGGAATCTTGTCATCATCATCAATAATAAAAGAAATTAATGGGATCCAAGAAACATCCACCTTAGATATTGACGAATTTCCATATATCGTATTCATGAGGGCCATGCCAATATGAACTCCTACTCTAAACCTTTTAATAAGGATATCAATCAAATGAGAATCATCCATATTATATAATGGGTCAATGGCCCAACTCTGCAAAAATATCTTACTCTCCTTTGGGCCATCCAGACTCAAATGTTTTTTTATTTGTACATGGATTCCGACTCTGGAAGTTTATAATAACTTTTGTATGCATTCCCAACAAAAAAACCTATTCTATTTTTCCATGATTTAGAAAATAAGGATAAATCCTTGGACTTGGCATGAAGTAGATAGGAAGTGATCACTTCCAAAAATAGAAGCACCTCTGGTTTAGTGGCAATTAAATAGAGACCATTTTTTTTTTCACCCTTATGTCTCGAGAACCATAGCACTTGATCTTTCAGTATACCCTTTTTGTCTACGGCATCAACATCAACACTTTCATCCTGTACTATGGAAAATAGAGCTGAGTAATGTTGAAATTTGTCATGTAAGGCAATTGGATCAAACACGATATCTCTAATTACTTTGTTGTCCTTGTAGGAATATAAATAAGCATCTACCATCAAAATTATCGGATCTCCCACCATGTTGAAAAATTAAGGGCCACGAACACTACATACATCATCAACAAAAATAATTATTGAGACAAATGACCTAATTGAATTTATGACAACATTCATATGTCCCTAATTCTAAATATTAGGTAAGCTTAGAAAATAATTGCCAAATAAATGAAAGAAGTGTTGATCCTAGCGATCGCTAGGGTCAGCCATAACTAAATATTGAGGGCTTAGTGGTTGTTATGCATCATTCACAGACTTAGTATTAATGAAATCAGAATGCACCACTGAGGGGTCAAGATATACATAGTTTTAACCATGACATTTAATAGGCGTCACTCCAGTAAAAATATTAATGCAATGAGAAAATTCATTCCAATACAAGCACTCTTGAGGCTTCAATACTTATGTAGTTTTGATCCTAGCGGTCGCTAAGTTCAGCCACAACAAAATATTTAGAGATTGGTCATATCTAGGCATTATTCACTAGAAAAATATTATTAGAATGAACAAAATTTCTGCAATATTTGCACTAGTGGTGGGTCAAAGATATACATAATGTTGATCCTAGCGGTCACTAAGTTCAACCACAATGAATTATTTATAACTTCATCGTATCTAGGCTTATTTCAAAGAACAACTATTATTGTGATGAGCAAAAGAACACCAATCCTTCCACTATTGAGAGGTACAAACATACGTAGTTTTGATCCTAGCGGTCGCTAGGGTCAGCCACAAGATATTTTTTAGAGCTTAGCGGTGGATAGGAATCATTAACAAATAAATATGTACTTCTTATCCTAGTTGTTACTATGATTAGCCACAACGATATATCTATAGCTTAGTGGTTGCTAGGCATCATTAACATGAAAAATACCAATGCATTAACAAGAAAATTTCAGTAATACATCCATTTTTGAGGAGTCAAGAAATATGTAATTCTATTCCTAGAGTTCGCTTTAATAAGCCACAATGAAATATATAAAGCTTATTGGCCAATAAGATCCACTTCGATAAAATATTTTGAACTTAGTGTTAGCTAAACACCATTCAATGGACATCATTTGTTGAACTTATAAAATAGTTGTAATACATGTTTTCTTAAGGGATCAACCTTTAGTTAGGTCTGATTAGTTTGTTGTAGGGATGTGTATACCTATCTTTATTTATTAATAATTATACTATATTGGTGGACTTTCCCTTGCGGAGCCAAGTCCTACACTACATACCCTCGAGAGGGATCAAGCCTTATGTAGTTCTTATAATATATATTACAAGTTATTTAGAAGTGATTTACTTTGTATACATATGTCTTTTTCTTGGTATTATAGGTGATCTTGAATTATAACTCCTCTGTGACCATTACAATTTTAAGACTAGAGAAATTGTAAAGAAATGAAAACCACTACGACCATGTTCCTATGTGCATCAATTTATCCATATAATACATGGTATAATGAGTTTAAATATAATGACCACACTCTTTCTAGTGTTAGTATGAAGATACAAACACCAAACTCTATGTATAATCTCCTTGGTCATTAAATATCACAATTTCCATATGCGATAAAAATGGATTTCGTTTTGCATAGTTTTTCCTAAAGAAATATTTAGAGCTTGGCGGTCACTAATCAACATTAACATGAAAACTATTAATGCAATGAGCTATGTGTAACAATATATGCAATATCAAGGGGTCATGACATACATACTTTGGTTCCTAGTGATCGCTAAGATGAGCTACAATGAAATATTTGTATCTTAGTGATCGCTAGGCATCATTAATTGTAAAACTATTAATGAAAAGAACATAATCTGAAATACATGCAGTCTTGAGGGGTCAAGACATATGTTGTTATGATCCTAGCGGTAGCTAGGATCAACCACAATGAAACATTTTGAGCTTAGCGGGCGCTAGACATCATTACCAAGATTTTTTTATGTTGCACTATAATTTTGAGCTTAGCAAACACTAAACATATTACTTATTTATAATTGTACTATATTGGCTGGACTATCCTTGGCGGAGCCAAGTGTTGTACTACATACCCTCGAGAGGGATCAAGCCTTATGTAGTTCTCATACTATTTACTATAAGTTATTGAAAGGAATATATAAATTACACATTTTAATGATAAATGAAATCTCAAAATCCATGGTGGTCTATAATTAGTCAAGTAATGAAGTCTCAAATGCCGTGGTATAATGAATATAAATATAATGAGCACACTCTTTGTAGTTTTAGTATGAACATACAAACTCCAAACCCTATGTATAATCTCCCTTGTCATTAAATATCACAATTTCCCAAGATATCACATATCCCTATTTCCATATGATTATTGTCAAATTAAGAAAGAAAAGCCTTGACATCTTATAATTTTTAGCGTTGATATATCATTAGCTTATTTAACTAAAACAACCAGAGCCTATAATTTTAATCTGTAATTGCAGCATATATCTTTCCAGAACTATCTAATAAGTGAAACATTACTCAAAATCTTGTTTAGCCCGACTTCTCAAATTGTAGGTTTTATAGTTCCCCGATTCATTGTTTTTCATGGAGGAACCTACACAAATGGAACTCTTTATATTTTTCCTTTGGTAGTCACATATATGTTTTTATAACATTGTATTTCCCACAATTTCCTTATGCAAGAAAATAATTACTGTAAATAAGAAAACAATTATTTGTGTTACTATTACTATTTCATCTACTAGAAGATACTATCACTATTTCATTACTTTAATTTAAAATGAAATATCTATAAAAATCGGCCAATAGCGGTCCAAAATCCATAAATAAATAACATCCCTAACTGAATAAAATCTAATTTCCTCAACATTTTCAGCAACACCCATTTTGTTTGCTACCAATAATCATTGTTGTCCATGTCAGGTATTTTATGAAACATTTGTTAGTCCTCTTGCGAAAAAATGGCCATAACATTTTTTCCATTACTCGCAAGCACAATACACACATATGTCGCAAATCATTTAGGGATCACCATATAGAATGAAAAAATGATGTCAAACCCTATCAGTTGAGAAGTGTTTGTAAAAGAGCATTAAAGAATCGATAGATTTGACTACTGGAAGAAGAAAAATAGGGTTTCGTTGAAAAGGATACGAAAAAAACCTACACTTATAGAATTTCAAAAATTTGAAGGAATAAAGGAGAGAACGCATACTGATTTTTGACGCTTTCACAAAAAAACCTGCTCAAAATTTTGGAAATCAAACCGTGATCAAGTTTTTTGATGGATGATTGTGCTTACAGAGTTTTTCCCTCACACCAATGTTCTCACCAAAAGCTTCACAAATTTAAGTGTCTAGGAAATATACTAATAAATGACAATCTATAGTTACATGGAACCGACACTTCCAACCACCACTTTCTTTAGCGCATGAATTACAAAAACACACATATGCCATTAAATTGCTTTATATTTAATGGAAAATTAATGGCTATCAAAAGGCACACATATTTTGAATATTGCACAAACTTTACTTTGTTCGGTTTAATGGAAAATTAATTTTGGGGGAACCACAATATTAACCATATATGCCACACACAAATATTATCAATATTATCAACATTATCATCAAAAACACCATGCTCATTGTCAATATTATCATCTATAAATTACATAGTGAGTATATAAGTATTCCATACTTTGACTATACTACCAATAATATGTGGATCAATTGATGCCTCACATATTGAATTATCATATTTCGAATATCGCATGAACTTTACATTGTTTGGTTTAATGACACACATAAATATTAACCACATATGCCACATGCAAATATTATCAATATTATAAACATTATCAATAAAATAACACCATGCTCATTGGAAATATTATCATCTATAAATTACATAGAGAGTATATAAGTATTCCATACTTTGAATATACTACCAATGATATGTGGTTCAATTAATGTCTCACATATTGAATTATCATATTGTCCTCAACAAAAATATACATGTTTACCAACATCATTTTTAAATTGTTTTATTACACAAATAGTATCTTGGGATGTGTGTGTCAATGATCTTGGTGGCGCCCATGATGCTTGATCGTTGGAATTGTTCTGAAATAAAAAAAGAATGCAAAATAGAGAAGTATTAGCTAACTCCAATGCATGATATTTTTTCTTACATAATGTATACCATCTTTTATAATGGAATGAATGATGTAATACTAAATTATATCCAAAAATAAAAACCCTCTAATTTGCTAGGATGCGTGGAAAAGGAAATCGGTGTTTACGGGTAACATGGGACCATCTCCAGGTTGTGGGACCTTACGCATGAAGACAAACCTCTAAATAAGGGTGGTTCCTTTACCTATCTCTAATGCTAACACTACTCCTAACTTAGAAAGAAAATCCTAAACTAAGTGATGCCAAGGGACCAGGGATAGAAGGATATGCAGAAAGGGGAAATCCTAAGCTAAAAGGAAGGTGATAGTGTCGGAAAGGGTCGATATCTCTCCATAAGGGCGAAGGAGAAAGGGATTCGATGAAGAGAAGAGGGCGGATAGGGCACAACACGAGATCAAAGCATGTAGACTCGGCTTTCCAAAGGCACAAAAACACATGAACATGGGGACCGAAAGTAGAGGAAACACACAACATACCGTAAAAATGTAAACAGAGAGGCAAAACGTAATGAAAATGAGACAAGGGAAGACAAAAGTGCCACAAAACCCAATTTTATTGCTTAGAGGATGCACAATGAGTTACATTCATGGTAGGAGGTGCGAATACATTTCAGAGACCAAGTCCAATGTTGGAATCCCATGGGAATCCGACCACTATTTTGGCATGGTGTCATTATAACAAAGAGGGATCCCTTTTAATGAGCAATGCTCTACAATTTATAGAAGAAGGAGAAAAGCAGGGAAACTTGGATTCAAATCTTCAACCACTACTAAAAAGTTATAAATGCTTACAAATCCACCTGCAGGGTTGTCAAATGTGCCTCCCCATGTCTGTTTGGCATGTAGAAGAAGGAAGGAGACCAAATATGTAGAAATCTGGGTGGTTGGATCGATTGGATGTGTGCATTGATGACCTGAGAGATGTTTCCCTACTTTCCTCCTACCAAATCCTTCCTAAATCTGATTTTAAATGTTCAAACATGTATCCCACGTTAGTAGCTTTCTAACAATACCAAGCATGTGAGAATCCAAGAACTACAAAAAAATTTATGGCTGTCTAAAGTTTACATTGCAAACCGAACGCACAAGACACATGACACACACCGATTATTTGAAGGATTAAGCTAATTGTTTATTTAATTTTTCATTTCTACCAAATTTCATACTCTAGTTTTTTATCGTGATTAGGCACCCTATTGGCATGTCTTTATTGGTTACGTGTAGCACACTCAAATCTAAAAGGTTTCCACGTGGCACATAGACTAGCATGGAAGAAGGCGCAAGGTGTGAAAGGAAAAAGAACAAGATTGTAGAAGGTAGACATTCAAAAATGTAACACATGCATAAGAAATAGATGTATACTCATAGGATATGAGTACACAATCGGGTGGAGGCGTTCGGCGAGGAAGGCGTGGCAATGAGGAAGGGGAGAAGTGTAAAAGGGAGAAGGAAGGGTGTGCGAGTACGTGTAGAAAGATCATGCAATCAGTGTGAAAGTTCCAAGGAAATCGCCAAAGTGTGCACAACCTAAAATTAAGATCATCAAAGTCAAAATATAATATAAGTTGTACAAATAACTAGGAGAGATATTTGGATAACAATTTTGATGACTTTCAGGGGCCATTTGCTTGCTAGATGAAGAGACCAGTAGCCTTAGAAACATCCATTGGGCATGGAGTCTAGCGCTAATCATGAAGATTTGATTTGCTACTTGAAGAACATACCGGAGTCACTTGAAGGACTATCTTAACTTTGAACTGAAGTTATGCTCATAGATGAAGATAGTTTGATTGAATTACTAAGAGTGGAAAGCTATGTGAGGTCGTTGGAATTGAACTACCTCCTATAAATTTGAACTGCCATCCCAAGAAGCAATAAAACGGGCACACCAAAGGGCATAGAAGGAAATAACACAAAGCAAGAAGAGCATGCTGAAACAGAAGCACAACACTATGTAAAAAAGCTTAAAATCATACATGTTCCAAGGGGAATATGTAGAGTGTGTGCGAGAACTTGTTTTGATGAAAACAAACCTACTTTAACCTATACTAACCAGAGGCAAAGGGCGCTTAAGTAAAACCAACAATAGGTAGGGGGAAGTATCTACCCTTCTTTAGAAATTGTGACCATGTAACTGATTTAGCATTGAACATGGTCTGTAACAAGAGTGAGAAACTAGAATGTATATGGTCTCTCACTCTTCTCGTCAAAGTATCAAAAAACAAAATATATAAATTTTGAAGTTGGTCTACGCTTGGTTCGGGAGGCGCTGTCGCTAAACTTTGGCACGTTAAAGCTCTACCTCATGTTCTGAAGTGAGCATGACTCTTTGCTAAACTCTGTCTTTAGCTCTAGACTAGTCAAATATCCGATTGGACACGGTCTGATCCTTATGATTTTCCTATCACTTTGAAGCTTGATCCCACAGATGGGATCCTCATGTAGAATTTCCTCCTGAAGAGGAGTGCTTGTAGGTTGGGTCACTCAAATTTGGGGCACATATTGTGCCTCTATAAGAAATTTTGTCTTCTCCAGAGCGCGCCCTCTGAAACTAACTGATTTTATTCTAAAACAGCACCATGATGATCACATCTTCTCAACCGGAGTTGCATGATTCATACCATTCTTCAATTGTTATGCATTCGTTAAACATGATGAAGTTTTTTTGGGGATGGTGCATAGGCGGAGGGTTGTTCGTTTATGGAATAGTTAGGTAGAGGAGATTCAAAATAAGGTGGGGAATGGGTGCAAAAGGCATGCACACAGGGAGGAGTGGAAGCATGCATGGAGGGGACATTGGAGGTGAAATAGAGGTGTGATGGAAGAGACGAGGGTGAAGGAATGAAATACTCGGTGGAGGCGGTGCACAAAAATCTGGGAACATGGGCGCGCAGACCGAGAAGATATAAGTTGGGGAGGAGGAATGAGAGGGATGTAGGATGGTAGTGTAGGGTTGCCCCATTAACAGGGATTCCCAACACTAGGATTTTGAGACTCCATTTCTTTAGAACATTGTGTAATTTGGGGAAACATCTCACTAATAAAGTGCAACTTCACAGTGGCGCTAAACCAGGATGGAATAGGGTTGACCCATAGAAAAGGGGCCTTGAAGCCAACTTTAGTTGCCTTTATGGAGCATTTAATTCTAAGCTACATCATGTTCATCTCCATCTCTTGAACCTGCCTCTCAAAATCAACATCTGTCATGGAGTTACCGCTATCATTTACATAAAAATTGTTCTTCATAAACATTTTGGTTAGAAAAATAACCATATCCATTAATGGGATTTGCGTTATATGCATTTCTAGGATAATGGGGCTCATAAAACTAATTTAGAGGAGGATTTTGAAACCTGTAATGATGGGGGAAATAGATCTGCGCTAGTGCAAATGGGAATTCCAAGGAGGGAAGGAATTCATGATTGCACAACTTCAAAAGAGGAAGGTGGAATGATGAAAAAGGAGAAATTAATGAAAGAAGGGAAGGGAAGACTAGTCTTGTGAATGAGATAATGGGTGTGTTGAATCACTGGAGTCACTAGATGTGTTGAAAAATTCCTTCAAAGGATGGATCTCAACAAAAATTCAAACTTGCTTTGAGATGAATATGTAAAGCTCTTCACTTTGGTCCTGCTAAGCGTGCCATAACTGTTATATAAAAAAACAACACCCTTTGATTTGCTAGTATGCCCGACAAAGCAATCAGTGTTTCTGGGTAACATGGGACCGTCTCCAGGTTGTGGGAACCTATGTGTGGAGATGAACCTCTCAAGAAGGCCAATTCCTCTACTTATCCTCGTAATGCTAAAACTACTCCTAATGTAGAAAGTAAATCCTAAAATAAGTGATGCCAAGGGACCAAGGATAGAAGTGTATGAAGAAAGGGGGAATCCTAAGCTAAAAGGAAGGTGATAGTGCTAGGGAAAGGTTTGATGTCTCTCCATGAGGGTGAAGGAGAAAGGGATTCAACGAGGAGAATAGGGTGGACAGGCGCGCCATAGATCAAAACACACGTAATCAACCTTCCATCACACGAAACACATGAACATGGGGACCGTAAGCAAAGGAAACACACAACATACCAAAAATGTGAACAAAGAGGCAAGACACAATGAAAATGAGACAAGGGCAGACATAAGTGCCACAAAACCTGATTTTATTGCTTAAATGATACACAATCAGTTACATTCATGGAAGGAGGCAAGAATACATTACAGAGACCAATTCCAAGGTCTGAAACCCATGGGAAGTCAGCCACCATTTTGGCATGGTGTCGTTACAACAAAGAGGGATCCCTTTTAATGAGAAATGCTCTATAATTTATAGAATAAGAAGGAGAGAAGAGAAGGAGAAAAAGAGGGAAAATCAAATTCAAATTTTCAACTACCAACAACAAGTGATAAATTCTTGTAAATCCACTTACAGGATGTCATATGTGCCTCCCTATTTTTTTTTAGCATGTAGAAGAATGAAGGAGATCAAATCTGTAGAAATCTAGGTGGTTGGATCTATTGGATGTGTGTATTGATGACATGAGAGAATTTTCCTGCTTTCTACCTACTAAATCTTGCCTAGATATGATTTCAAATGTTCCAATGTGTAACCCACGTCATTATCTTTCAAACAAGACTAAGAGCATGGGAATCCGAACACTACAAAATTTTTATGGCTATCGAAAGTTTACAGTGCAAAATGAACACACAAGACACGTGACATGTGTTGATTGGTGAAGGAATCGACCAACCGTTTATTTGATTTGTTTTTTCTACCATGTGTCATGTTCGGTTTTTGTCAAGATTCTCGTGGCCTATTGGCACAATTTTATTGGTTTCTTGTAGCACACTCAACTCGATATGTTTCCACGTGACACGTAGATTGTCACGGAAGAAGGCACAAGGCGCGAAAGGAAGAGGCACAAGATTGTAGATGGTAGGTGCGTGATTGTATGCACAAATGTAATGCATAAAGAAAAAATAAATGCATACTCATAGGAGACGAGTACGCAAGTGGGTGTGGCAATTAGATTGAGGAAGGCATGACAAAAAGGAAGGGGAGAAGTGCAAAGGGATAAGGAAGGGTGCGCGAGTACACGCAGAAGGACCGTATTTTTGTGAAAGTGCAAAGGAAACTCGCCACAATGCACACAAACTGAAATTAAGATCATTAGAGTTAGAATATAATATAATTTTTTCAAATAACTAGGAGAGTTATTTAGATAACAATTACTATGGTTAAAAATACTGTAATTTACCTGGGTAAAAAGACTTGCAACTTGAAGTTGTACACCTAATATTTTCTACATTGGCTTTCTCTCTTGTTTCATTCTTTCATGCTCAAGTTGAAGTCTTCCCTGCTCAATTTATTTCATTGTTTGACTGAATAGATGCATGCTATTTTTGATTACCTCTTTCAAATCTCCAAAAGAGTTTATTTTTCTCTTTACACATTTGCTCTGAATTCCATTTTTATTCAAAGGGGTTTCTTTGTTTTCTCCTTCCAAATTTTCAATGTTGATAGAAGGGATTTTTGATTTCCCTCTCATGTATTTTTTAGAAGTAGAAGTGGTTATATTAACCCTCTCTTTTCCATTAAAACCAATAACCTTGAGTGTTTTTTTGTGTAATGTGCATCCATATCTTCATAGAAAGTCCATGTTGAATTTGTTGCCAACTTTGTGTTTTCCAATTGTTTTTCCTTCTTGAGGGTTTTCTTCAACCTATTCATCTTGTATTTACATTGCATCTTAGTGATTTTTTTCCATAAAATTGATTCAAAGCATCTGCTATATTATCCCAATGTTTCTTGCTAAGTTTTCCATGGTTTAAATCTTCATACACCTCTTCATATTTTGAAATAAATGTTTTCACAATGATTTTGACCAAAGCTCTTCTTTGTATTCTTTCATCAGCTCCTCATTATTTCTATCTCTATCATATGCTTGGGTTATTGAAAATGTTTCTTCTAGTTTTGAATCATCAACAATATATGGAGAATTTAGATTGATTTGTGAATGTGGAATGTAAGGACCCAAATTCTGTGTGTCCCTTGTATTCTCTTGCAAATTAGAGACACTATTTCCATCAAAGTTCTACACATAAAAGTCCTTTTCAGAATTTGCTTAGTTGTGTTGAAAAAACCATATTGTCTTCATAGTTTCTTGGATTTGTTTTGAGACCTTGGGATTCGAAATGTGAAAACAAGGAAAATGGTGATTTTTTCATGTCTTGTAAATTTATTAGTTACTATAAACATTCAAAAATGAAAAAATATTCTTACTCCATCTTTTATCTAAAATTAATTTCATTTTTCATTTTCTAATAATAAATATACAATGGGTGTTGCACTCAGAAATTCACATAATCAAAACTTGTGGAGAAACATTGAAAATTGGTTAAGTACCTAATAAAAATGCAATATTTACAATCATTGTGAAATGGGTGTATAAAATGAAATTCTTCAAAATAAAATAACAATGCTTCACCTCTTTTAATTTTTGTAACTTTGCTCCTTGTTTTGGTGTTGTCACCTTCGAAATGAGTATACAATTTTCTATTTTATTGCATTAAAATACAGACGTTGACAAAGCTTGTGTGGATTAAAATTTAATATTGTACCACTTAACATTAAATGCAACAACAAAAATAAAAATACTCTCAAGTGGTGGATTTTACATTATACGGTTTAATGGCCAATTAATGTTTAGGGAAGCACAATATTAATTAGGTAACATTATAATATTAAGTGCATCATATTGTTAAAAGATTATAATATATTTATAATTAATAATCAAAGCATAATATCACCATCTATTAGAATAAATATTAAGTGCTCATATTATAATTTATATATTATTTAAATATAAACTTTATATTAGGGGTTGGTTAATTTATTTAATCAACTAATTAAATCGGGAGGTGTGCCCATCACTTAATATGGTTATAACCCTTTGGGTTATTTAAATATGGCTATAGGTCATATTCAAAATAATCACGTGAATCAATGGATTTTGGGTAAATACATGGAGTAGAAGTGAGGAAGGAGTTACTGACTAGGTTTGTAAAATGTTTCTCTATAGTGGATTATTCTTCCGTGGTTTTTACCCATTTATGGGGTTTTCCATGTTAAATTTTGTGTCACTTGTGTTCTATTGTTCTTTACTTATTTTATTTATTTTATGTTTATAAAGTTGTTTATAATGTGTATAAACATTTGTTATATTTATTTAATATCTCGGCCCGACATGGTACCAAAGTGAGATAATTAAATTTAATTAAACCTATTAAATCTAAGGGTGTAACCATTGGGAAGTTAGGTAGTTTGGTTGAAATATTATTTAACCCCCTCCCTTCCTCTTCGAGAGGTTACATTGAATATTGGTTGCACAGGTGGAAGTTACTTGAGTTCTCAACAACGAGAGTAAAAAAACACATTCCAGAATTACCCCCTGCAAAATCAAGGTAAGGGTTATTAAATATTTTTGAAATAGTTTGTATATTTTCTATTATATGTAGGAATTCAAGAAATCAAAAGTAAAATTCCAAGTGAAAATCAAAGTGTACAAGAGACAAGATTTGAGAAAATAGGCCCTCTAAATTTATTCATTGGTCAAGTTAATTTTGTTTTCACAATACATTTTTTTACATTTTATTTGAAAAATTAAACCATTATATTATTTTGAAAAGGTTTTTCCAAATACTTTTGTATCTATATTTCTATACAAAATATTTATATAGTTTGTTTAATGTTTTATAAAATTAATGTATGTTGTGTGTATATGCACGTTTATATATACATACATATATATATACATATATACATACATATATATATATATATATATATATATATATATATATATATATATATATATATATATATATATATATATATATAAAAAAATAAATATAAAACCTAATAATGGCTTAAACCTATAAAATTAAAAATATATATATAAAAAAATATATATATATAAAAGATATAGTAAAGTTTTTAAAACCCCATATGTTCATAAGGAGGGGGAGGGCAGGTGGTCACCAAGTGGCACTCACTAAATGTGAGCCACCTTCCACCACTTGACACACATACGTGCCCCTCATACCCCTTTGCACTCCATCAGATCACCACCTGACCTCCCCCTCTCTCTCTTGCTCTAATTTTGTCCCACATGGGACAACATGATGGGTGGGGGAAGGATTTATAAGCCTCCCCACATGAGATAGGGTGGTGGTGACTTAGGTCACACCACCCTTTTGTTGATTGATTAGCCCTTCGCAGTGGGCACATGTGATAGTTTTTTAAAGTAGCTTGGCCGCATGGGTCATTGTGCATAATGGTTAGCTTTCAGTCAATTTGGTATTTGGCATATGGTTTGGCATTTATTTGGTATATGGTTTGATGGTAAATGATAAATGCAATTGGTTTAAATAATATGAGGCATTCGGTTTAATATGGCTATGGTTTGATTAATAATATTATCATATGGCTCATCATATCAAGTTGATTATATGGGCAAGAGCCCAATTATATATATATATATATATATATATATATAAATTATACTTAAAAAATTTGTTTATTTATTTTCCAAAAAATATATAGAAAAATTATAAAACTTTTTTGTAAAAATAGTAAAATTATTTTTTTTATATATATTCTCTATAACGACATTTTTTTTCATTAATTTTTGTTACAAACTAAAAAAAATCACTCACATTTCAATTTAATTTTTTGATATCATTCTAAACTTTTTTCATGTATAGATTATTTAATTACAGACCTCCTTTTGTGGCGTAAAATTGATCGTGATCGATTACGAGGATTAAAATACAACAAGGGGAATTTCTATAAAACTCTTATTTTAATCCTTGTTTGTTAATCATTTTTTATCTATATTTTATGCAAAAATGGGGTCTAATCAATTTTCAATTGATAAATCTCAGATGTTGAATGGAAACAACTACAACATTTGGAAGATTCGATTGAAAGCAGAATTCATGGCTCATAAATTGTGGGTAGTTGTAAATGGAACAAAGAGAGATCCTACCGGAAGACATGTAACTACTGATAATGTCACCACATATCAACAGAAAGTACAAGAGGTGATGTCTATTATCTTGCGAAGTGTACATGATGACTTTCTGCTTCATATCAGAAATCTTGAGAGTCCTAGTGAAGCTTGGACACAATTGGAGTCGATGCACAAAGGTACGCGTTTATCAAAAATTATTAAATTGATTTTAGAGCTTATGACAACTCCCATGAAGGGAGATGAAAAAGTGATTAATTATTTAGCAAAAATAAAAAATATTAAGTCACAATTAGATGGATGTGGCAGTAATTTGATTCATGATAAATTTCTCTATTTTATTATCCAATTAAATATTCATGAAAAATTTAGAAATTTCATTTCAATTTTGAATTCTAAATATCAAACAAAACAAGACATTCCAGATTTGCAAACCCTTAGTTCTCTTCTTATATAGGAAGAACAAGTAATGTCAAATTTTGATTCTAAGGAGAATGCCTCACAGACACTTCTCACTCAAAAATCAAAAGGTAAAACCTCTAGATTCAACAAAAACAAAAAGAAAATTTTTTAAACCTCCTAGCAAGGATAAGAAACCTAGAAATCTAAGAGTTAGCTTTGATGGAAAATGTCATAATTGTGGTAAATTTGGACATAAGAAAGAGGATTGAAAATTTAAAAATAAAAAAACAAATCCTAAATTTCAAAAGGGTAACAAATCTATTCAAGACCAAAATCAAAATCAAAATCAAAACAAGAATAAGAAAAATAACCAAAAATCAAATGTAATTGCTTTGTATGCCGCTTTTGTCACTACAAAAGAAAATGAATGGATATTAGACAATGGTGCTTCTAGGCATATGAATTTTAGATCTGATATCCTTTATATCAAAATTAGTGAATGTAATGAACAAATCTACTTGGGTGATCATTCCATTCTTGATGTTCAGGGTCAAGGAAAAGAAAAAGTAACAAATGGTTTTATTAACAATGTATTGTTAGTACCTAAACTTAAAATGAATTTTCTTTCTTGTTCTCAGTTAACTCAAAATAACTATAGTGTTACATTATTAAAAGATAAATGGTTTATTAAAAATGAACATAATGTTACTATAGTTGAAGGCATTCAAAGAGATGGTTTATATGTATTTTTGGTTTTCCTTCTACTTCTTGTTTGAAAACTCAAAGAAGTGACTTGTAATTGTGGCATGAGAGGCTAGGTCATGTAAATTTCAGAGCATGTATGACATGTCTCGACTAAACCTAGTAATTGGTCTACCACCTATTTCCCAAAATCATGAAACTTGTGAAGGTTGCTTACGTGGTAAGCAATCTGCTAATCCTTTTCACAGTCATCATGATGATAACTCTTCTGAACCTTTAGAGCTTGTCCATAGTGATGTTAGAGGACCCCTAGAAGTTCCTTCTCTTAATGGTTCTCTGTATGTTGTCACTTTCATTGATGATTTCTCTCATATGATTTGGTCATATTTCATTAAAAAGAAATCAGATGTCTTGTCAAAATTTAAAGAATTTAAAGCTTTAGTTGAAAAATCTTCTAAGTATAAAATTAAGAGGCTTAGAACTAACAATGGGGAGAATATGTGAGTCAATATTTTGAATCATTTTGTATTGAATGTGGCATTCAAAGGGAATTAACTACTCCTATTCCCTCAATAGAATGGGATTGCGGAAAGGAAAAAACCACACTATTCTAGAAATGGCTAGGACCATGATGCATTCTACTCAAGTTCCTAAGTTCCTTTGGGCAGAAGCTATGAATATTGTTGTTCATATCTTAAATAAAGTTCCCACTAAAGCCTTGGTAAATTCAACTCCTTTGGAAAAGTGGTCAAACCAAAAACCTAGTGTATCTCATTTGAGAATCTTTGGTAGCCCAACTTCTCTCTTTATTCCAAATCAAAATAGAAGAAGCTTGATCAGACCTCCTTTCCATGTATCTTTGTAGGATACGGTATAAAAACTAAAGGTCTTAGGATCTTTGATCCATCTAAAAGAGAAGTTATAGAAAATAGGAATGTTAAAATCTTGGAAAAAAATTTTTTTCTTCTTCTTCTTCATCTTCTATTACTTATGATGTTTTAAATGAAAATGAAAATGAATTTGAATTTGAAAATTGTGAAAATGATGTATGTAATGAAGAAACTAGTGTAGAACCTATGGTTGATAATGAGATTGTTCCTAGTACTTCTAACTAAAATACCTAGATGGGATGAGTCTATTATTCAAGACTCTAACTCAGAAACCTTCAGAAAATGACAAGAATTCATCATACATATCATGCTTTGATGACCTTGTATGAACCTGAACCCCAATCTTTCAAAGAAGCCTCTTCTGACGAAAGATGGATAGATGCTATGAAATCTGAGTACACTACTTTTTGATTAAAAATAAAACATGGAATTAGTCCCTCCTCCTAAAAATGAAGTATAGTCGATCTAGATGGCTATACAAGATCAAATATAAATCGAGATGACAATATAGATAAATTCAAATCCCATCTTGTAGCTTGAGGGTTTACTCAAAACCCGGTATCGACTATGTAGAAACATTTGCACCAGTTGCAAAAATGAGCACAATAAGGATTTTGATTGCCTTAGCTGCTCAATATGGTTGGGAAATCCATCAAATGGATGTAAAAATACTTTTTGAATGGTGATTTACAAGAAGAAATTTATATGACCCAACCTAAAGGCTTTGAAGAACCAGAAAATAAATGTATGTTTGTAAATTGAAAAAATATTTGTATGGTTTAAAACAAGCTCCTAGAGCTTGGTATTCTAAAATTAATAGTTTTTTCAATGAAATTGGTTTTTCTAACTGTGCATCTGATAATGATTTATTTGTTAAAATTGAAGAAAATGCTATTATTCTCATTGTATTGTATGTTGATGATTTACTTATCACTAGTAATTCTAACACTTTAATTATGAAAATTAAAGGAAAGTTAATGCAATATTTTGAGATGACAGATTTAGGATTATTGCATCATTTTTTAGGCATGGCTATATTTCAAGATAAAAATTCTATTGTAGTATCTCAATCACAATATGCAACTAATTTGCTTAAAATATTTAATATGCTTGATTGTAAACCATTTTATTCCTATAGAAGTAGGATGTAAACTTGATCCTAAACTTGCATGTGAAAAAGCTAATCCTACTTTATACATGCAACTTGTAGGTAGTTTGATTTATCTAACTATTACTAGACCTGATATTGCTTATGCAGTAGGGATTGCTTCAAGGTTTATGCAGAACCTTATCTGAGATCACTGGAAGTTAGCAAAAAGATTTTGTGTTATATAAAGGCAATATTAATTATGGTTTACATTATATTTCATCTAACAATGCATATTTACATGGATATTGTGATTTTGACCATGTTGGTGATGTGATAGATCATAAATCTACAACTAGATATATATTCAAGTTTGGTGCAGGTGTCATTACTTGAGCAGTAAAAATCAACCAACAGTTTCCATTTCTTCTACTGAGGTAGAATATAGAAGTGCAATGGAAGCAACAAAAGAAGCCATGTGGCTGAAAAGGTATATTGGAAGAGATACACATGGAAGTTAAAGGAAGTAATCCTCTTCTATGTGATAGCCAGTTTTATTGCTCTTGTAAAGAATCCAGTTCAACATCAAAGAATGAAGCATATCGAGATACATATGCACTTTATTCATGAGAAGGTTCTCAACAGTGATATAGATCTCCGTACTACCCGATTAAGATCAGGTTACAAACTTGTTCATGAAGCCATTGTGTGCTTTGCGAAGTTCTACAAGTTCACTTTCCTTTCAGAGTTTCCATTGAGGGGAGTGTGCATGGAAATGCCACCTCCTAATGGCCGGCTTGGTTGATTGACTCCTTTTCCTCTATACTTCTATTTTGGTTAAAAGCATTGTAAAAGATCTTGTATGATCTAAAGTAAACTGATAGAGTTTACAGGAAAATGATAAATGGAAAATACATCCAATGCATCTCTGTTTGTAAAGGAGGTCCTTGTGTTATAAAAGGCTCCTAAAGATGTGGTATAAGAATATTTCCATGAGAAACGGTGAGATGTAGTCTCACAAATCATGCTTAGCCTAAATCATATGTCTAATTTATGGATTCTAAATCCTTTTGTACCAAAAGGTAAGTTGAGCATAATGAAGGTGTTATAATTCTTTTAAAAATATATGTGCTAGCCTAAACCTTTAGGGTTTATGGATTTGTAAATTTGTTACAAACAAGTAATGTTGGCATATGGATCCCACTTAATATTAAGGGGGAGTTAGAACTATAATATTAAGTGCATCATAATATATAGTTTATATTTAAATAATATAGAATAAACTATATTCATATTATTTAAATATAAACTTTATATTAGGGGTTGGTTAATTTAATTAATCAACTAATTAAATCGGGAGGTGTGCCCCATCACTTAATATGGTTATAACCCTTCAAGTTATTTAAATATGGCTATAGGTCATATTCAAAACAATCATGTGAATCAATGGATTCTAGGTAAATACATGGAGTAGAAGTGAGGAAGGAGTTATTGGACTAAATTTACTTTGAAACAATATTAATGGCCCTAAATTTAAGTCCAAGAGGATGCTAGGCTAGAAATTTTTTGACTAGAATGGTAGGTGAAAATGTTAGTGATGGCCCTTCAATATGTAAGTGATCGCTATTCTAAGTGTGAATTCTCGTACTTCGTCATTTGAATGCTCGAGAATTTTTCAAAGTGTGAGGGATTGTACTTCGTTGGTGCGAGGGATCATCTTTTTCATGCAAGGGATCTCACTTTGATGTGCGAGGGATCGATATTCGACGTGCAAGGAATCACACTTCATAGATGTATGAGGCCACAACTCTCTCGCACTATAATGAGCGATCACTCACATGTCTAAGTGTGATTTTTCAAACTTGGAAATGTGCACACTCACACATTGAAGTGCGATCACCAACATTTGACCTCCCATTCTAGTCAATATTTGAATTTTTGCATGTACGAAAAAAATTAAGTCCCAACGGCCGCTAGGCTATACAAATTTTGAAAGCCATACACTATGTGTTTTATGGATAAAAATATACACACAACAGTGAGATCTAAGGGTGTAATACAATGTGTTATATGTTCAAAGATTTGGATTAAATGAGGTTTCAAAGATGTTCATATAAGATGTATATTTTTATTTTCTCATTCTGATTTCAATTCTCCATACTAATGTTAAAGATTTAAGTTTCCTCGGTACTAATTTTCTCTTTTTATTTGTGGATATAGTTGAAAATGAACTTTGTTTTTGAAGATGGAGCACATGTGGATTTACTATCTAAAGGTGTGAAAGTTGTGGAGGGACTAGTTTATCCATCCAAAGATACACTCCATTGTAGATACATGGGTCTAGCTTATTCGTTGTCATAATAAGTATTGTATTCAATGGCAAAGTGAGACTGCCATACACAATTGATGATTGTGAAACCCTAGTAGAAATTGAAAATAAGGGATACTTTATCCCATGGGAAAGGAAGAAAATGATTAAGCATGTGATTTCAAAAGTTTCACATGTGGGGGGTGATGGCATTCAAAACATCATGAGAAATGACTCAGAGGATACATGCAATGAGGATGAGGGTTTGAATTCTAATAGTAATAGCCATTATTTCATAACTCCTAAAGATAGGGATGAATTTTCTACAACTTACGTGGTGCTAAAACATAAGTTTACTCGGAAAGAAGGTGACATAGCCAAAGGTTTTATATCCCAGTACAAGAACAACATGTGATTTCTAGAGTAGTGTTGGGACCCACACAGTTTGACATTTTTGTGGAGAAGATTATAACTACATGCAATGATTGTTATCTAAGTCTACAACGCAACAAAAAAGCTACCTAGCAAATCAAAAACCTAGTTTATCTAGAAATAAGATCTGCACTTTGTGTGAATGGAAATTCTGAACTCCAAGAAACAACCGTCACATCAAACATTTACTTCAATTTGAAGTTCAAGGAGTTCTTTGCGAAGTTGATATATTTTTGTTTAAAAGAACACAAATTTGTTGCAGAAGCAATAATTACAAATGTATGTGAAGGAGACATGATGCACTTTAAAAAATCGGATGGAAATACATTTTGGGTGTTTGTTAATAAATTAATCGGGACTTTTTGCAAACGCTGCTCTATATCGAAGGATCTCTCATCCAATGGCCTACCAACCAGTTGGCCCATCAAAATGGTTCCATTATGGAAGTAAGGCTAAAAGAAATTCCATAAGAGTTGTCGGTAAAAATGTGGAGTGCATTTGAAGATCCATTTCCTCAACTAGTATACCCAAATTCATATGAATCCTCCATATATAGTAGTAATGAAAACTTGATAAAAATACCTTACAATGCCTGCAAATGCCAAAAGGTAAATTCTACTCCATCTAGTACACCAAAGGCAAGGGAAAATGATGAAAAAACAAGAGAACAATTTATGACTGAAAATAATGTGCATGTTGAGAAGATGATACTAGTAAGACCAGCTGATGATAATGTACCTATATGGATGGGAAAGGAAGAATGAATTCTAATACATGATGTTCACACAAAGGCTCAAAAGATAAGGGTACGCTAGTGGGAACCCACATGAAAAGAAAATTCAAAAAAAGAAAGGTATCAGGAATGCTTAAAGAAAAAGAAATGGTGGCAAAAATCAAGGGACACATTAAATATTGATATAGACAATGTCATCTGGGCATGGAGTCCAAGAAAAATATGGAAATGAGATCAAATTAAAATACCGAGTCAGGGACACGAAGCTATCCAGACATACCTTGAACAAATTCAAGAACAATAATTAATACCCTTGTGAGGGATCAATGCTTATGTAATTTTCCTAAAGGAATTGATTGCCTATGGAAATACATTTTCAAATCCATTTCTTCAAAATAACTTGTTTAATGTAATTCTTAACTCTTTTTTGTTCTTTATGATTTACAAAATGGAAAAGCATAAAAGTAGTTGAATTTATCACACGTAACTTGCATATTTACAATATCACCGTCATTTGTTATATAGATTTATATAAAAATTATATCAATATATAATATACATAATATATTAAATAAATATAAATTTGAAGTATTTAAATAACTACTATTTTGTTTTCCATTTTATAAATTAATCAAATAAATGTTAAAAAGATGTATCCTAGCGGCCGCTATGCTTAAGTGTCTCATGGGTCGTAAGGCTTATGTAACATAGCAACCGATAGGCTTATGTAACATAGCGGCCGATAGGCTTATGTGTCTCATGGGCCCCTAGGCTTATGTAACTTAGCTACCGCTTGGCTTATATAACTTAGTGTCTCGCCAGATTATATATCCTATGGTTGTTTAGACATTTTTTCATGATTTTAGTTGTAATACAGACGTTTCAAATATTTGAAATAACCATCACACGTAACTTGCATATTTACAATATCACCATCATTTTTTATATAGATTTATATAAAAATTATATCAATATATAATATACATAAAAATTAAATAAATATAAATTTGAAGTGTTTAAATAACTACTATTTTGTATTTTTAAAGGGAAATATTGTAAAATTACCGTCATCTAATTTTTTTTTGACAGGCATAGGTGGCCATCAAATTTAACCCCAAACTGATGTAACTTTGTGGTGGCTAGGCTTATATAAGTTAGCGGCCTCTAGGCTTATGTAGCTTAGCGGTGGGTAGGCTTATGTAACTTTCTTCTTTGGTAGGTCAGGTGTAAGTTTGCGAATGGCTAGGATTATTTCACCTAGAGGAGTCTACTATTGTATAAGTTAGCGGATGCTAGCTTATGTAAGTTAACAACCTATACACTTATGTAAGTTAGCTTCCACTAGGCTTATGTGAGGGAATAAAAAATAATAATCCTAAACTAGCAAAATTGAAATCCAAAAGTCAGAATTTAGAAATTGGATTCCAAAAGTGGTGAAATTTGAATCCAATAATAGTGAAATTGGAAGTAGAATAAATCCAATAATGACATTATTGGAATCCAATATTGTTAATAATGGAATCCAATAATAATAATAATGGAATCCAATATAGACAAAAATGGAATCCAATATCCCAAAAATGGAGATGGATTTCCTCCAATAATTATAATACTTGAGTCAAGATTTACTGGAATATGTCTAGATTTAGTGAAATAAGCGTTATAATCCAATATAGAAATCCTTTTTTTTACTAATAAATAATATAGAATTGTTTAAAGGGTAGTAGGTTATATTTACATATATCAAAAGGAAATTAATATTAGTAATCAAGATTTTTAAGACTTGTAGCAATGTTGTTGTTTTTATCAAGTTGCTTAGTTGCTTTTCTGATTCAATGACAACTTCTAGAATCAAGGGTCATTTCTTTGGATCTTTAGATGTGTACAACCCTAGTAATTGTAAACTTGGAGAATTTGAGACTTCAAAAGTCTATTGGAAATGAAGGGATTTAGGATCTCTTCTACAAGACTCATATTGGTGTAGACACCTAAATTTGGTAATTTATCACTGATAATGTCGGTGTTATCTTAATCCCTAAATAATGACATGTGCACACATTCCAAGCTCAATTACATATCAAATTATCTCTATTGCGTGGATTTCTCTCTTCATTCATACTTTAAGTCAATCACAAAATCATTTACATCAATCCAAAATATTCTATCACCTCTAAATGTCATGCCCAAAACATTCCATCACCTCACTCCTCTGCTCATATAAGATTGTCAAACATAGGCCAAATCACCAACTAGTTTAGTCTGAAACATGTTATTTCGTCCCAAGTCACCCAAAGGTCATTTTCTTAATTTGAATTTTATTTATGGATTAGTACTTTCCTCATGGGTCATCCTTCATGTGAAATAACACCTATGAGTATGAACCCTTATATAAGAAATTCAAATGCACTCATTTACTCACATGGCACTTTCAAGACCACTACAAGAAAATATCATTCCAAAAGTACTAAAATCTCTCCTAAATCACCTAAAGTAGTATCACACATTAGAAATGACCCCCACACACATTTAGATCACTCCTAACTAGGTTCAAGAGTCTACCTTTCCAAGTTACAAACTTCCAAATCCAAGTCAAGAAAAAGTAGACCAAGACTTTACAAAGAATTGTCAAGTGCACATTGCCAAATTTAGTTACATCCATATAGATATCACATCTCTAAGTGGAGAAATCTGTGCAGTTTGAGGCCTCTTCAAAGTAGTACCAATGTAGGTGGTGTACAGATTACACTTCAATCCAACGACTAAACTTTATTTTTATTGAATCCTACATGTGGTTAGGGTTTAAAACTATTTTGGTCATGTAGAGGGTTTTCACATTTATAAAACCTAAGGTTTCACAAATAGGAAAATTCCAATCAATCACAAAGGCATAGAAAGTCACAACATGCCAATGGCTCACCATAAGAAACCACATAATAATTTTGTACATAAATGACAACTTCATCCCAAATTAGTGTGCACTTTTAGATATAGAAATAAAACACCTACAATTCACTTCCATTTTTTTCACCCTTCTACCATAGTTAGATCAAATTCCATAACAACGTATCACTAAGTGCATCTCTCTTATTATGTCTTGTTTCATTCAACACTTATTTCAATCAATATATCTTGCAAATAACTAGTATAGATATATTTTGATCTACACATTAATATGAAACTAATTAATTTTAATATATTTTATGCTTCTAACCCTAATCCAAATTGTAATAAGTAGCATAACACCATTTTTAATATTTTTGTGTAATCATATGGTGAACCCACTTGATCAAATTCTTTACCTATTTGGAACTCCAAATTAGGCCTTTTTGCACACCCCTAGGGTTTTATAATATCCTTGTGCATGTTTTAATTTTATTCCCTTTTGTATGCAAGTGAATAAATCAAGCTAAGTTACTTAATGGAAACTAACACCAAGTAGTCTCAATAACTAAGCTAATCTAACAAAGCATCATGATAAAGCCATGGAAAGTAAAAAGATAACTAATGCATCCAATTAAACATGAAATACTAAGTCATCCCTTGATATTTTTGATGGGCTTTGTGATTGTAGGTACTCCTTTTGTTGAGCCGAACGTGACTATGTGCGATCAAAGGATGTTATCTCCATGAAGAGGAAGGGATCTCACCAATATGGCTTGATTTTCATGTATGGTTCTTCCCTTACTACTCTTTACAAGTAGAGGATAGAATGGATGCTAGATCAATAAGATTTTCAAAGTTGAATTGCTCTTATCATATGCATATAGTAACACTGGTATGAATAGTGTAAATGGTGTAAGATTGGAAGGAAGGTACTAGGTTGTTTATATAGATTTCCAATTTGGGAGAAGCTAGAAACCTAGTGAATGTGGGATAAAGATAAAGTAGAATTAGAAAGGGATAAATATGATTAGAAGGAATTAATTAGTGATTAACAACTCATGGGAGTTGGAGAGGATTTAATTAATCAACTAGGATTAATTAATAGGCCAAGATAAGCTTAAGAAGCCATTTGGAGGTGATTTAGAAGGAATTTGGTAGATTTTGGAGGTTTAAAAGGGGAATTTAACCAATAAGAAGGTTTATTGATTAAATACGAGATTAAAAAGGTAAATAGTTAATTAAAAGAGGATTATAACTAATGAAGTGTCGTTAATTGACATCCATAATGAAGGAAAGGCTAGTTAATTAACGAAGTTTCATTAATTACCATCTATAATGAAGGGGAATGTTAGCTAATTAGCGAGAAATCACTAATTATAACGAAATGATGGGAAAGACAATAAATAGTGTAATTTTAGTAGTAAAATTGCGTAGTCAGATTTAGGTGTCTACATTTTCCCCTCTTTGGTGTGGTGTAGCGCAAACGACGCCACTTCAAAGATAGTAGAAAATTATATACAATTTGAAGGAGTAGAACAAAAATTATTAGGATGACAGATGCCTCCTCGAGTGTCGATGGGGTGATAAAAGAGGTCGTTTGACAATAAAAAATAAGAAGAGTATAAATGTAGTAGAAACATATTGTAGTAATTAAGAGTTAAACCTGGCCCGGTTGGCCGTTGTTCAATTTGATTGATTGGAAAAGAATTCTTGGGTTTTTACGGATGGAAGAAACAAGGGGGATAAATATGATCCCTATTGCCCCAAATTTTGTGGAAGAAAATGTTGATATGAACGGAAGGGATTCAAACAGGGGCTTGGTTGGCCATTTTTAGAATCGATAAAAAAAGGGAAATGATTGGTAGAAAGTTAATTATATTGGAAACATGGAGAATAATAAGATCACAACATAGTCGATAAACCATCTAGCCCAGAGAAACTATTTATTTGATATAAACATACAACAAAGTTGTAGACACAAAATCACACACTTACAACTATTTACTATACCGCCAAATATGTTGTTTTATATATGGATATTGTGTAAGAAAAGAATTCACTAATGGCACACTTCCTAGTCCATCCAATTGTGTTATTTGTTTCTATTTCTTTTATCTTTCACACTTGTCACTCATACACCCAATTCTAGTCAGGTCACAGGGATCCATGTCTCTCAGTCTTCACACATTTATCATCATTGTTTCTAGACACTAGCGCCCAAGATTGGACACTAGCACCCAGTGCTCCTATCCATCTTGGGCACTCATGTCCCCTTTATTTTTATTCTTATTTTTGACATTTAAGGTCAGTCTTTTCGGTTTTCCCACTCATATCCCAAGGTACTAGTCGGCATGTTGGGTCATTAGTGTTGAAATTCAAGCAAGAGATCCCTATATAAACACAACATACATACCATTATAATGGCGTACAATTCTTATCAAGGGCTATCTATCTACATATATCAAGGGACTACATTTGGGCGAATTTTTCTGCATACACACTACATAGGAAGGGGAAGTTCATTTTTCCATCCCACACATTTTCATTCTATCTAGTTATCGCCTACTATCTTGGCATCATCGGCATGAGGGAAACCTAGGAACACTATTGCACACACAATCACATATAACTACATTGGGTCTGAGATGTAGTGTAGTGCTTAGTCATAAGTTCACTAGTTGACAGTTGAGGACATTCCAACCCCTCATTTTGCATCTTTCTTTTTAGGATTTGATGTCTTTTTGAGGGTTTAATAGGAGGGTATTTGTGTTACAAATTTACTGTACACCCACAGTCAAAGTGCAACTTTCAGTGATCGATGGCGAATAAGTGAGAAAACCTAGCAATAGTTTCAAAACCATATCCCGAGATTTTTCACATTCTACAACGCCCACTGAGGTCTAGGGTGCCCCTACCCCCATCCAAGTGTTTTGAGCGACTATGCATTTTTTTGAGCGGAATTGTGATTGTCTGTGTTTTTTGTTCTATCACATTATCTAGTTCGAGACACACTTCAGGATAATTTAAATCAAGATAAGTGCCTTATCTCTTGTATTTTCTTTCATAAATAAATAAAATAAATTACCTAACATCTATATTTCATTTTATATCAATTGTATCGGCCATTGCTTTTAAATTTAATAAAATAAAAAGCATATTTTATTGAATCATTTTGGTGAACTCAGTAGCTTAGAACTCCTTTCCCTAGGATCCACTAAAACCCTAATGGCTAAGAATATCTCTTCTCCTCCTAGGAAATCCATGCCTCATGTGAGTGTTAATCCTATTTATGATGAAGAAACTATAGTTGAACTTAGCACTCTCTATCACAATACTATTCTTTTAGATGATACTCAAAGGCAATTGTTGGCTAATGAATGCAATATTCCTACTAGATTTGATCATTCTACTATTAGCATTGTTTCTAATCCCATAATATTTTTAGGTTGTAGACCTTGTTATTTAGTAAGCCATACTCCACCCTCTTCTATTTCTGTTGAGACTCTAGATGATGTTATTATCCATTTTATGCTTAGTCTTGATGATGATACTTTAGATAAAAAACATGATGAAAATATATATGTGCATGATGTTGTTTCTAATACTAGTTAGGATGATTCTATAGTTGCATCTCATACTCCTTGCATTTTTGAAAATGTCTCCAATGATTGTAATGATACATCTCATACTAGTTCTCCTCTTACTTCATTGTATGTTGATGATATGCTTAATGAAATCCTTACATCTGAATCTTTGTCTGATATTGATGATACACATACTAGTAATGATTCTACTTATTTGCATATTGTTGAATGTAAATTCTCTACTCCACTTTCATCTCCTTATGAGGATGTGTATAGTAACATGCATGTGATTCATCTCCTTCTATTAATTCATCTCTTAAAAATCCTTCTGATGTTATTCCTAATGTTTTGATCAATATTTAATGTTCTTCACCATGTATTACTTCTTCAAAGACCGAAATCTAGTGTGCCCCTAGCATCAACATCTCCCACTTCTTCTCTTGAAACCCATATGATCACTCATAATTGCAAGCTTCAACCACTCAATACATCATTCAAATATTCTGACATTCCTTCACATGATATCTTATCACTCATGCATGTTGTTGGCCAATTACAATCTCAAGTCCAATCTCTCACGCTTGAAAGAAAGGCCTATTATGCTTCTATTGATAATAATTCTTTACATGGAAATCCTATTCTAAAAAAGATTCACAATTCAACATTTCCTAAGGATTTCATTATGCCTACATTTTCATGCTTTGATGGTATTGACAATCCATATTTACATCTCAAACATTATTGTCTAGCTATGGCTTCATACTCTAATGATAGATTATTGCTAAAATATTTTCACCATAGTCTTATTGATGATGCTCTTCAATGGTACACATATATTTTGGATCTATTAGTACCTATTATGAGATGGAAGAGGCCTTCCTTTAATGCTTTATACTTAACAATGACCCTAGAGTCACACATGATCGCTTACCTAGCTTACATCAAGGAAAGAAAAAACCTATTATTGATTACATTATGTGTTTCAATGCTTGCATGCATCAATTATTCTTTCATCCCATTGATTTAGAAAATTAATTCATCTTTTATCATGGCTTGATTCCTATTTTAAAGCAATGCTTTCAATATGATATGATATATGCAAATCATTCACTCTTATGTTATAAAGTCATCAACTTAGAATAGGATCTCATTACTACACATGTTATAGATCCTCCTCCTAATTCTCTTGCTACTTTGCTACATCATCTATTACTTCTCCTCTTTCATCTGTGGAGCATCCTCCTAGGTCTCCATCTCCTCCATCTCACAAGAAAGTTCAGTCATATCCTCCACCGCATCGGTCTCCACCTAAGACTGCTCCATCTCCTCCATGGGAGCCATTACAATTTTTCCATGGCGTTGTGCTTCATGATGTGTTGTGTTCTTTGCTTGACAAGAGTTTTATTTGATTACCTTCTAATCAACATCATCCACCTCATCACTTGCAACAACAACGTGATCAACCTTATTGTAACTATCATCGCATCAATGGCCATCACGACAATGACTATTATGCCCTTCATGATCGATTGCAACAATTAGAAGAAAAGGGTGTCATTGCCTTTGGCCCTCACTCTCGTGAGCGAGTCTATGTCTCCAATTCCACACAAGTGTGCATCTAGTTCAGTTCATTTATCTCCTCCACTTGATCCTAAGGTCACTATTCATCTACCACCATAGGTTATTATTCATGCGCGCTCTCCATCTCATCCATCCAACACTACACTAGATCATCCACCGCATAATGATCCTACTACACATTGGCTTCCTAAGTCGTCAGACATCTTTGCTTCCCACCGTTGCACTTCCTATCAATAGTACCATCTCATCTGGCATTCAATTTAGTTCATACACTCATTTTTCTTACACTCTACATGTTTTCACCGCTCCACGCTCGCTTGGTCTTTGGTAGGTGATTTTATCACCTTACCCCCAATGACACACTTGTGTTCTCATGGTTCTTACATGAATGTTGAGGGATTTTTATAATAATAACCTCACTACATCTCTTGTGTTACATGCTTCAATGATCTAGCTATCAAGAACACACTATTGAATCCTTTCCCAATGACACACTCTTGCTTTATGGTTCATTCTTGACTTCTAAGGGGTCTTATATAAATGAACCTCATCATTCACACATTGGGGGGCATCACTATTCTCCTCTCCCCTCTTGATCATACTAATGCACACTTAAGTACACCTTTACGATCATCTCAATCATTTTATACATACTTTACCATTCATCACATCTCTATTCATACACACAATATACTTTTACATTATTTATCTATCGCATAATGTAATTACACTATACATTTTATACATTTCATAAACCATTCATTATCATGTAGGTTATATCATAACTTATCTATCTATGATCAATCTAAACATCATTATACATTTGTCAACATTCAAAACTATGCAATGCAAATCAAATCAACATATAGGAAACATTGCAGAACACATCACATATCCATGCAACACATCAATATGATACAATAATGACAATCATCCATTTCTATATATCATCAAAATATCATAGTTACATAGTACAATCGCTAGGGGGAAAGCCCCTACATACATATACATCATATCTCATCATCGCTATCACTATCTATAATTGCGGGAGCTCTAGAACTAGATGCTTCACCGCTTAATCTACGCCGCTCATCATGGACCCTATACCTCTCTACCTTCCTATGTAATAAATTCACCTCGATTGAATGCTTCACAAAGAGACCCTATAGCTCAACAAACCTAGAAAATACATCCTGTGCTAGGGAACCTCCACCTACAACCTCTTTAGCCCACTTGTGTCTCCTATTGTTCCTCGTCTCGCTCACTCAATAACACCATACAAGCATATGATTTTATCAAGACTAGCTCAAAAAAATGAGGATGCTCACCCACAAAGGCATCTACTCACTCTAACATACCACCTCCAATGAGCACATTGGTGGGCACATTCCATCTCAACATGTGGATCAAAGTGTCTACAATTAATGACCAGTAAGCATCCCCTACAACAATATAAAAACATCGCATCGAGTTCATATGAACAAGATGAAAAAATAAAATCAAAACAATAACAATCGACCACTATCAATACCCATATACTCATGCTCTACTCTCAATTCCACCACAACATCACCACCGAGGCGGTGCCCGCCTCGCCTCCTCCTACTTGGTGGTGCTCTTGCTGCACCTACAACTAGATATAATATCACCAATTGATGCACTTCCCACCATGCACTATATTCCTCTGTACACCCCACATCATCCACCTAAATTGGCCCTATGGCCTCATCAGACTCATCTAGACCAAGAGGTACTAGTTGCGCTCCTATGGGCCTTGGCCTTGTTCCATCCCTCCTCGGTTCCCTCATAGTTCTCACCCATATATAAGGCTCTGGGGGAACATCCCGAGCCATTCCAAATTGGCATGACACACTCTCTCCCCGGAATAACTCCACCACCCCGGGAATCTATCCTCTAGCCACATAGTACATCATATACATAAAATCTCTAGTACATCATCTTGCCATCCACCATAATCACGATATGGCCTTTAAATAATGGCTCTGGACCCATGCGATCCATATATATATATATATATATATATATATATATATATATTTCCATCCTCCTACCCCACACACCTACCCACCACTCGAAAATATACTAGGTATAGCCCACTCTCCACGTGGCCCACCAAGCGGCCTCAATATCACAATATGCTTGTACACCCACACATGTAACAAAGTGGTGGCTCCTAGCCCACCCCCATGCTCCTCCTGCGTGAATCTATACAAATCCTTGTACAAATGGGCTAATACACATCGTGCCCAAGCATATCTCATCCCATCCTCCTCTATACAATGGTAAATATCATGCATCTTATACAAGATGCCTACACCACCTCCCTCAATGCAACCGAAGAAGCAATCACAACTACTATAAACTTCCGCAATTGTGGAACCCCTGATCTCGAGATAGCCCAAGATGCTTCTCATTATGGATCTCAGTATGCTCTCGGGTCACTTTAAATTACTACATAATGGCCCTCATCTATCTTTATGCATCCTTTATGGCCATCACATGTACCCTCTCACCAATAATAGGCAATCGTAGTATGTAATATACATCCTCCAAAGTCATTTTCATCTCTCCAGTAGGAAACCAAAATGTGTAAGTATTTACACACCATCTCTCACATAATGCAGTAATCATCGCATATTATGGGTCACATCCCCATCCTGGCTATGTGCCACAAGTGACATATAGTCTAGAACATCCAACTCATCATCTGACAACCCCAGGTCCCCAACAATGTGCTCAAATGGAGACCACCAAAAACTCTCTTGAATTAATATCTCTCTAGCACAATGTAAAACAAAAACAAACACGACATCAATATATCATATACATGCAAAAAAACCTACCAATAACACCAATTTTCACATTTAGTATACTTTGAGCCCAACCCTAGCCTTCGGGTCACCAAAGTGCAAGAATCAAGACTCAAAACCTCGGAATGGGTCACTTGTGCCCATGCCTAGGCGCTAGTTTCTCGAAGGTAATTAGTGCCTTCATTGCTCTTGCCTAGGTAAAAAATGTTAAGAAAATTAAAAACAATTTTTTTGCAAAAAACTCACAAAAATAGCCAAATTCAACACAATTTTTGAAAAAAATCACACTTACTAGCTCAATGATCATATGTGATGCTACAACTGCCACCACCATCTCGAATTGACTCAATCATGCAGTGCTCTTACTTGTGGCATCTTCACACCCTTAGAGCTTAAAATCACACTTGCGTAATTTTTAATGACATACCTATTCACTTTTTCCTCTTATTATTTATAGTAACTTTCAATCGCATACCTCACTACAAATCACCATTTATGTTCATTCTCCTAATTAATATACGTCACACGATTTTCATCATATCTTGAGCATCACTACTCTTATTCTTATTCCATTTGCACTATTCTCTTCAGAAATCTACCTACTATTGTATCATACACATTCTAAAAACACTATATTCACACTTGACACAGATTCAACTCAATATACAATCAAATTTATGACATCTACTATATTGCGCTTCGATCACAATTACATCAACACACATTTACTTTCAGCTCAGTGTTCATTCTCATCATCACTCTCCCTTTCACCGAAAGGGGGACATACAATCGGGGTCATCCTATAATTACCCTCATACCATTACGTGATCATTTTACATTTATAATTCAACATTATCAAAAAATTTGCTCATACATCATGCAATATTTCACACCATTTTCTACCAATTCCCCTAATGACCTAATATGGGGGCAACAAGCATAAAATATCTCCATGAGTAATTAATCAATACATTCAAATCTCAAATACAAATCTTCTACTATTCAAAATCACATCAATCAATCGACACAACACAACGTATTTTTCCTCCCATATGACCTAACTTGGGAGTTACATCACCACTTTCCCAAATGACCTAACATGGGAAGTTATCTCCACATTTTCTATCGCTTCCAGATGACCTAACATGGAATCCATCTCACACATATTATAGAACCCTTGGAGTGGAGGTAATGAGACGTCATTGCATTTCCAATAATGCTCCTATATGGCTTATTCACATATGGTAAAAAAGTATTGAAATGAAAAAAATTGGTCTTTTGTCATGCTGCTCAAATGCAACAGCTAGAACTTTTGAGGATGTAGTTAAAGATGGAGGGAAAAAATAGACCTCTCTCCCTACACTCTTCCTATAACAACAAGATGCAAAAATCCTCAGTTTTTCACACACACAAAATCAGGTTGGGAATTGATCACTCCCTACCCCAACAAATCTCCATGAACGATAAAATCAAAAGCTCTAATAAATCAAAATTGAAATCATCAATCTCGCTAAGTGATCCTCACAATTATTCATTCTCTCTATTTATGCCACATGGATCAACACACTGATCCATGGTTTTCCATGCTATATGTTTTTATTATGTGTGTACTTCTAAAACATATGTGTGTACTTCCACGATAGGGTTTCTCTTGACTTCTCACAGGTATGTTCCTTACTTCCTTTAAATTATTTGAATTTCATTCAAATAGCATAAAGGGGGCAAGTGTAGAAACAAAATCACACACTTATTACTATTTAATATACCACAAAGTATGTTATTTTATATATAGATCTTGCGTAAGAAAAGTATTCACTAATTGTACACTTCATAATCCATCCGCTTGTGTTGTCTGTTTCTATTAATTTTATCTTTCACACTTGTCACTCATACACCCGAGATTTTGGTTAGGTCACGGGATCCTGTCTCAATCTTCACACATCTGTTGTTATTTTTCTCTGGAAACTAGTGTCGTGGGATGAAGACTAGCGCCCAGTGCTAATGTCCATCTTGGGCACCCGTGTCACCTTTATTTTTATCTTTATTGTGAAATTTGAGGTCGATATTTTCAATTTTCCCACTCATATCTTGAGGTACTAAGTCAACATTTCGGGTCATTAGCGTTGAAATTCAAGCAAGAGATCCCTATATAAACACAACATACATACCATTATAATGGTGGGAAATTCTTATCAAGGGCTATCTATCTACATATCTCAAGGGACTGCATTTGGGCGCATTTTTCTACATACACACTGCATAAGAAGGGGAATTTCATTTTTCCATCCCACACATTTTATTTCTATCTAGCTACTGCTCATTATCTTGGCATCATCGGCGTGAGGGAAACCTAGGAGCACTATTACACACACAATCACATAGAACTACATTGGGTCTAATATGTAGTGGAGTGCTCGGTCATATGTTCACTAGTTGGGCAATCCGAGGACAAGTATGACCCCTCATTCTCGCATTTTTTTTTTTTTAGTATTTGATGTCTTTTTAAGGGTTTTATAGGAGGATATTTGTGTTGTACATTTACAGGTACTCCCACAGTCAAAGTGTGACTTTCAAGTGATCAATGGTGAATAAGTGTGAAACCCTAGTGATAATGTCTCGACCAAATGCCGAACTTTTTGCTATCTACAATGCCCACCGGAGGTCTAGGGTTTCTACAGGCACTCATGTCTAGGTGTTTTGAGCACCTCTGCATTTTTCTGAGTGGAATTGTGATGGTCTGTGTTTCTGTTCTATCACATTCTCTAGTCTAGACATACTTCGGATAAGCGAAATCAAGGTAAGTGCCCTATCTCTTGTATTTGATTTCATAAATAAATCAAATAAATTTCCTAGCATCTATATTTCATTGTATATTAGTTAGTATGAATCATTTGCTTTTCGATTTAATAAAATAAAAAGTAGATTTTATTGAATAAAAGTCTAAAATGACATGAAAAGACATGATACTCATTTTTTCATTGTTAAAGGACCGACACAAAGAAAAATGTAGGAACCAATGCGATACGAGAAATTAAACAAGCATACTAAGAAAAAAATAATCACAAACAAACAACATTCAAGAAAGTTACACCAATGTTTTTGTTATCTAGCTTCAGTTCCCACATGTTCGAGTTATACAAAAAGGGTTAAAAATGACACCCCAAGAAAGGATACATGCAAGGTGAATAAACAGAGGACATAGAAGTCCCATGAAAAATCAATGTGCACTATGAAACTGCCCCAAGCAATGATATATGCAAGGGAAGACAAACATAGCAAACAAACCAACTTTGTTAATGAAGGTAGATCAAAATGATTTGTATGTCATGTGCTAGAACAAACAAGCACTAAAGTAAGATATTTTGTAAGATAGTTTTCAATGTTTGAGGATGTTGTATCGTGTGAATGTGTAGGATGGTTGAATGCTTTTACCATTTTTGGATTTTTGGAAGTTTTACCAATTTTTTGAATTTTTACCATTTTTTTTTAATTTTTGGGAAGAATGTGGTATAGAAGAATGATGGTGTGTGTAGTAAACTGAAAAGGTCATAAGGAAGCAAGAATATGCCCTAACGAGAAGAAAAGGTCATCGAGAAGCAAGAATATGCCCCAACGAGACGAAAATGTTAACAAAATGACTATTTAAATAAATAAATCATTACGATAGAATGCCAATAAGTGTCGGGAGGAAAATATAGGAAAATGTTAGTAATAATGTTCCTGTAAGGTAAGAAAAATAAATAATTAGGGATGGGAGGGTATAAATAGTTGGGAGATAGGTAAAATCCGGTCGACCCATTTGAGCTATTATACCCTTTTTCCCCTTGAGAGAAATTTTTGTTGTGATTTTGGAGAGAGATGGCACAATTACAGGGACTCAAACATCATGCGATGCCACTTCGAGAGTATGAGAGGACTCCAAAGCAGAGGGTTTCATGGTAGTTAATGTAATTTTTTTATTTTTATCACATTTATTGCATGTTTTAATTAGTAGAAAGTTTGGTTTTAGCTAGTATAAAGTGTGGTTTCAACACTAGTGTATGATAACGTAGCCCATAAAGTGCACTAGCATGAATGTCACATGCTAGAATTAAACTAAGGCCGCGATAATTTTTTGTGTGTACGCTAGCACATTGCACATGCTAGCGTAAAACAAAGAGCATGAGCGTGAGAGGATGTGCACTAGTGTGATGAGAAGTGTGTTAGCATAGCAATGGTGTGCGCTAACGTGAAAGGAAGTATGCTAGTGTAATGATGTATGCTAGCGTGAAAGTAAGTTCACTAGTGTAATTTCGACCTTTTAAGTAGGGATAATTTTAGTGGCAAATATTCGTAATATGGCAAAAATTTCATTTTAGGAAAATTTGAAAAGGCAATTTTTTTGGAGAGGGTCGGTGTCATGTTCGCCTAAAATTTATAGTATATTTTTTTAGGGTCAGCTTCGCCTTCATTTGAAAACATCCCCTATAAAAACCTAGGTGATTCGCCGGGTAGTATACTACATTACTACCACAAGTAGCTTACCAAAATACGAATACCGTGAAATTTGAACTGGCATACTCTTAAGCACCAAAGATTGTTGTTAGCTTGTTAGGGTTAGTTGTTGACATGCGACAAAGAGGTATTGTAGACGTGCAACAATGAGATATTGTAGACATGTGAAAAGGGGGTAAGAAGTTGATGTGCGAGAGGAATAGAGTTGACGTGTGACAAAGACAGTGACACCTTGTTGACACACAACAGAGAGAGTTGATGCGCGACAAGGGCGTAAGCGATTGGCCGACGCACGACAAGGACAAAGCGATGTGCGATAGATCCAATTGATGCCTTGGTGACACGTGAGAGATAGTTGATGCCTTTTTGACATGCGACAAGGATAGTTGACGCGTAAAAAAAGGGTTAGTTGTTGACGCGTGATAGGGATTACCATAGTTGACGTGCGACAATAATTTTGACTCTAACTCGCTAAGTCGCTACTTGGTTCTTTTGTTGACGTAGGACTCTGTTCAAAATAATGGAAGGTGCTAGTCCTAAGAATGTGAAGACCCTAAAAGTAACTAAGAAATCTCGAAATCATTGTTTAAGTATTTTGGAAACTCGCTAATACAGATATTGAAAATACCAATAACCATATAGATGCCACCAGAAATAATCAGAATATTGACTGTGTGGAAGGTATTATTGAGGTGGACATGCATTCTGCACAATATCAAACAAATGACACCTACGATAATATGCCAGATCTTGAAGATATTCTTCTTGTTGGGGTGTAACCAGAAGTGCATCAAGATATCACACATACAAATACTCAGTAAAATGGAACACATAAATCAAATTCAAATTCTGGTTCACAAAAGAGGAAACCAGGTGATTGTGATATTGCTCAAAATTCTACTCAAAAAAGTAAAACATTGAAAATGAACAAGAATATGTGGACCATTGGCAGGTCATACAAGTTTGATTGGGCAACTAAATTTTTGTTTATCAAACTTGTACAATCATCTAATTCTGAAGATATCCCATCTGAATGTACATGTACAATATGTATGTGGAAATTGGGAAAGCAACAAAAATTCAAATGAAGCTAGACATTATAGAAAAACATTATGGAAAACAATATTTGACTGTAACGGGGGCAGATGGCCAGAAAATCAAAACACATAGGTGGAAAATTGAAAAAGAATACATACATGTTAGATACACAACAAATTATGAGGTAGAGTAAAAACGCAGACATCGCGTGGAAAAGGGTGGAACGATCACATCGCAAATTGGTAAGATGAATCAAACAAATCTACATTTAAAACTCATACAATTCTCTACTTTATTTCACATACTAAAGAAAGGAAGACCAATTTCGGATTTCCTTGATTTCAAAGTTTTGTATCAATATAATGGAATGTTGAACATACCTCAATCTCATTGGTCTGAAAGTAGTGGATGGGAAATGGAAAAATTCCTTTTGATGATAGAGAAGGAATATTTGAAAGAGAATGTAAAAAAATCAAAGTTTATCTCTCTTTCAATTGATGAAGTGACAGCAATCGACAACACTGCATGGGTATGTATCCACGTCTATACTTTAGAAAATCATATAAGGACACCTCATATGTTGGGTGTTATGAAAATGGTTGAAAACTGTAATGCCGAAAACCTACATAAAATAGTTGTTTCTCATTTGAAAGATATTACTAGAATGACTGATTATGAAATTGCTACGAAGTTGGTATGCATCGGAGCAGATGGTGCATCTATCATGTAGGGTCACCGAACATGGTTATGTGTTAGATTACAAACAACAGTGGCCCCATATATGCTACCAATTCATTGTATTGCTCATAGAATGAATTTAGCGTATAAAATGGTAATCAACCACAAAAATGTTGCTAAATTAGAAGACCTTATAAGAGAACTTCATGCCTATATGGTAAGCAGCCCAAAATGATTTCGTTAGTTCCAGAAATTTGCAATTGGAATTAGAGATGGCAATTTTTTTTGAAAGATGTTCAAACTAGATGGATCTCTTTGTATGGACCTGCATGTAGAGTTTGTGAGGAGTATCCTTCGTTGGTTGGTTTCATGCACAAATATCATCATGAAGTTGATAGGGTGAGGGACTTGTTGTTCTTTTTAATCGCTTTGGAGACATTGCTTACATTAGTTGGTATTCTTCCAATGTTGCAGAGATCAATACACGATGAAGCATGCACGGGGAGATTAATCTATATTGTGGATTTTATACGAATGAGAAAAAAGGTATTACAATGTCTTGATATCTTGTATTGTTCCCAATATAGTTTTGATACACTGTTTTTGAGAATTGGAAATATTTATTAGATCTTAAAATCCCAAAGAACTATTTGAGATTTAATATCCACGATCACCTCTCGCATCACCGTTAATTTGAGGGACATACCACTTTGCACATTTCGTAAAAACGTCAAGATATTACAGGATCAAAACGAGAAGATGTTCCCGTGACATGTAATCTCTTTGAGTCTTTTATAGTTGAAACAAGAATAAAGTTTTAAAAAATTCACAATCCTTATCATCGAAATTAGAGAACGTTTCTCCAAAGATAAAAATCTTGAAGCCATCGGTGTGATGAATCCTAATTTTTGGAATATTGAATGTGGTCATGCTTTGACTTTATAAGAAAGCATTTCCATAAATCCATGGGTACAATAATGGAACATTTCGCAAAGACTTCAGAGTTCAAGGTATGGAAATCAAAGGTATACTAAATGTTGATTTATTAAAATTTCAATCAACAAATTTTACAACAACAATGAGGAACCAATATAAAAACTTAGACGAACCTTCTGAAAGTGGTGTTATTGCAAGGTTGTGGTGAGGAATCTATCAAATTTCTATCTTACAAGAAGATATCAGTGAATATTTCAGATTATATGAGTTATGCCAAACAATGATTTTGGGGTCTGTGGAGGACGAAAGGGTTTTCAATGCATTATCATTTATAAAATCAAAACTGAGAAACAAGTTGGATAAAAATCTGGAAAGTTGCATGAGGTGTTATGTATCTCGATACTCCATGGAAACCTTTCCTTTCGACAGAGCAATTACGCATTGGAATTCCCTTTGTGAAAGAAGAGGTGTGAATAATACAACTATAAGTACAATTGTTCCCAACGTTGAGAGTGGAATTGGCATATCATCACACTCTACAGAAGAGAACATCAAGTTTGAAGAAGCTATTGATAATGGATTGTTTCAACTTTAAATAGGTATCTTCTTCACCTTAATCTTATTGTTTGTCACTTTAAATTTTTTTCAGCTCTTGTTATCATTAAAGATGTTACAGGTATATATATTTACATTTATTTAAATAATTTTTATTTTATTTTTTGAAAACGTGGGTTGACATCCATCCGAGGAAGCTGGTACTTTTCAAGGTTGACAACGTCAGACAACTCACCCATCTATCTACTAATCCATTTCTCATGTTGAGTTTTCTTAAAACAAAGATCTAGCACATTACCAGTGATGATTTCACAGCCATCTAAAACACTAGAGGTAAGTTAAACCCTATCATATCATCTTTCTTGATTTCTTACAATTATGTTTAATTTATTTTTTATATTTGCAAAATGCTTTGATATATTTTTTAAACTTTGTGGGATAAAATGACACAATCAAATTTTACAGAGGAAGATTTTTCCATATTATACAATTCATAATCCATGATCCATTATACAATTCATCATCCACGATCGTGCTAGAAGCTAAATCTACGTCCACATAAAATTCATCATCATCCATATATATCATATCATTATCATAATCCTGACACTACAATTATTATTAAAACAATTCATGATCATATCATTACAAGTATATCCATTCTAATGTCATCTATATCCATTTTAACACATTCCATTTATTTATCATCTATATCCATTCTAATGTCATCATGATCATATCATTACAAGTATAGAGAAGAAGAATTATCTTAAAACAAGTTTAAATGTCTAGAGAAGAAGAATTATCGTGCTTGAAGCTAAATCTACATCCACATAAAATTCATCATCATCCATATATATCTTATCATCATCATATCATTATCATAATCCTGACACTACAATTATTATTAAAACAATTATTTATCTATTTTAAATTTAAAGAAATGTCTCTGTCCTAACACATTCCATTTTTTAAAACAATTATCCATTATCATCATTCATCATCATCTATATCCATTCTAATGTCATCATGATCATATCATTACAAGTATAGAGAAGAAGAATTATCTTAAAACAAGTTTAAATGTATAGAGAAGAAGAATTATCTTAAAACAAGTTTAAATGTCTAGAGAAGAAGAATTATCGTGCTTGAAGCTAAATCTACGTCCACATACAATTCATGATAATCCAAGTAAACAAGAAACATACGTCATCATCCCTATCTAATGCAATCATCATTACAAGTAAACCAAAAAACATAAACTCCATATACAATCTAGAAATTCTATACATAATATATAGGAAGTTATAAAATTAAAGATTATATAGTATTTCAAATTTTCAAAGGCTATCAAATCCAGATAATAAAATTCAAATGCCATGACCACAACATTCAATGTTTCAAATTTTCAAATATAGACTCAATATTTCAAGTTTCCACACTCAATAATAAAAATTTTCAACCCTCTTTTTTTGTATCCATTTCAACTCATGTGCTCCTTTCCCCAATGGTTTCTTTGCCTGTGGCTGTACCCCTTTCCCCAACGACAGAAATAACCCCAAAACTTATGAGATCTTCCGCAACACTGTCCAGATTTTTAAAATTATTTCTTCTTGCTTTGTCGCATCTCCATGGGACAGAAAATTTGGATACGTTGCTGCCTTAGCTTTGAATAATATTTCAAGGTCGAATCCGTGCTCTTTAATTATTGTTTTGTTTTGTTTTGTTTGTTAACCAAAACAATATTTTCCTTCAAATTCTTCGCTACGGATAAATTGTTCTTCGTTGTTTCCAAGTGAACTTGGAAAACCTTTGCTTGACTCTTCAAATTTTCATATTTCAACTACACAAAAAAATTAATGTCAATTCAACATATTACTAAAATAAGAAAACTTTAAATTAACAAAAATTATTGTTTGAAAGTGATAATACTTACGACCGCTCTATCTCTCTCGACATTTGCAACTGCTACCAGATCCTTGTCCTTAGACCATTTGTTAAAATATGCCTGGGCCTCAACACTAATATTTTCCAATTTGTTTAATGTCTTATCCAAAATGTCATCTTTATAGTTTTTGTTATATGTGACAGTCCCACTTCTTACTTGGGTAAGTAAGGAATCCATCTTCGCAAGTTGATTCTGGACTGCAGCGTATAAACTATCCCTTTGCCAATAATTTTCATAACGACTAATAATCTCATTGATAAGTAATTTATCCCTTCTCTCCCATTCTATGAGCTGACTAATATGAGGTAGAATAAACTCACCGACATGGGATTGAAAATCATAACCAATTAAGTTCTCCAAAGGAAAAGGTAGCAACTATTCACCATCTGTATCTGATGAAGATGATCTCATTGGAGAGGTATGGGGGATTTTGGCTAGATCAATTACTACTTGTTTCTACCTTTGGGTGGCCTGATCCTGTTTGTGATAAAATTAATCAAGATTCAGACAAATAAATCTAAAGCAAAATGTAATTCAATATGGTAAAGTATGTTGAAATTGAAGTATACCTGCTGGCCTTGAATCATCTCATAGGTATTGAAAAAACCAGTTGGGTCATTGCTATCAATGCCCAAGTAATCTTCATCTAAATTTATATTATTCAAAACCGATATGCCCATTGCATTGGGAAAGCCACCAAGTGAGAGGGTTGGAATTCGAAAGGAGGAGGCAATGTTTAGTGTCCCACTAGGGGCCGAGCAATTGGCATGCATTTACCAATGTTCTTTTTCCTGTTCCTCTGGTTGGCATTTTAAATATTATTGGTTGAGGGGGTCGGTGCCACTGTTTGAATAGAAGGAGGACTGCAATGTGCTGAAAATTTCAAGAAAAAACATATGAAAAACTAGAAAACAATGCAAAAACTATGAAATTAAACGAAGTAGTATTCAAAACTTGTACCTTGTTGTTGAGGGGTAGCTTGTCGCAGTGCTAAGGGTGGTTGTGTTGGAGTAGTAATTGGTGGTTGTTGAGAAGATACAAATGCATGTGACTGTACTGAGTGAGTTGGGGAAGATGGTTGAGTTTCTGAAACACGCGTATGGTCCAAAGTCCCTGCAATGTCATCAACATTGAATTGTATGTCAATTCAATTGGGTAAAATTTAAATTGGAAAATGAAAATACAAATTTGGAATTTGTAAATAATACATGAAAAGGTATTACTTCTCTGGTGTTTAACGAATTCAAACTGTTGGGGGTTCGGAGAGGAGTGAGCTTCCATTTTAGATTGGGAATCTCCCAAAGCCTCAGCATGTTGTTGGCCTCTTCCTCTTGATAACACCTTTTTCGGGGAAGGGCTTCCACAAATCTTCTCTAGCAAATAGTAAATTGTTAATACATGTGCACAGTGTAATGTCGAAATACAAACTTAATAGTTTATACCTGTTGTTCTTCAAATGGAATTGACAACTTCATCAACGCCTCGTCAGTGCAAGTGGGAATTGGTTTGTCTTTTAAATTTAAAAGAGCCTCATAATAAAGGCCAAGGAGATAGTTTGTGGAGTAAATGATAGGTTTTTCTGAAAGCTTTGCATTTGTTATGTCAGTTCTTATTTTTTTTGATAAAAAGGTGCACCAATCAAATTTTTGTTTTGCGATAGTTGCAACAATGTATGCAATGGCCCAGTTTGGTATATCTGTTTGCCGACCCTGCAAAACTATTCTGGATTGAAAAAAGGAAATCATTGCAGCAAGAAAGTGGTGTGCAATTGCTTGCATATCCACACCACGCCTGGATTTATTGACATGAGCTGCAAATGCCAAAAATAGTGGGAATTAATATAACATTAAATTGTATCACAATAAAAAACTGAATAAAAAATGACGAATGAAAACAAATTATACTTACAATCAACATGGAAACCGAACATCGATTCGAGATATTTCTTATCATCTTCAATGAGTGTTGCCTTCATTGTAACAAAGGGTAAATTTCTAAATGGAAGGCCCATAAACCGATGGATGTCAGTTGCGTACGATCTTGAATTGAAACAATTGGCCGTCATTCATAATAACATAAAACAAGCCATCCTCTGTATTGTAAGATGAGAGAAGGTAGTTCAAAATATCTGGGTCTATTTCGAAATGGGGCATCTTAATGAGCCCACTAAAATCACATGCATCGATTAAATCTTTGTATTCGGAAGTCATCTGTAAAACAGTCTGGATGTGGGGGCACAAAGGATTCCTATAGATGATCTTGCCTGTGGATAGGACTGGATTTTCCTCTTGATTTTTGTCTTGAGCTTGCAGTTGGGATGCACTTGTAGTCGCCATTGTAGTTGTGCTTAAGTATTTGAGAATGATGGATTCCTATATACAAAAAAATCGATTAAGAGCCGGAAAGTGTAAACGTGAAAATGACCGACAAGAGGGTATTTATAGGACAAATCCAGGGTCAATGACATTTATTGATGCACGTCAACAAGGACCATTGACGAGCATCAACAAGGACCTTTGACGTGTGTCAACAAGGGCCATTGATGTGCATCAACAAGGACCATTGACGTGCATCAATGGCCCTTGTTGACGCCGCGCATCAATGGGCCTTATTGATGCATGTATACGGCCCTTGTTAACACGCGTCAACAAGGGTTATTGGCGCACGCCAACAAGGGTGGTTAAGATGTGTCAATGGCCCTTATTGACACACATCAACATGATGTCAATGGTCCTTATTGACGTGCATCAATGATGCATCAGTGTTAGAAAATCTGTAGTCTCTCTGGCTCGAAAACTGGCAAAAATTTGGTTATGGAAAATCACAAATTCTCCTTTCGCTGAAATCGCTTCGGGGATATTTGCCAGGTATTTTCCACCTCCAATTTTCTAGAGGTGTCTTAAAATGAACCCTGCTTTTAAGATATTTTAGAAGGAATTAGAAGAATGTATAATTGATTAGAAGATGATAAATGAAGAAATGATGTGCGGGAGTGCCACAAATCACTACAGAATTTGAGATGACCTTCTCTCAATGTTAGAAGATGGGATTAGTTATAGTAATTGAGGAAACTAGCTTGTCCTACACAGCAGAGTTACCACATATCATACTAGATCACGCCATGTTGATAGCATTAGGAGAATGATGACATAGTGAGAGCTAGAATTTTGGTTGCATCTTTGGAGAGATGACCATGACGATCGAGGAAGTCTATCAAATCCTATGAGTTCGATCTAGGGGAGTTTAATTGTATATGATGATGACACTTATTGGATATGAGGACACGTCTGGGATCTTTTCCTTAGAGAGGAGATACCTTGAGCGGAGATAAAGTTCATTTGTATAGATGTTTTGAGAACATGAGGATAACATGACTTCCTGTATTTGATTTCTCTTATTAGCAACTAACTATTTCCTAATAAGAAGGGGACACATTTTCAGCTAGGATTGATAGGAGTGGTGGCCTGTTTGATGGATGGAGAGGTCTTCTCTTGTGGCCAAGTGCATACTAGATCATTTATACAAGTACTTACACCTAATTGCGTATAGAAAGATGAGGAGTTTGAGCCTTGTGACCTTGTTACGATATGGGTATGGTATCACATTGTGATTGGACGCCCCTTAGATGTTCTATGAGTCCGAAAACCATATGAGCCCTCATGTCAAGGTTAGGAGACAAGTGGGTGTTGGATTCAAAGGTCACTTGGGAGATATCACCTTCTATAGGTGAGCATTTGATGACTTGCAGCTATGTATGGTGACTTAGAGACCATACCAATTATACTAGTGGTGTAAAAATGTGACAGAGTTGAGCATAACGAGAGGTGGAACACTATCTTATAGGGAGTCGCAACCACATCTCAAAGTGGTATAGATTTTACGGTGGTATAGTCTCGCTTGGCATTATCCAGGATTGTAGGTGATGAGCGATGGTACACATGTGTAATGTGAGAGACTTTTGATTTTGGACCCCAGGTTAGACTAGGGATAACATTACAAATTTTCTATAGGGTTATCCCATAGGCATGGGATGCGCGTGCATAGGTAGTGGATCCCGGGACCACCATTGATTACCTAGATTGGTACATAATAATGTTTTCAAGGAGGATCACTATTCCATAGGTAGTTATAGCAGTTGGGATAGCAAGGTAACATCGAGAGGATAATGAGATAATGGCTATAAGATAGGGCTAGATTGGGCCAATAAGAGGTCCGCATGACACGACGATACGGGCCGGGGATAATGATAGGGACCATAGGGTCCACAAATATAGGCCACCCTAGGTCCATAAGTACAACAAGTTCCACATGCTCCATAGATATAGGTACAGTACATGTGATGCAAGAGGGTGTCACAAGTACCACAAATTTAGTATTTTCCTATGCAACAGTTTTACAACTTGTTTTGCTGATTCCCATTATCCAAACAGGTGTCATTACAGGTCCACCATCACCACCCAAAGTAAGTAGTCCATGAGTTTTAGAAGGTCACGGGGTGATGGAGATGGAGATGGAGTGGGGTTGCGTAGGGACCATCCCGGATACTAGTGCCTGGATTCTCAATTATACCAAGAATAAGTGGGCTATCAATGGACACCTTATAGTTAGAGAGAGATATGGTTATGATGTGGGGATATGTAGCACTCGGTATAGTATAGAATTTCTAGAGGCGATCGAGCATAGAGCTGCAAAGTAGGTTTCTTTGAGACAACAACTTCAACATGTTATTATAGAGTGAGATCAACTTGTTGCTAAGAGAGACCAACTTATGGCTGATAGGATGCAACCTAGAGTAGATGTGACACGTATTACAAGGGATTAAGATGAGCTAAAATGTGTAGCAAAGTGGCGGATGGGTCTGGAGATAATCTATGATTTTGTAGCAACTTTTGGTGAGACAAGATATTATAGAGGTTTATACCAATATGTGGTTCCAGAGGGTTAAAGGGAACCTCCTTGTAGCTAGATTTTAGGTAATAGATTGAGGTCACATAGACCATCCAAATTTTGAGATCAGTTCGGATGCCCCCACCGGTCATAGGTCAAGTTAGTCTTGGTATTGGAGAGAGTCAAGGTTGACTCATTTATTAGATGATGCATTATGTACATGTATTTATTTTTGTATATGCCTCGAGATGAAGGAACAATTTGGAGTTGATGTATATGTATGATTTTGTATATGCCTTGAGATGAAGGAACACATTTTTGAGTTGATGTATATGTATGTTTTTGTATATGCCTCAAGATGAAGGCATATTTTTTGATCGATGTCCATGATGACTTAGTTTTGTATATGATTTTATCAAGACACATTTGTATATGGACATTGATGATTTTGACATGTATGATGATGGACATTGATGTATATCACATTTTGATTTATGAGATATTGTGTTATCCCATGTTTTTATTATGGTTTATGATGAGGGGGAATAAAAATAATCCCTATTTCCCCATTGATGATATGATGTAATGTGATTTGTTAGCTTAGCATACATGTTGATTTTACTTTATGATGATGTAGCTTAGCATTTATTGATGATATATGATGATGTTATAGATAGATGTGATGATGAAATGATAACACACAATGTACAAGCAAAGAACACAAGTACAAAGAATAATTAACAAATCTAATATATACACATGTTAATTAACACAACAATATAGAAACACAAAGTTTATACAAACTAAGGAATAATCTTTAAACAAAGCATCAAACTAATCTAAAAGCATGCAATAAAATGCACTATATGTACAAATAAGAAAACATGACTATGTACCAACAAAAAATAGGCAAGAAAAGATGCTTTGTTTTGGTAGAACATTTTCGAAATGTTTTGTACTATTTTTGTATTTTCACGAGACAATGTCATATTGTTTATGGGTTGTTTTTAAGGCATATTTGAATATTTTAAAGTTTTTCAAAAGTTTTCTCAAGCCATGTACAATAAATTGAATATGCACACTTCCCAAGTGAGAGATGAGAATGTACAAGGGAAAAATCTTCGCATGTATAAAGTATTGAGACCAGCTAGATCAAGGCCACGAAGGATAGGCTCAAAAGGATTTCAAGACACAGGTGAAGCACTAGCTTAGGAAGAAGTGATCATGCCCCCAAGTGTGAGATGCTTGTGAACAACAAACCCTTGTATGGTGTCGAACCAATTTTCACCAAAGGACTTTTCCAAAGTGCCACAATTGTGTGGTTTTCACATTTGGACGAATTTATTTCTCTTTACTTTTTTGTTGTTTTTTATTTTATTTTTTTACTTTTTGATTTTTTGATAGGTCTCCATGCTTAGGCATAGAAACGCTTGAGATGCATGGCATTCATGGGTTCTCAAATTTCATCACCATCAAGATAGGAAAGCTTATAAGCACCTGAACCAAATTTAGCCACCACAATGTATGGCCCTAACCAGTTAGGTTCAAACTTTCCTTTCTTCTCACGCTCTTTTGTAGTGTTGAACTAATTCTCTTTAAGAACAAGGTCTCCTACCTCAAATTCATGAGGTATGATGCATTTGTTGTATCTCCTATACACTCGGTTCTAATACACTTTAAGGTGATCCATTACATGGAGGTTCCTTTCATCAATTAATTCTACTTTGGCTAGGCTAACCACTATATAGTTTTCATCTTTATCCAAATAATCTCTCAAGGATATCCACAAAGAAGGAAGCTCAATCTCAAGGGGTATAATGGCTTCAGTGCCAAATACAAGGGAATATGGAGTTGCACCTATAGGTGTGTGGATAGATGTTCTATAAGCCCAGAGGGCGGGATGGATTTGAAGATGCCAATTATGGTCAATTTTACTAACCATTTTCTCCATGATATGAACAAGAGTCTTGTTCGAGGCTTCTACCTGTCCATTACCTTAAGGGTAATAAGGGGTAGACCATTTCTAGTGGATTTGAAAGCATTGACACAGTGCCTTCACTTTTTTGTTCTTGAAATATTTACCATTGTCAAATACAATGGCAGAAGGGATGTCGTAATGGAAGATGATATGGTTCATGATAATTTTTGTAATAAGTGCACCAATAACATAAGTAAGAGGAACAACCTCTACCCATTTTGTAAAGTACTCGGTGGTAATGATAATGTGATTATGGCCATCAGAGGAAGTTGGTGTGAGATTCCCTATGAGATTGATTCCCCATTTTGAAAATGGCCATGGTGTCGTGATAGGTTGCAAATATTATGATGGAGCATGTATTAGGTTGCCATATTTTTGACATATAAGACATTTCTTCACATAATGACAACAATCTATTTCCATAGTATGCCAATAGTAGCCTACTCTCAAGAGTTTCTTAAAAAGAACCATTCCACTAGTATGAGCCCCACAAATGCCTTCATGTAACTCTTTGATCACTAGGATAGACTCTTATGAATTTAGACAATGTAACATATTCCCATCGTAGCCTCGATGATAGAGAGTGCCTCCAGCAGGTATATCGCGCTATAGGTTGGATGAGGTTTCATTTTTTGGAATGGATGATATTGGGAGGGAAGGTACCATCTTGTAAGTAATTAAATATATCAAGGTACCAAGGGAAAAAGGGACCAACAAATTCACATACCAAACATGATTCTGGCATGTCATATGTAGGCACCGTCAAATGTTCTACAAAGAATGGCATGTCATTGTTACTTGGTGGAATACATAGAAAAGATCCAATTGTAGCAATGGTATTTGTTGAATGGTTTTGTGCTCTTGGTACTGTGACGCACCCAATTTTACACATGCTACATTTTCAGAAACAGTTCAAAGTCCCCTATGATGATTATTATATTTTCCAATGGTGTTTGAGTCTTAGTTATTCTTTGTAGTATATATTTGTGGTTTAGTACGCTTCCCTGAACCATTTATATGTTTTCTTGATTTCCTTAATCTCTTTCAAAAAATTTCCCTAAGTTTTTGGCCTTAAGTTATGGAAATACCGCGATGGTTACACAACCACGGTTTTCCTCGATGGCGGTTGCATAATCACCCCGGCTATTGCATAACCGCCCTCTGCGCGTGCACTGTGGTTGTGTGGGGTTTTTCCAGAATCTTCTTTGGCATATTCTAAATGTGTGTCATTTATTTAAACATAATTTTAGCACAAATTTCTTAGTCAAATTAGTTGTTTATAGGCTTGATGGATACATACCAACTTCATCTTCATCTTCTATTGCTAATCAAGAGTCAACTGTCCATCCTTTGAGTGAGGTGGCATTCCTTGGTTGCAAATGGCTTAGACCATTTCCCAACCTATGTTCTATAAAATCCAAGCTTCTTTACAAAGCAATGGCCAAATATATTTTTTGTAAAATTACATTGTTATGTTGTCGTAATATTATTAGGAAATACACAATCAATCCATTTATCTTGCATTTTTATTCTCCTACTTGCATTTCTACCAAATTTCCTATAACACATTACTTTCTTCAAAGACTTCTTTTAAACTACTCAACACAATTCCCTGGATTCATTTGAGCATCAAAGTTGGAAAATAAACTAAGGGGACATCAGAGTAAACCATCAATGACTTTTCCACTATTCTACAAATTCCATGTCGGGATGTACTTAGATTTCATTAAGCTTTCTTAATTTCTTCATTTAATTTGTATGCATAATATTGACTAGAGTAGTTAAATCATTTCAATTCAAATCATTATAATAGTTAAGTAATTATTGTAGCTTTCATTTTGTCTGCACAAAGCTTCTAGTGATAGATTTCTTCCCTTTCTATCCCTGTAGGTTTTGCAAGGGAAGTTTTTTTGGAGGAAAGCTTCTGCATTTGTTTAAAATTAATTACAATTCCATTTCAATTTGCAATCTCCATAGAATCCTTCTTTACTTCTACCAGGGAAGTTTCAGGGGAAGAAGTGCTTATGAGAAGCTTCTACTTCTTCCGTGTCTCTGAGGTGGAACAAAGGATTTAGATCCACAATTATAATTTGGAAAATATTTGTTTTGTTAGGATAAGGTAGATTCACTCAGCATAGGTAAATTGTCACATATGATTATTTATTTGTTTAAATTTGTCAATAGTATTATAGAAGTAGTTGTATTTCTTCGTATTTATTCTATCAATTTCCTTTGTTGTTTTCCAGAAATCATAAAACCAAAAATATTAGATTAGACTAGTTATCTTGCTTTTATTTGTTTTATTCCCTTTATTTAAATTAATTTCCTTTCAAGTGAGTAGATAAAATCAAACAATAGGGAACTTACGCTACCCGTAGTTAGCCTCTAATTCCCCTTTGACTAATTCAACTACTAGGAATTCACACCACCTAATCTTATTCCATGATTCTCCTATAGTTTCCCATCAAAGATTCGCATAATACTCCACATTTGTTGTCCCGACATGACCTTGGGAAGTTGAGTGCGTTTGAAGGTCATGTGTTCATTTTCGGTGTACAAATTAGTGAGCCCTACGTGAAGGACTAGTTCCTTATTATTTCCTTTTCTTTCATTGTTATTACCTTACCTTTCCATTTATTTCCCTATTTTGGTAGGTATTCTATACCTCCCCAAATATGTTTTTTAGAGAGATTGGTGGGCCATTTTTCTTTAATGTATACTACACCAACATTCAACTGCAACAACCCTCTTCCATTTCTAAATGGGTTGATAATTACACCAAAACATGCAAACGTCCCATAGATATGTCTCACACCCAATTAGTCATGTGAGGATAGAGGAGGTTGATCAACCTTTAAACATGCAATATGGTCAATATGATTCAAACAACATGGTTTCTACGAGCAAAACAAGTACTTATCCTAGAGTCTTGTCAAGACCTCACATTGCCATGCAATCAATAGAAGATGACATCTTTGCACGGATTGATAATCCTCTTCACAAAATAGATGAGTCCTTAGATATGATGAAGGTTCACACCTCTAATATGTTTAGTAATAATGTATCGACAACCTATCTTAAGACTCCTAATTTTAAGAAAAATAAGAATGAAAACGTTGAACAATTCATAAGAGGATATTATGTACCCTCTCAACCAAACCCTACACAGCATGCACCCAAATAGGAGACTCAATCCTCACCGCATGATGTTATTTCCACTTTATTAGGAAAGATTAAAGAGATAGAGAGTGCCTAACCTTCACAACCAACCTATGTAGTAGGGTAGAACATGGGGCATCCAATCGATAACAAAGGATACACCCCTATCAATGCATAACCAATACAACATCCCCTGCAACAAGGTTATCCTAGCCAAATCAAATCCAGGTGATCTTCTCATAGGATCCGACACCATAAAGATGGGCCTTCACCCTATCACACTTATCTAAAGCAAGGTCTAGGTTGAAATGTGTTCTCTAATGTCGCTCCATCGTACAATGTGACGTTCCTGGTTTCATGCCCACTAGCCCATTTCCTAGTGTTGTTCCACCTTACTTGCATGTGTACTCAAAGTCCCATAGATGGACCCATATACCTTCCCTACTCCTTATACGTCATATCAAGGAGCTCCATATGTTCTAGCTAATTCCTACCCTATGACCTATTCAACTCCTCCTCCACCTCCTCACCAAGGGGCTTCAATGGTGGAATATTACGCAATGGGTACTTACACTGAGTATTTGAAAGAACCCCTTGAATTTACCATACAGGGTGTCATTCTTCCATGCCCACTTCCCAATATTCCTAAATTTAAGGGATAAGGAGACCCGAACACTCATATCAAGGCCTATGCTACTGCCATTAAGGAATTACTTCCTTGGGATGTTGTGGTGGCTAAGATATTTCAAAACCCTCGAGGGAATCACTTTATATTGGTACTATTGAATTCCAGAAGCTTCTATACATTCCTTTAAACAATTTTTTTTGGATTTTATCATATCTTTTGACATGAACAAGTTAATTCAAATGAGAATAAGGGAGTTTTTGCATATTAGGCAGGAGCAAAATGAATCTTCTACTCAGTTTATCTAAAGATGGCATCAAGTTCTTTACTCCTCTGCAAGTGTACCCAACATGGACCAGATGGAACTTTATGATCTTTTATTTCACTCACTCAATCAAGAGACCAAGGAAGAATTCTATAATTTTCCTTTCTGTATTTATGAGGAAGTGTTAGAAGGTGCGCTTAGAATTGAACAAGCCACTATTGATAGTAGTGGGTGTAAAACCCATGGTCTCAATGGGAAATTGGTATCCCCTAATCAAAATAAAATAAATAATCAAATAAACAGATCCAATAACCAAGGGTCTAAATTAATCATAATCATAATCGTGGTGCTACCACGATGGTGTTATTCTTGATCAAGTGAAGAATGTTGGTTTTGCAAACAATGGTAATACTAATAAAAACAATAACAATAACAATAATAACATGGGAAATAAAAGAGGCCCTAATTTTTTTCCTCTGTTAACATGGTTGACTTCAATCATCCCCCTCCTCAACATGATCAAACCTAAGGCCCGAACCAGTACTGGAAATTTGGTCAAGGGGAAATGAACCACAATTATAACATCCATCTTCAAAACAAAATTGGAGTTATAATCAACAACAAAACTTGAACAAAAAGCCAAGGGACTATAATCCCAATATTTATTGTGGTTTTCATTGTTATTGGTCATGTCGCTAGAACTTATAGGGATTACAACAAGTTTATACAAAGACTCCCTAAGAAATCAAAGGTAGCTCTTTTCGACATGTTCTTAGAAAATCCTGATGGAACCTCACAACCTGGCCATACAAGACCTATCACACCTCGAAAGGAAAACCTAGGCCCATTTCGGGACATGTTCCCTAAACATCCTAAAGATGTTAAGGTGAATCCTCAAAACATAAAAAAGGGTATTCTTATAGGGAATAATGACCATGAGGCCTCGACTTTTGATAACTCTTGAGTTTCTCCCAACCTTGGCTTAAACAACAATACAAAGATTTTGGGATTAGTTGAGCTAGAGGTTGAACCAGAAATTAATGCAACAACTCAGAACAAGGGAATATATTTTACAACCCTCCACATTCATTCCTTCTCACAATATGTCATTCCTATAATCTCAAAATGATAGAAGCCTATGATTTAATATTAGATTTGAACAAGACCTTTTCTCACATCTCATTTTTAGATTTGTTGAAAAATTCCCTTACGCATCGATTTGCATTGCTTGATGCATTGGGTCTTGGTTATCTAATCCATGTTACGCCTCCTCCTAGAGCTCAAATAAATCATATTGAATTTTACATACATCCTTTGGGGTAGAGTGATAGGGATACTAAGTTTGTTTTTGATATAAAAAAGATGCCTTCCGATGCCAAAATTACCCAGAGGCAATCCTGCCTTATATTTACAAGTCTGGGTTTATAACAACTGTATTAAGATAGCCATGATCGATGATGGGGTTGTTGTGAATGTGGTTCCCTTCTCTTTCTTGCAAAATTTGGGATATGGGGAGACAAATTTCTCCTCTACAAGAAACACATTACGAGGGTATGACAATATTAAGGCCACCTCGATTAGAACTATAGTTCTTCCTGTCTCCCTTGGGCCAAAAACCATCTTGATATATTTTTACATCATTGACAAGGAGACAAATTACAACATGATCCTTGGTAGACCTTGGATTCACCGGATGAAGGTTATTCCTCCACATTGTTCCAAGAGGTTAGATTTCTCCACTTGGGAAAGGTCTTCATTGCTCAAGGGGATCCTAAGCCCTTCGACATACATTTGGAAAACCTAAAGAAGAAACTAGGGGTCCATTTGGAATATGATATCCATGCGAACTAATTAAAAAAAATACCTCAATCATCAACATTGGTCACAAATGCCCTAAATGTTTCAAAGGTTGAAGTCGTTGATCCAAAAATGTTTGAGGTGACAAAACAGATAAGGGTAAATCAATATTTGTGGAAGTCGTATCCACTAAACCATATCGAATATCATGAAAATCTTAGAGAGTAATGAACTAATCTTCCTCCCATTTGAACCATAAGGAGTGGGTGACCTCCTTGGTATATCCTCTCTTCCTTCCAATGAACTTAGTCTAGGCGTAAACATGGTAGAAATAATGAAGGAAGGAGAGGATTTTGAGAATAAAGTGATACCCATCAAAGCCATCTCTAGGACTTATTTCTTTCTCAAACCTTGGCCTAAACACCAATAAGTTAAAAGCCAAGCTTGTTGTGTCTACGGGGCATAACCCAATAATGCAAAAAATGTCAAATGCAACAATTACCTCCTATGCATGGAATAGAGCTGAGCAGCGTAGTCATGCTCACATGAATACAATATGTAAAACATATGAAAAAGAGGTTTAAAAATACCTCTTTCAAATAAATGGATTCAGGCTAAGATTAGGTGATCAAATATATACAACTGAAGGCAAGGGTTATAAGTTTAAACCCAAGGTAGTAGGACCTTGTCAAGAGAACAAAATCTTCAAATATCATGCAAATCATTTTTATACCTTAGGGAGGTGAGGATCTTGACCTCCGTTAGTTGGATCCACCCTAAATACTTCCATACATAAGTCATTTTCATTTCCACCTATAAACTACTACATCCATACTACATTTCATTTTCCAGATCATATTGTAAAATTGTAGTCAAGAAATTTATTTTTCAAACAACTTCTAAAACTTCTAAACATTGGCAAAAACATCAATCATACTTCTTCAAATATCCACCATATTATCATCAACAGTTCTAATCACTTCATCATTTCAGCAAGTTAAGACATAATTTTGACATTTATCCTACCAAGGCCTACATACTTGGTTCTGCCCATAGTTTTCTTCTAGCATAGGTGTCTTTGCCCATGGTCTATTCTAGAAGCTTCCTAATGTCACATCTTTCCCAAGAAACCTCTTTGGTAAAAATGCACTCTAAACACTTTACTGGATCACTTATCTCAACCTTCGGTGATGAGCCCTCACATCTTACTAGTTATGTGGGGTTGAGGCTAGGGAAAACTCTCCTTCCCAAAGGCACAACTTAAAAATAAAAAATGATATAAGTTAATCAATAAATACAAAAACCTTTCATTCAAAAATAAAACTACACTTCTTTTCCCTACAAATCTTTGGTGATGAGCCCATGCCTCATACTAGTGGCGTGAGGTTGGGAAAGGAGGGAAGTTCCCTTACTCACCTATATCTTGTCCTTGGTGATGAGCCCATGATTCTTACTAGTAGCATGGGGCAAGGTGTAGGGGGTATTTTAATAAAAGTCAGGTATAAGCAATTTAGCAAATAAAAAGTGCTTTGAAACTTCAAATCCTAAGAAAGTGAATTATATGTATATGTTCTAAAAGAGTCAAAACCTTAAAACTAGATTTTTCCAATCAAGAGGCCATCTATGGAAAAATCAGTAAGGCATAAGCAATTTAGCAAATAAAAAGTGCTTTGAAACTTCAAATCCTAAGAAAGTGAATTATATGTATATGTTCCAAAAGAGTCAAAACCTTAAAACTAGATTTTTTCAATCAAGAGGCCATCTATGGATCTAAGTCTAGATAAAATTGCAAGCAAATCACATTCTAGACTATGTAGTAAACTATGTGTAGAGTTAGGTTGTAGGTTCCTAATTGGATTTTTGTCAAAATATTGTCTTCCTTTCATCATTTCCATTCATCAAAACCATATAACTCACGTCCCTTTTAGCTCTTGGTGTTGAGCCCTCACATCTTACTAGTTGCATGGAGTTAGAAGAGGAGTGGGTTCATTCTCTTATTTTATCACATTCATCACATTTTTCCAACAAAACAAGAAGTACTAAATATTATTTGAAAACCAATTTTTCATAGTACATTGTGTTTGCATAAGCATCATATAAAGCAAAAAAACAAAAATAAGTTATTTTATTAGCATAACATCATCTGCAACATGCATTAAAAAAGCATATGAAACATCAGAAATTATGAGCATCTAAGAGTACACAAGTGAAGCAAGCCATTAAGGAGATAAAATCTTACACAAGATATTCGGCCCAAAAAGAATCATATGCATATATATCCATTATAATCGAGTTTGTGGTACAATTTTGTCACACTCTAAGTGTGGTCAAAACACTCACAATGAGCACAAAATCCCAAAAAAATTGATACATGTGTGTCTCAAAAAAATAACAAAGTAATAAATTCCTATGGCCTATCCCTCCGTGTAGGATCTAGATAAGGAGCATAATGTGGACTCCCACAATGGCTCCTATGATGCGAGTGGGACCCCCATGAAAAGAACAATGAGAATTTCGTGAGACGAGGCTAGATTTGCCAATAGTAGTCTCATTGTGAGAGTGGCCTTTCCTCTGTCTCCTCTTAGCTAACAGAATGCGGTGAGCTCATCTTGTCTTGGATAGAATCTTTGCGGCTCAAAAAAATGGTGCAAATATGTCAATATGACGTCGACCATTAGTGGTTGCACCACATATGCAAGGATCTCCTCATGTTCCTTCCCCGTGGGGATGAGAAATGTATCAACAAGGATGCTCCAAATAAAATCTCAAATGCCATCAAGCAGTGGTCAAAACAAAATAAAATAATGATGAGCTAGAAAAATTTCAAAAAACCAAAAAGAAGATAATACATAATTCACTAACATTTCTATTCTAAATAGTAGAGTTGAAAGAAGAGTGTTAACTTACTTGGATCTCTTGGTTGTCAAGATGGGTTTACTAGTGCTACAAGTGGTGGTGGCACTACTAGAGGTACCTATTCAACCATAATATCCTTAGAAGCTACTCATTGTCCCATGACAGACTACTCATCTCCCCTCCCTCACATGTAAGAGGCTCCTCCTGAGTAAAGATTCTTATCCTCGGCCTCATCCTTGACCATGCATGTATGGAAGCCTCTTTGTTGGATCTCCACTCTATGTCTATATATGTCCCATCTCCCTCCTCCTCCTCACCATGTGTAGGGGAAACCTCAATTTGTAAAATCACCCATGTTATAGCTGGATCTGGAATGACCTGTGGTGTACCAATCAACACCCTAACAAAGAATAACGGTCCATGGGAGCTTACCCCACCGGGAATATCTAGCCTCTTTAATGCCTTTGTATATAATCGAACTACTCGGGAGGGCATTATTATAGGGAAACCCAAATTCTGCTGGGCACCCTCTAAACTGGATGGGCCTCCACCCGGTTGGTCTCATCTACTAACTATGTAATGGTGTTATATGCCACCACAATAATGACATCCTCACCCCATAAGCCGCCATGTCCTAAGTACTAATGTGTAATCATGTCATATGTAGTAAGTGTAGCAACAAAGCTAGTGATGCCCCTTCATGGGGTCATAAGTGTCTATCTAACTACTTTGATATCCCCGAGATCATCTATCCCACACCCCTCTAGTAGGGGATCATGTGCTTAAATACCCAACTAGTCACTAAAGTAGGATGACTAAGGGCCTTTCCCTTTAGTTGAACCACCTTGTATAGATCATGATATGTAGTACCAAGTATGTCAATTCCCTAGGCGTAGATGTGACCATGCTCCTCTATGCTCTGAATAATCGGGCCCAACAATAAAGTAGCTTATCCCCGCCCTTGTCCCCAACCAAATTCCAAGCCAAAATGCCAATTATGGCCTTGCACTAATGTGGGAATAGAACCAAGTGAATTGATAATAATCTCATGTCATGCTTGGTATCGGTGTTGGGTGCCAATACATCTCCCATATAGGTATCCCAAGTATGAGACTGCACCACTGATGTAGCACTCTCCAAAATCAATCTCCTACCTGTAACAGGAACACCTAGAATCATGTATACATCCTCGAGGGTGATAGACCACTCTCCTCTAATCCTAGGGAATCGGAAAGTGTTTTGGTTTGCATCCTAGTAGCTCAATAAATACGCTAACAAATAACCAAGTGGTGTAACCAGCGGCGTCTCGGATATCCTCCATATCTTTAATCATGTAAAATATCTCTCTCCCGAGAAAACCAGCTAAAATATCAGGAATCCAATCACACTCCCTATCCCCGATCCATCCGAAATATGGGGCATGCATTCACTAAAAATCACAAAGAGCAAGTTAGAAACATCTCATGCATAATAAGCTCATCAAAAACATCATAAACAACATAAAAACTAAAAAAATCCATACTTAGTTAAAATTAGTATCTACCTGACAATTACACAACCACCCCTCTATGTAGAGCGGCGGTTACACAATAGTTGTGGCGGTTGTGTAACCGTCCCTCTCCATAGAGTAGCAATTATGTAACTACTACTTACACAAAGTGGTAGTTCCATCTCAAAAGGACAAACCATACCCTAAAATCTAAAAAGCTCAAAAAGATAAAAAAATTGACCATTTTTGATGAAATAAAAGACAAATCTACCTAGGCGCCCCCGTGAACATTTCGACTACAAAATTATAAAAAATACCCCCTAAGTCAGATTTTTTTATTTTTTCACATTATAGGTTAAAAACAAATAAATGTAGATAACTTACCCATTTCTGAGATCTGCTACTCCTCCCGCTGGTGGGGCCATCATCATGTCGTTGTGCTCTTCGATTTGACTATACTCTCATGAAATCATCACAGGTAATCCAGAGCTCAAAATTAATTAAGTGGGTGAGTGAAAATGATTTCTAAAAATAGTAGTTTTAGATATATATATAGTATGTTTTAACTCTGTTTTGAGTGTGTGTGTTTCTACGGGGTTGGAGCGCCGTGTGTAGGTATATTTCTATCCCCGCGGATATGGTAAGTTCTCTTGTTGTTTTTTTAGTATGTTTTGTCAATTTCATATCTATCTACACTTGATTCGCATTTGTTTCTTGTAGGTAGTGGGAGCTTGGATTGGCATCACTTTGACACACGGACGTGTCAGGTATAACCTCTAACTCCCCATTTTGGGAACGCCATACTTGGACTCTACGTTCTACGCCTCTTCATGGTTAGAATGCTTCTCCGAGGGGGAAATATGTACGCACCCAATTTTACATGTGTTACATTGTCGAAATGGTTCAAAGTCCCTTATGATGATTATTATCTTTTCCAATGGTGTTCGAGTCATATTTCCTCTTTGATGTATATTTTTGGCTTAGTATGCTTCCCTTAACCATTTTTATGCTTTTCTTACTTTCCTTTATCTCTTTCACATTTTCCCTAAGTTTTTGGCCTTAAGTTACGGAAATACATGGCGCTTACATGCAACTGTCGGTCTTCCTCAAAGAACGATTGTGTAACCCCCTACGTGACTGGTGGTTGCGTGTGGTTTTTCCAGAATCTTCTTTGGTACATTCTGAATGTGTGTCATTTCTTCAAACATGATTTTAGTGTACTTTTCTTTGTCAAATTGATTGTTTATAGGCTTGATGGATACTTACCAATTTCATCTTCCTCTTTTATTAATAATTGAGAGTTAACTGCCCCTCCTTTGAGTGAGGTAGCATTTCTTGGTTGCCAAATGGATTAGACCATTTCCCAGCCTATTTTATATAAAATCCAAGCTTCTTCCCAAAGTAATTACCAAGTATTTTTTTGTGAATTACATCATTATGATGTCGTAATCTTGCTAATAAATACACAATCAATATATTTCTCTTGCTAATAAATTTCTTGTAACCCACTTCTCCAAAGACTTCTTCGAACTACCCAACACAACTCCCTAGATTCATTTGAGCATCAAAGTTGGAAAATAAACTGAAGGGACATCAAACTAAACCATCATTGGCTTTGCCATTATTTTGTAAATTTCAGGTTGGGGATGTACTTAGATTTCCTTAAGCTTTCTTGATTTCTTCATTTAATTTGTATGCACAATATTGACTAGAGCAGTTAAATCATTTCAATTCAAATCATTGCAATAGTTAAGTAATTATCAGTAGCTTTCATTTTTTCTGACACAAAGCTTCTGGTGATAGATTGCTTCCCTTCCTATCCCTGTGGGTTTGCAAGGGAAGTTTTTCTAGAGGAAAGCTTCTGCATTTGTTTAAAAAAATTACAATTCCATTTCAATTTACAATCTCCATAGAATCATTCTTTACTTCTACCAAGGAATTTTCAAGGGAATAAGTGCTTATGAGAATCTTCTACTTCTTCCCATGTCTCTGAGGTGGAACAAAGGATTTAGATCCACAATTATAATTTGGAAAATCTTTGTTTTGTTAGGATAGGGTAGATTCACTCAACACAGGTAGATCATCACATACAATTATTTATTTTTAAAAATTTGTTTTCTAGAAAGTATAAAACCCAAAATATTAGATTATACTAGTTAGATTTATTTTATTTGTTTTATTCCTTTTATTTAAATTAATTTCCTTTCAAGTGAGTAGATAAAATCAAGTAATCAAAAAATAAGGAAATTACGCTAGTCGTACTTATCCTCTAATTCCCCTTTGACCAATTCAACTACTAGGATTCAGACTACCCAATCTTAATCCTTGATTCTCCTATAGTTACGCATCAACATTCCCAAAATCTTTCACATTAGTTGTCCCGACATGACCTTGGGAAGTTGAGTGCATCTAAATGTCACATGATGATTTTTAGGTGTACAATACCTCTTGAAATGTGATTTGCACACAATATTCCTTTAAAGTATCCACCATTCATTTGTATGGAATGATCTTATCGTCCTTGACCTTATAATCATTGGTCACTTGTTTAATGATCAATTGGGATTCACCTATAACCTTGACTTGTCTGATATTCCATCGTATAACGACTTTCAATCCTACAATGAGGGCTTCATACTCAGCTATATTATTGGTACATGGGAAACCAAGTCTAAAATCCCGAGGAATCAAATCACTGTAGGGGTGATAAGAACAACACCGCTTTCGAGCCATTAAATGTAAATGATCCATCAAAGTATATTTGTCATGTGGTAGATTCCTAAATATATAACATAAAAGCATCTGGAAGATCCAGATTCAATGGTTCAGTTCTAGGTAAAGGGGCTTCAGCTAGTTGATTCGTGAGCACTTGTCCTTTGACTGCTTTCTAGCTGACATACTCAATATCAAATTCACTAAGTAAAATGATCCAATTGGCCATCCTCCCAGTAAGTGTGGGTTTATATAAAATGTACTTGAGCGGGTCAAATATGGATATTAGCTTGGTTTTGTTATTTAAAATATAGTGAAGAGTTTTGAAAGGAAAAAACAACGACAAGTAAAATTTTCAATTTATGGATAATTGAGCTCATAAGAGATCAATGTACAAATAAGATAATAGATGGATTTCTCTTTTTGATTTAAATCATATTGAGCTAAAAGTGCGCCGATAGAAAATTGAGTAGCTAATATATATAGCAGAAGGGGTTCACCTGGAGTATGAGGTACAATAATAGGTGGGTTAGCCAAATATTCCTTGAGTAAGGTGAATGCTTGTTGGTATTCAGGACCCCAATGAAAATTAACATCTTTCTTGAGAAGATGGGTGAATGAATGACATTTATCTACAAGTTGGGAGATGAATCTACGAATGGATTGAATTTTACCTTGCAATATGCACAATTGTTTGAGGTTCTTAGGAGGAGGAATTTATGTAATAGTTGTGACCTTTGTTGGGTCCACTTAAATTCCTCTTCTAGAAACAATGAAGCCTAGTAATTTTCTTGAAATCACCCCAAAGACACACTTCTTTGGGTTGAGTCTGACCTTATAATCTTTTATTTACTGAAATATACGACGTAGGATTTTTGGATGTTATGCTCTAGTCTTAGACTTTCCCAAGATATCATCAACATAGTCTTCCATAATATCATGCAACATGTCATGGAAGATGACAATCATGGCTCTTTGATAAGTTATGTCTTGCATTCTTGAGGCCAAAAGGCATGACTTGGTAATAGAATGTACCCTAAGGGGTAGTAAAGGTAGTTTTGTTTTGGTCCTCTTCTATAATTTTTATTTGATTATAACCTTAAAATCCATCCATAAGAGAGCATTTTATGACCAGTAGTAGAATCAACGATCATGTCAATGTTGGGAAGAGGAAAGTCATCTTTTAGACATGCTTTTTTGATGTCCCTAAAATTGGTGCAAATTATGATACCAATGGGTTTATTTTGAACAAGAACTACATTGGAAATCCATTCTGAGTAGTCTATAGGCTTGATGAATCCTATCAATAAATTTTTCAACTCTTCTTTAACCAAAAGAGCCACATGGGGACACATTTTCCGTAGTTTTTGTTTGATCAATTTTTTTGTTTCGTGCACAACTAAGTTATACACTACCAAAGAAGGATCCAAGCCTGGAATGTCTACATAGGACCAAGAAAATACATCTAAAAATTCTCGAAGGAGCATAACAAAAAAAAATCTTGCATTGAGAGAGAAGCTCCTAGTTTAACCATTTTAGGCTCATCTTCTATTCCAATGTTAACATTAATAGTCTCCTCCACCAGAAATTTGGATCCATCCTTCATACGCGTAGGATCAGGGGGGAGATTGAGATATTTCTCTAAGGGCATCTCAACGATATTTTCACCCATAGGTTGGTCACTTTTTATATCCTTTGATTTTTCAATTTGTTTGTCCGATAGTGCCTCAAAGAGGTTTTCACTATGGGACTTGGATTTTTTATTTTGACGAGGATTTTTAGAAGATATTTTCCCCTCATTTTCCTTTTGATTTTGTTGACCACAGAACTCATCCTCCTCCCTAAAATACACATATGCATCAAGGTCGATAGAGAATCCCTTTTTGTGATCACCGATAGGAATGTCATCTCGTAGACCCATGAATTCACCAATTGCTTCATCATTCGAAATAAATCAATTGGTATGTGTTATTGTTGGTCCCAGTTTACAAGGGATGGGTGAACAAGATTTAATTCAGAGTAGAAGGGGACAAGGTTAAAATAGTCATGTTAGGAAACATGTTCGTGGAGGCAAGGTATTCGTAAGACACATAGGGATTCTGTTTCACCATTGTAGAGAAGAACTATCCTCACGTTCAATAGAGGTAGCATTGATTTCTAGAGGATGGGAATCATAAGGTCAAATACCAATACCATATTTTTCCATCTTTTCATGTGGTGTCGAAGAGGTTCCTACACACCTTGTTCATCTATGCCACATCCATATCCTTGGTAACCCATGACATACATCATCTTGTTAGGGATGGCATATTTAGGATCTTGATAGCAGGAGGCCATCATGTCATCAAGAGACTGGGATGTAGAAGTGTCAAGCATTTTCTCATCTTCCAATAGGCCACTAAGAAGGAAGGTGTCAATATTGCAATGTTCCTAGGACCGTTGTGGCTGATAACTGGGTCTACCACGTGTTTTAGGTGATAGAGGGAGATTGGAAATGAGGAGGTCCTGTTAGAGGTTGTATTATCCGTAGTTGGTAGAAAGGAATTTCATATCCCATGTAGTAAATGGAGATACAGATGTAGAAGAACCATTTTCACGTGAGTGCGGTTTATCGGGATCGATACGGGAAGTGAGATCCTCGATTAAATTTGAACAACTATTTTAGTAGGACAATCATATGTAGTGGGGTAAGAACCAGATAACACTCTACAATGTGCAAAGGGTTGTGGGTCCCCAAGAATGGTAAGTGTTTGTCCTTTATGGTAAATTTTGATACACTAATGGAAATTTGAGGGTACGACCTGCATGACATGGATCCATGGGCAACCAAGGAGCATATTATAGGGTAGTTCCAAGTCTAGGACATGGAACTGGGTATCATGAATAGTGGGCCCAACTTCCATAGGAAAATTTATTGTTCTAGTTGACTGTTGCTCTGCATTATCATAATCCTTAATGGTGATAACATTAGGATCTAGTTTTATGTCAGTGTGTCCCAACTATTTGATGAGCTTCAAGGTACATATGTTTAGGCTAGATCCGTTGTCCACAAGCACCCTTTTTATCTTTTTACGAGTAACAATCACTTCAATGTACAAAGGGAGATTATATGTATGATCATCCATTGGAATCTCATGTTGGCTAAAGGTAATATGTTCGATGGAGAAAGTTACATAATTAAGGCTTGGAAATATGATGGATCAATATTATTTAAAACTCATGACCCCTAAATAGTTTTATAAAGGATTTCTTTATGAACATTAGATATCTTAAGAAGATCCAAGATGGAAATCTTGGCAATAGTCTTCTCAAGTCAGCTTGAGGAGATCATAATGACTATCTGTAGGCAAAGAAGGTTATGGGATGATAAGATGAGTGCATCATGTTTCCACGGCACACTCTTGTGTCTTGATCTTAATGGTATTCACATGCTTAGTAGGAGGATGAACATAACCAATGAGGGAATCAAAAGGATGAGTTTCTTTAGTAATAACATGATTGGCATTTTTATTATGGGATGATTGGCCTTGATCCAAATTTTTTTCCACTGTTTATGCTTAGGGAATGGCTCTTTATAGATTCCCAACTATTTGTTAGAGGTTTTTTTGGGTTTAGGTGAATCCATTTCAACATCTCCACTATCTATGAGGTCTTGAATGAAGTGTTTCAACTTCAAACATTTATCCGTGGTATGGCCTTTGACACAATGATATTCATAATATTCATGGTATTTGTACCATGATGGTTTTGGTGCATCATCAGCAAAGGGTGTAGTATTAGGGAACTTAACCATGTTCACTACATCTAATTGTTTCAAGATTGATGACAAATAATCCGTAAGTGGAGTGAACACTCAACATTTAATCTCAGGTGTAACCGGTCCTTTAGAAAGTTTCAAATAAGAGCTATTATGGACTGTTAATGCAAAATCACAACACCCCCAAATGAGTTCTAAAAATATACTTTTCTAAGGCAAAATCATTTGGTGTGATTGCATAACATTGAACTTTCCCCAAGGTGTGGGACCTTGCAAAATGGAAAATCTCTCTAGATTAAAGGTTGGTTCCTTATTCCTCTATTCAGGTGCATGCGTGGGAGCTTGCAGAGGATTTATCTCTAAACCTAATCTAAAACTTGCCAAGGAGATAGGGATAAGAAAGGGGTACAAGAAATAAACAATAACTAAACTACCAGGTGATGCACCGAAGGAATGATGAACACTTATTTTGCTAATAGACACAAACCAACAAAATGCATACAATAAACAAGCACATATATCCAGATATGTAATGGGAGACCAGATGAAAGAAAAAGAGACAAGAGAGGATCTAAAATCGATCACAGATGTGTTTTATTGCTCTGTAGATTGATACAGTCCATTACAAAGTAGCCAAGAGGTAGAAATGTATTACAATTTTAGTGGAAGGCCTAAACCCCACAGATCCCTTTGCTAGAAGGAGGAGGGAGCCTACAAAACAAAGAATGTCCAACCCTTTACAACGAATCCTGCCCCCGTATTTATAGATTCAACCTGAAAGAAGAAAAGAGAGAAACGGAAAGCAAAGTTGAAGTTTAACCACCGCCGTTAATGCCTCTGATGAAATATCTCCCCAAATCCATCTTTACTACATCAATCCTTGGTTTGGTGCCTTGAAGGAAGAGGAAATGTCGAAATAGATCGAATCCGATCTGGTTGTTGAGACAGATGGATCCTGCATTGAAATCCCAAAGATGTTTCCTCCATTTTTCTTCACCTAACCTCTTCAAAATTAAAGTTCCAGACCTCCATGACATGGGTGAGGCCGAGATCTTTCCAATGGCATCAGATTTGCAATATTTCAAGCCCTGAGTTGAAAGATACGCCCCTTGAAGTTTGTATCGAGCCTGTATAGGAGGGCGGAAAAATAGCTCAAAAATGGGTCCCCTTTCTTCCGATTCCCACTTGGCTTTGACTCGGGCCCAGATGTTGACTTTTTCCTTGGGTGGAGTTGCGGGCCATTTTGTAACTTTTACTCCTTTTGAGATAACAAGGGGCAAAGAACCAACTTTTTCCCCGACAGTCCGCTTTTGATTTTGTTTCCTCTTATGAAAGAACGTTGTTGATCCAATATTTGGCATGAGTGAAAAATATGGACAACAGGACATCTTGAACACATTTTGAATCCGTGATTCCATCACCTATAACATTTTTTTTTGTTAAATAATTTAGGTTTTTCCATAGGTTTTGATTCATGTTTATCTCTTTGAAAGGGCTTTAAATTCCCTTTAGCAAGTAAATCCTTCTCAATCCATATTTATTTCTCAATAACTTCTTAAAATTTTCTTACAAAATGCATTTGTAAGTGAAATGCTATTTCAGGATGCAAGTTTGGTACAAATATATTGACAAGTTGTTTCTCTGAATAGAGCAAGGGAAGCAACTAGCTAACCCTTGTCATCGTTGTAAGAAACCAACAAAGTTTTCATTATTGTGTTGTTTGGTGTTACAAAGGTCTAACATAGTGATGTCACTTTCCATATTAAATGAAAAGTGGTGCACAAAATTCTCAGCTAATTCAAAAACATGAAAATAGACCCTTTGGGAATATGAAGAAACCATTCAAGTTTTTAGCCTCCAATACTTTATGGGAACAAGCGAATAAGATAATTATCGATATAAGAAACTTCCTGGAAAGTCATGAAGAATTCTTTGACGTGATCATGAGGATCACCTTTACCCTTATATTTGTCAAATTTATGGTAATTGAAACTATAAGGAAAGGGCGTAAGAAACATTGCCTAATTGAAAGGGTATAGACACGCTTCTTCAAATTGATATTTTTTACCGTCCCCAATGTTATTTTATTGAAGACTTATAAGGGCATTTTTCATGGACTGTCACTCTTGGTCAAAGATTTTTCCATGTGAAGGTGTGGCAAGTATATACACATGGTTAGAATTTGACATTTCACCAACACGCTTTCAATGTAAAGTTCATTATATGTGACCTTAGGTTTCTCATTACATATAGCTCTACATGTGTTTCTGTGGACATGGGAAGCTAAGTTTGCCAATTAATGACTAAGGGCTTGTAATTGTTGTTGAACAATGACCTCGTTGTTTTGGGGTTCTTCTTGAGTTTCACGTGGAGGGGGTTATTCATGATCTTCATTCTCAACTCTAGCTTCATGATTAATTTGAATGGGTGGTATGTGATAGCCACTTATGTTTTTAGGAGTTGTTTCTTCTTCATTTTTATTTACTTGACCAAAAGTAGAAGCATGTCCAGGGTTTAATATGTCATCAAAAGATCAAAGGGGACATTCTATTTCTTCTTCTCTCGTGAACCATGTTTGTAAGAAGAGTATGGTCAAATTTAGGTGGCAATCTAGCCCCTAATTCTACAACTCATGCTAGAACTTGATCTCTATTTTGGAAAAGGAAGTTGTCTATACATGCTAGATCAAACTCAAAGTTATCCCGAGGATTTTTTACCTCATCGCCACTATGGTCAACCAAGTTTTTGTCTTCAAGTAATGGTTCCAAATTTGTATTGATGAAAGGATTTGATCATAATCTTCTATGTCCCATTCTCGTAATAGGAGGCATGATAGGAAAAGTTTTGCTAAGGTTTGAAAAATGTGTATAAGTGCTATAATGAACCTAGGAAAAATCAAGCAGCGTTACATAACCGCAAATGTCACAAATAATTTCAAAGAATCAAGACAAAAGTGTAACAACTATAAATGTCACAATGATTAAGAAAAATGTGAAATTATAACTATAAAAATTCTTAATTTAATTTCTCTTGTGTGCAATAAATAAATGACAATTAAGTGTAGAAAATGACGCAAGCAAATTAAGCTAATAAAATGTGAAATCCTAATTGTAAATAGGGTTAAGAAAGCCTTAGTTGATTCATAGTGAAACATGGAGTGTAAGGACATGTTGACCCACTAAATAGAGAGGTAGAAGCATCACACACGAGAGACCCGGAAAATGTAGATTTGGAGGAATAATCTAGACAAGGGTGCCTAGAAAGGGACAGAGGCAATCAAGCGGCACCAAATACCAGAAGTAGGCACCGTGACTGCAAAATGCTCAAAAAACCATCTTTTACTAGTCACAAGGTAATCATTTTCCTTCCTCTTTGATTGATATTAGGTCACACAATGATCACCAAGTCACCGGAAAACTTGGAATGAAGTATTGACCTACAAAACCCTCAAATAGACATCAAATCCCAAAAAGAAATATGCAAAATGAGGGGTCAGAATGTCCTCGGTTGTCATAATAGTGACCTTACGACTGAGTGCTACACTACATCTTAGACCCAATTTAGTTCTATGTGTGTGTGTGTGTGGAATCGTGCCCTAGGTGGCTCTTGTGTGTGTCACACTTGATAGTGAGAAAAGTATCTAGATGTAAAGAAATGTAATAGATGTGTGCATGGAATAGAATAGACTCCCCTCCTATGAAGTGTATGTAGAATAATGCAATCCCTTGCCCTTAAATGGATGCTAGAATGGATGCTTTGATGCTCTTGAATAGCCTTTGGATGTAACCTTAGGTAGAGATAGCTAATGCTTAGTGTTTGGTCCCTTATTATGATCACATAACTTTATATTTATATGATTTCCTTGCTTTAATTTCATAATTAACCTTGAAAATTCTAACTACCAAAAATATAATATTCTCAAATGGGTAAAAAGGACCCAAAATATGTGAGTAAACTACAAAGAGGTCGTGGTACCCAAAGGGGACTGGGGCGCCCGAACCGATGTCCCTACCAAGGGCGTTAGTGTCTAAACTCGAGAGAAACTAAAGGGTTGGAGGTCAAACTGAGAAAGAAGGTATGTAAGACCAAATGTGGAAATAGAAAGAAAACAAAATGGCCAAAGACATGGGTTCATTAGTACTTTTCTTTCTTTAGAATCATATGAACAAGAGTAGTATGCAATCAGGACTAGATAATTACCCAAAGTGTGTGATTTTGTGTCTACATTTTCCCCACTTTATGTTGTTGAGAGAAATATTGATAACATAAAGTAGATAGAGATGCATACTTGATAACCATGTAGATCAATGGTGAGAAGCATGCCGAGAGACAAGGAAAAGTGTGGAGTGATAAAAGGTGGAGCGTGGAGACTAAAGATGAGAAAGTGCAAAAAGTGATGAGATGATGACCCTAGGGTAGAAACGCATGTTGTAGATGTTTCCAATGTGCCTATTGTTGGTGTCAATGCTTGTGTGTTTGATATTGTTTATTTTTTTGAATGATTTTGACTATTTTGCTTCCCATACGGATGGACCTGTAAAAGAGAAGAATAAACAAGTAGTAAAATACACATGTATATGTGTAAAAAGTATGTAAAGAAGTATGTAAATGTTGAAAATGTGAAAAAGGAACATGTGACCTGATCTGTGATGAGGAAATAATGTAAAAAGGATCTTGTAGATGTTGTTGACGACCAAGTTTTTGGGTGATCTCACGCAAGTTGTGCCACCGTGAGTTTTTTAGGTGATCTCATGTCAATGATCTAGAATAAGTGTAGGGAGAAAAGTTTTGTGTCATCCTCCAAGCTTTAACTAATTCTCGCAAATATAGAACACCATTGTAGATGGTGTGTAAAAATTTGATCCAGTTCGACCATTTCCAATCCAATGTTGTGGATGGGAAAAGAATTTGTAATGTGTGTATGATGAGCTAAAGTATTATTTGTCCTGTCAAAAGTTGTTGTGTGGAGTGTTGTCGATTGTGTTGCACTAAATAATGCTATGTAACTTCCCCCTAGTTACAGGAATCTAGGAAGGGCTTTGGTGGTTAAACTGTGCTAAGGACCCAAGTCTGATTCTAAGCCCTACGAAACTGAAGGTTATGTTATACCGATATTGTGCTCTGTTGAATTGTGTGTGTAGAGTACTATATGGGGTGACTGATTCACCCAAATGATTCCCCCATTTGGGTTTCATGTGATGTCACTAAGGAGAATGTGGCCCAAAGGAGGACCAACCATTGTGCTAAAATTGTGCCCTGTAGGGGGGGAAGTGTGCTTGGTAGAAACCAAGGCACACAAAAACAAGTGGCTAGGAGACAAGTGTTAGTACAAGCAAACATGCATGTAAAATGTAAGCTAGTAAACAAAAAAACAATGTGTAATCTAAGACACAAGATGAAAATGTAGACGAGAAAAGTGGGTTGTAAACATGGGACACCACTCATGATTTCACAAGACAATCAAGGCCGACAAAGCCAAAAGCAGATAAGTGTGCACACAAGACAAAGGGAAAATCCTGTAAATAATGGCAAACAATGACAAGCAATGTAATATACAACCATGGTAGAAAATAGGACTGCAAAAAAAAATGTTGCACATGAAGCACCCATTAGCATGTTAGAGAGATAAAAATTATGTCAAGACATGTATAATCCAATAATAATGTGTTATGAAACAAAATGAAACAATAACACCTGTAGTGTATGAAATTGGATGCCCCAAGAGCCATTGTGGGACTGGTAATAGGTACTGCACCAAGCATTTGTGCTACATTGTAAATTTGTATAATTTACGATCACAACTAGAAAGCAAGTGAATGTGCATGTGTATATGGAAGGATAATGACATATAATATGACTATCTAGCATGTGTAATAGAGTGTACATGTAACAAGTAAATGTAATCAAGACTAAATGCGACCAAGATATGCAGCATGTTGTGGAGTGTAGATGGAATGGAATGTAGAGTGAATGATAGGATTAGTATTCCCCCATGTTGATGTGTATGTATGAGATGATGTTCATTTATGTATGCCACCTTAGCAATCAAGAATGAACCCTAAACAAGAGTGTGTCATCGGGAAATGGTTTTAATTGTATGTGTTAGAAAGGTGTGATCGTCAAATCGTAAAGTGTAGAGTGTAATTTTATAAGTGAATGAGTGAGTGTATGATTTAAGGCGTGAGTGTGATGAGGTCAATTTGAGATGTAGACCCTTAGTAGTCGAGTATGGATTGTGGAACTAAAGTGCGTTATAGAGTAATGTGTCACATTGATTGTGTGAGAGGTATGTGTGTTGTGTTGTTGGCGCATGAGAGAAAGATGTCGTCAATGTGGTGCTTGTGTAGGATATTGATTAGGTATTTGTTGATTGTGTTGTGTATTATGAATATGTCGAGTGTGCGGTAGGGTTTGTGATGATTATGAACATATTGAGTGTGTAATTTTGTGTGTTAATCTAGATGTATTGTGGACTGTTAGGTGTATAATAGGTTGTGTCACATCCGAATGTATCGAATATGTAGTGTGTTATGGATATGTAGATCATGCAAGATGTGTGTGTTGATTGTATGTAAGAGATATGTGTCATATGATGTAAGGGATGCATGTTATGTGATTTAGGAGATATATGTCGTGAAAGCACTAAGTGTGAAGCATGTTGTAAATGTGTCAAGTGTGTGGTATGTTATGTTGCAGATGCGAGGAGAGGATGTGGTGTTTGTTGTTTTGTTGAGTTTGTATTGATGAATAAGTGTGAGAAATATGTATTGTTTGTGTGTTGAGTATGTAGTATGTAATTTTGAATGTGTGGTAGAAGGTTTTGTATGTGTGTTGATTTTGATGAATATGTGTGAGAAATAAGATGATGTGTATTGTAGTGTGTAGTGTGATGTATAATGTGTTGTGTGTGAGGTTCATGTGTATAAGATGCCCTCAACAGTCAAGTGTGAACCAAAGCACAAGAGTGTGTCATAGGAAATGATGATACAAATGTATCAAGTGGTTTGTAATGATGCATAAGATATATTAGACATTTAATTGCATGGAGTACCAATTGCATGAGATGATATAAACATTTGATAACAATGTGTGGGGAAGAAGCTATGGTGCCCCGCCAAGTATGTCAAAGATGGAAAGTTATGTGGGAAAGCGAGAAGTACCATGCCATTACAGGAGAGTTTCATCTATATAATGATAAGAGAGAGGACCCACACAATGGTAGGAAAAATAAACATTAAGATGATGTGATGATGAAAAAGTTTGAAAGTTATCATGGCCATCATCGAAGGAGTAGTTTCTTTAACAAAAGTGATTGGACGCTAAAGTGGTGATGGCTTAGAATTCTTTAGCCGTTGAAGTTGAAAGAGGCCAACTAGAGTTTTATTATCTTGCATAGTTAGTGGTTTCTTGTTTGGTACCATCGTAGATGAATTGAGAGGAGGAGATGTTGGTTCCTTTGTTTGACTGGGTAATGTTGCAGATGATTCAGTAGGAGGAGGTGTTGAATTGATTTGTAGAGGAGGTTTCTTAGATTGACTTGATAATGTTATAGATGACTTAAGAGGAGGCAGAGTGAGACTCATTTTTAGAGGAGGGTGCTTAGTTTGAGTGGATTGTATAGGCGGTGCTTGAGTGGGTAAAGAAGGAACATGAGAAGTGGAAGCATTATTCTCATTAGACATAGATGGATCAGATTTAGGAACCCATTGAGATGTAACAAGTGGAGAGGACCATGTAATAGAATGTCATGCAATGAAAATGAGATAAAACCTTGATTCTCAAGATTTTTTATTCTTAGTTGTAAAACATAGAAATCATTATCATTATGTCCATTGATTTGCAATATGGAAAACCTTTATATTTTACAAGCCGATAAGGAGGATAGCAATGAGTAGATGGTAAGTTGATTAATTGATGCTTTATGAGCATTTGAAGAATATCTTATTGCTTAGCATTGATTGCAAACTTGAGAGGTGTAGGGAGTGGAAATATTTGAGGTTCACTAATATGAGCACATGTAGAAGACATAGAATGAAGATGAGATGTAGAAGGAGAATAAACATGAGCCTAAGAAGTGTCCTTAAGATGTTGGATTTTAGATCTAAGAGATGTAATCGTGGATTCCATAGTCTTAAATTTATCTTGAAATAAAGAATGAAGAGCTTAAATGGATATTTAAATAAATAGATTGTAATTAGGACCAAGAGAGTCATCAAAAAGATGATCAAAGATAGCATTGACTTGAGCAGGCAACATGTTGATAAGCGAGATACACAAATGTCTATGGTTTTGTGAAGAGCATCTTTACAATATGGGTACAGTTGAAGCAATTAAAGCATAGAAACTTGAGAGACCTTATGAGCCATGATAAAAGAAAAAGAAGGATCCAAGAGTATTCAAATGTGGGTTCACCAAAATGATTAAGAAAAATGTGAAATTATACCTATAAAATGTTTAATCGATTATTATCAGAAAGCAGAATTACTCGACAATTAAGTGCAACAAATGACCCCAAGAAATTAAGCTAATAAAATGTGAAACCCTAACTATAAAGAAGGTAAAGAAATCCTTGGTTGATTCGTAGTGAAATATGGAGTGTACGAAGTGCTGACCCACCGAGAAGAAAGGTAGAAGTGTCACACAAAGACTCAAGAAAATGCAGATCTAGAGGAATAAGTTGGATAGGGGTGCCCGAGAAAGGATTAAGGGTGCCTGCAGCACCACATACCTATAATAGGCACATGTAACTACAAAAATGCTCATAAAACCATCTTCTACTGGTCATAAGGTGTTCTTTGTCCTTCACCTTTGGTCAATATGAGGACACACAATGATTGTCAAAGTCGTTGAAAACCTACAATGAAGTATTGACTGCAAAACCCTCAAATAGACATCAAATCCTAAAAAATAAAGATGTAAAATGAGGGGTCAAACTATCCTTAGTTTTCACAATGGTGATCTTATGACTGAGTGTTGCACTACATCTCAAACCCAATGTAGTTCTATGTGTGTGTGCGTAGAATCATGCCCTAGGTGGCTCTTGTGCGTGTTGCACTTGATAGTGAGAAAAGTAGCTAGATGTAAATAAATTTAATATATGTGTGCATGGAATAGAATAAAATCCCCTCCTATGAAGTGTATGTAGAATAATGCAGTCCCTTGCCCTTGAATGGATGCTAGAATGGATGCTTTGATGCTCTTGAATAGCCTTTGGATGCAACCTTAGGTGGAGATAGCTAATGCTTAGTGCTTGGTCCCTTATTATGATCACATAAATTTATATTTATATGATTCCCTTACTTGAATTTTGTAATTAACCACGAAAAGGCTGACTAACAAAAAGATAAGATGCTCAAACAACTAGAAAGGGCCTAAAAGATGTGGGTAAAGTACAAAGAGGTCAGGGGCACCCAGATGGAACAGGGGTGCCTCAGTGCTGCATCCTAGTTGGGAAATGGTGTTTAGACTCTAAGAAACTAAAGGGTCGGAGGTTATACTAAGCAAGAAGGTGTACAAGACCAAAAGTGGCAGTAGAAAGAAAGAAAATATGGCCAAAGACATGGGTTAATTAGTACTTTTCTTAATTAGGAATCATATGAATAGTAATATGCAATCAAGACTATATAATTACCCAAAGTGCGTGATTTTATGTCTACACACAATAAATCTTCCAAGGGGATGAAAATATATGATGAAAGGTTGCCAAGGAAAATCTAGCAAGTTCTCGAATAGGGGATCAACCGTAAAATAACCTACTCCCTCGTCTGAATTTTTCCCCGAAGATTATTTTTGATAAGATGACAACACAATTTCAATATTTAAATCGAGTTTTGGAAAAACAAGATTTAAGTATTAAAAAAGGGTGTCGAATTGATTTTAAAAATACAAGGTATACACTTAAAACAAGTTTAATACAAACAAGGTCCAAGTTCTAAAATTGAGGCTACAAATGCGAATAACGTAACAATATAATTTGGACACTTAAATCAAGTTTTAAGAAAAAAAGACGTAAGTATCAAAGGGATTAACACAATGCAAGCAATGTAACTACAACACCTTCCAAAACTTAAGTCAATGTTTGAATAAAAACAAGGTCTAAGTATAACAATGAGTCGACACAATGCGAGCAATATAACAATACAATTTGGACACTTATATCAAGTTTTAAGAAAACAAGATGTAAGTATCAAAAATGTATTGATATAATGTAGCATAATGACGCAAAGGGAAATCAAGATAAGATAACCTTCTACAATGATACATCTCAATATGGATGTCAAGACAAGGCTACCAAAATATGAAGACGTACCAACACACTTACATCAATGTCATAATAAGGAGTGATGTAAGTGGGTGCAAAAGTGGTGGACATGATCTTGGAAGCACTTTGAGTTTCTTTCTTTTGACCAAAAATGTCAACAAGAGAACAAGGGAGATAATACAAGTGGTGATGAAAATACATGACACAACTTTGGTAGAGTTTCGCCTTGTTTGATAACAAGGTAGAAACTAGGACAAAGTTTTGCATTGTAAGTTTCATGATGAATAACACGTGGTACAAACTTCAATGAACTCTCCCCTTGTTTGACTAACAAGGTTTTGACTCCAAGGAATTTTTTTCTTTGTGAAGGCTCTTTGAAACACAATTGGATAAGGTCAAGTTGGCCCTAATGCCAAATGGCTACCTAGGATTTTGTTCTCAACACTCGCCAATACTTGTCTAAGAGAGGTACACTTCGCTAGATAACTCCTAGACAAAGGACCATTACCCCACAATCAAATTAATGAAATAGGCCTCATACGAGACAACTTGAAGCATTCCTCATGGGTATTTCTAGTCAAGTAGGTAGTGGGGCACTTCTGCTTCATCAACCAGTTCCCTCAATGTGTTGACTACTTTGGGGTTCCTATGGTAATCCTCATAATGATTTTTATGGATTATGCCAAGATACTTCCCATATTTTAAAGTGGATGGGTTTAAGCCCTTATCCGAACCTACAAATACAATGTTTTGAATAAAATGGTGTGTTTTTTATCTTTTGATTCTTAATGTGGTTTTGTACACCATTGACAACCTACATATAGTGTCGTTAGTATTTTTTATTCTTTGACAAGCGTATGGTCCTACACTCAAAATTTTAGTAGTTTTCCATGAAACCCACAATGTTTTTAAAGAGGATCAAGATCACTTTTGGTTCTCAAGATTTCCCTAAGGTGCAAGAAAAGAGTATACACGATGTTTGATCTAACTATTAGAGAAGGAAAAACTTTAACCAATGATATTTAAGTGTATTTGAAATATTGATTCCCTTAAACAATTTAAATGATGAAATTTCCAAATAAACCAAAATGTTAGGAAAGAATACCAAAGTTGTTTTTGATTCTCAAGGTCACCCAAAGGCATAAGAGAAGAGCATACACAAACTTTGATCTAACTCAAGAAAATGGAAAAATAACTTTTATCAAAGCATTTAAACATTTTAGAAAATGATTTCAAAAGTAAAACCTGTAAAACAAAAGTTAGAAAACTTGTAAAACTTCATAAAACACAAAAATTATATTTTGGAAATTTTGAAATTCAATCCCAAAACCCACACAGTAACACTAGCGCATGAAAGGTTAACACTAAATACAGCACGAAGGTAGCCGAGTAGCACACTTAAGGCTGACATTAGCGCAAACAAAAACAATGCATATGCACAGAGGAAAATGTAAATGTACTTATGACAACACAAATTTAATTTTACAAAGATGAAAAACATAGACAAACGGTAGCATACTTCCAAAGAATGGTAAATAAGAAAGAATAACTACGTTAGCACATAGACAATGATGCGTATGCACTTCCGTAGAGGTAAAAATGCATACAAATAGTAGCGCTTCCGTATAATGATAGTGAACAAAAGAACAACACTAGCACATAGATATCCACGCATATGAAAGAAATATCAATGTTAGTGCACGTAAGAGTAACACAGATGCGCATAATATTAATGGTAATGTAGGGATCCCGTGTAACTTCAAGAACACGTGAAAATGACCAAAAATGTCAAAAATCTCAAATTTTTACTGATAAGCTTCAAATTTGGTAGCACTTTACCTCCTTCACACCTACAAGGAACACTCAACACAAGCAAACTCAACAAAACATGTTAAGAAATACAAGTTATATCAACATGTGCAAAAAGAGGTTAGTATGCAAAAATGAAACTTAACTACAAAAACTTAAGAAATGTGCATGAGACAAAGGAGTGTCCCACCGGGTGTGCCATATGTATGCAAGTGAATAAATCAAGCTAAGTTACTTAATGGAAACTAACACCAAGTAGTCTCAATAACTAAGCTAATCTAACAAAGCATCATGATAAAGCCATGGAAAGGAAAAAACTAACTAATGCATCCAATTAAACATGAAATACTAAGCCATCCCTTGATATTTTTATGGTCTTTGTTATTGTAGGTACTCCTTTTGTTGAGCTGAATGTGACTATGTGCGATAAAAGGATTCTATCTCCATAAACAGGAATGGATCTCACCAATATGGCTTGATTTCCATGTATGGTTCTTCCTTTACTACTCTTTACAAGTAGATGATAGAATGGATGCTAGATCAATAAGCTTTTCAAAGTTGAATTTATCTTATCATATGCATATAGTAACACTGGTATGAATAATGTAAATGGTGTAAGATTGGAAGGAAGGTACTAGGTTGTTTATATAGCTTTCCAATTTGGGAGAAGCTAGAAACCTAGTGAATGTGGGATAAAGATAAAGTAGAATTAGAAAGGGATAAACATGATTAGAAGGAATTAATTAGTGATTAGCAACTCATGGGAGTTGGAGAGGATTTAATTAATCAACTAGGATTAATTAATAGGCCAAGATAAGCTTAAGAAGCCATTTGGAGGTGATTTAGAAGGAAATTGGTAGAATTTGGAGGGTTTGAAAGGGGAATTTAACCAATAAGAAGGTTTATTGATTAAATATGAGATTAAAAAGGCTTAATTAACTAATAAATAGTTAATTAAAAGAGGATTATAACTAACGAAGTTTCATTAATTGGCATCCAAAATGAAGGAAATGATAGTTAATTAATGAAGTGTCGTTAATCGCATCCATAATGAAGGGGAATGTTAGATAATTAGCGAGAAATCACTAATTATAATGAAATGATGGGAAAGATGATAAACAATGCAATTTTAGTAGTAGATATACGTAGTCACATATAGGTGTCTAAACCTTTCAATGAAGTATTTATAGTAATCATACACCCACTAAAGATATCCTTCTACCTTAAACACTTAGAAACCATAGGTATCATATGGCTTCCTATCCTCTCGTTATTCAAGATGTCCCCACAATTTTTGAAAATATCCATAATGATCAACACGATTTGAATTCTAACTTGGACCCCCTTGCAAATAATGATAAACTTGTGGCACTTCAATTATTTAGGTATCCAACCCATTAATTTTATTGGAAACAATCCAATTTACAATGTGGGTTGATTGAAAGCCCCGATATGCATGCTCACAACTTCCTCTTCATAATCTCCTAGACATATAATACTTGTAAAAATGAGGTGCACGTGTCATATTATGAGTTGTCCAAAAAACTCTAGAAAAATTGGTAGTACTTAATGTTTTTTTATTAAAAATTATTTGAAAATACACGTGTCATTTTCTAATGTGGATAATGGGCGTTAAGGAGAGGTGCGCTTCTCATAATAGATGCCTCCGATGAATTATCATTATTATTATTATTATTACTATAATTTTCACTCGTGTGATTATACTCTCTTGGGATGACCACTATGAATAGTCATTAACAGAATGACATTGTTTGGTGTATCTTTTTCATTTTTCAACTATTAAAATATAATTTTATATAAATATCTAATTAGTGTTTATTTAGAACTATATTAATTTTAATTTTAATAGTTTTATTCTATATACAACAAAAAAGGTCTCTCAATGTGAAGTACATTTAATTAGAATAAAGTTATAAAATAAATTACCAAAATCTAGTTATACCATACAACTAGAAAATCAAATTTGGTAAAAAGAAAAAATTTGGCCAAAAAAATATTTACATATTTTAGGGGAAAAAAACCAACAAAAATAAAATTAGCATTAAAACAATATGTTAGGCATCATTAGAAGAGAATGAAAAGAGGAAAAAGAAGATAAGCCCTATCAAAAACACCTCATCACAAAAATTAATAATATAACAATATAAATTACTTTAGGATCTTGTCAATACAAGAATGAATGAGTAATCTATCCATGTACATTGATTTTCAAAATTAAAAACTAGGGTTTTCCAAACACAAGCATTTAATACATAGGTAGAGGCACAATTAGGATTATAGAGATCACTAGACTAACTCGTAAGATAATCCGAACTATGCTTAGTTGATCTTGGAAGTATGTAGACTCAAGAAGGTACTCAGGTGTCAATATAGCTCTATATGCTTTAAGACCCAAATGTCAAATACAAACTATACCAAATGACATTTCTATATACAAATTCAATTTTCATACTAAATACTAGTGTGATTCTAGTTTTTTTGGGTTACTTCGTCTTTATCTACATGAATTGCTGGTATGTGTACATGTTTTATGTTACTTGCATCTATGTATATATTTATGAAACCATGCCTTCCGGAAACCATACTCAAGTAGAAATTATATACAAATAATAATGTTAGGATTTTCATTTGGTATGACCTTAGTGCTCAACCCTAGCTGATTTTAACCAAGTGGTACACTACATTTGAAACTCCAATAGTTCTCCTAGTGTGTAGTACATTTGTGTATGTAGACTAGTTCCATTGTCATATGTTTTTCCCTTGTGCATCAACATCGATAGTGGAATAAATAGTAGAATATGTACTGTTGTCATTGAAATTTTCACCCTCGATGAAACTAGGTTCATCATTTCAGTGAAACGTTATTAGAGCATGAGTTTGTGGGTCAATCATGATCTTTCTCTAGATGAAAGGGTTGGTTTCCTTCACTCCAGGTTTACTCAAACTAACTCCCGTACCAACATTCTACTCTAAATTATCTAACCTAAGCTAATAATTCCAAGGAGACAAAAACTAAAAACAAAAGGGAGGTGATGCACCAAACTAAAATGTGGAGCTTCTCTGGTTCTAAGAGACACATATGAAATTTTGTAAATGAAGATCATAAAAATGCACACAACTCTAATGCAAACAACTAGAAAGAATGCAAAATATGTAAGAAGGAAAAGATATTCATGTCAAACACAATTTTTTTGAAGGAAATAAAGGAGCCACACTTTCATAAATCGATACTTAACAGTTTACACATAAAGTAGACGCAAGTATTCCTCATGAAGTTTCGAGTTCACAAAGGAGGATCTCAAAAACATGTGAAGGAAGAATCAGAGAAGAAGAATTTCAATGTGCATGATCACTTACATTTATAGAACTCGTGAAGGAAGAGTGAGAAAGAGAATAGGGAAAGGATGACTACCATGTTGAGTACTGATCCTTGAAATCTTATGGAATAAGCATGCATACCATGATTTCTTGCAATGTTGACATATAATATAGGCATGATCACCTTTGACTCAATCGCACACCATTAGATTTTGTAGGATGATGCCATACTTAATTAAATCTAGGTATTTGAAATAGTTTCGGACGTCGTGGATAAACCGAAACAAGTGTGGCTTCTACACCTTCCACATAATTTAGATTTTCTACTGTGTTCTATAGATTTTTTTTACCTTGGTGAATTAAGGAATCTATTTGAATGAAGAAATGACTAAGTATGAAGACATGCACAAAGGTAGAAGGACACATGAGGGTGTGCATGGAAGCATAAAATAAGAATTTGTACAATTTGAGTACACAAAGGGGCACATAGAGGCATGAAGAAAGCATGCAGGAAGGTTCACACGCCAAAGTAGTAATGACATGAGTTAGCAAGATTTCCAAGGAAGCTAAAAATAGGAAAAAGTAAGGGTTGACGTGATGATCAAGGAAAATATGAAAATAGACAAAAACATGGATAAGGCACAACCAAAACAAGATAAAGCACATGTAGGGCTAAGATGGACATGAACAATACATGGATAGGGACAAATCTAATTATAGCATATGCGAAGGGACTAAAATAGAGGCTATTTATAGCACACAACAGGCCACACTTGGAGAACCACATGATGGTGCCTAAATATAGGAAAGCGCAAGCATGCAAGCTATGTATATGAGTGATCTAAAGTTAGATAAATGCATGTAAGTGGTGAAGGAAAATTTCCCACCTTGTGTGTGTGTGTGTAGATGTCCATGTAATCAATATGTATGTAAGTGTGTGTATAAATGAGTCCATATATGATTACTACCTTGCGTATGAGTCTGTAATGGAGGTTGGTTGAGCCTATCATATTGTAATACATCATGAGTACAATGAATACAATCTCTTTTGGTTGATCAATTATCCACGTGAACACTACAATAGGTCATAAATTTCATATGGTACATATTTACATGTTAGGTTAACCATGTTTTGCATGAACCATGTCTTGATTACCACCCTATAAGGAACTTGGAGGATTTTCATGTGCTTCACATGAGAACTTAGACCTATGTCTGAGTGAGATGTCGATGCACCCGACTATGTTGTGCTAATTTACTAGACTACAACAGTGTGACATTTTGGTTCCATTATTGGGACCTTCTTTCATTCAAGATCTCAAGATGTGGTGAGATTATGGCATTTCATTTATCATTGGAGAAAATTTAAAGGTGGATACATGACAAAGAAGATGAGTTTGTGAAGAGATACAACACGGGTGTTAACTTTAATCCACATAAATGGGTTAAAGACAACTAATATGATTCACTCTATAAGACATTATTCACTTCTTTCCATAGGAATTGTATGAATGGTTAGCAACGTATGCACGTAACATAGGATATAGGATTCGATGTAAGAAAATTTAGGATAGGACTAAGTATCAAGCATTATCTCGAATTGGATGCGTCATGGACTCACACAAGAAATCATTGGTGGACAGCATTCTAAATAGCTATACTTTAGAATATGTTATCTCTACATATTCATGCCTAGAGGAAGCATAGTTTTAGTTTCTTCAGGATCCCAGAGGATCATACTCATAGGAACTTCCTCTTTCTACCAAGATCTTGATGATTTAACTCAGATTGGAAAATCTCTTAATGGTTGGCTAAAACCCCACCATGTGTGGGGACAAGGAAAGGGATTGGGAAATATTATGTTTGGATAGATGGAAGACATGGATAGAGAAGATATACTACACATATACAATGATGCACAAGAAATTTTGGTTGAAGAGATGCTAAGACAGAGAGAATGGGGTTGGATGGACATTAAGAGAACCTGCATGAGAGGTGAGGGACCATAAGACCATGTCCCTCTAATATTGGGGAAGCATATCAAAAGGACCTCATCGAAATTTGATGAAAGTGATTCTGGTGAAGAGAGAAGCACCGTTAGCGTGCATCTCACCCACCTTATACCCTTATCCCTTTTTTTTATTACCTAGGAATCATAAATTCATATAGATGATCATCATAGTGATGGATAACAAGAAGCTAATTAGAGATCACCATGTTGGGTCAGAGATATAGGAAGATACATATTAGTATCAACTCAGGAGGTGCAACAAATAAAGGTAGATCATATGGATTCTCAAAATATTTTGGTATAAATCACACAAATTTTGATTGGAAGTACAATATGCACAACACCAGGGAAAATTGTTGGTCCACAGACAAGTTATGTTAGTAGCACGTAGATAGGAGCTCCAGGTGATAGGATGTTTAGGAGGATCTGGTCCTCCCACGAGTAGAAGAAATCCTGGTGGAGGTTTGGGGTCAGGATCTAGTCCTCACCCAAGTGGTATCAATCCACAACAAGGAAGTAAGCCACCACCACAACAACCTCCTCGATTTTATTTGAAATTTTGCTCCACTTAATGGAGTATTAAGGAGTGGAAGATGTAGCAGAGCATGTGCATAAGTGTGAACTCTTATGGATAGCCAAGGGAATAACAACTTCAGACAGGAAGGCAAGTCAATTTGTGACCACGTTGCAGGGGTGGGTACATAGCTGGTATAGTAAATATGACCCACATCAAATGGAAGTGGAATATGACACATCATGCGTGCCACCTTCTTGGAAAAATTTTACATACCCGAGTTCGAGAAGCAAAGCATCAACACACTTAATGAAATTAAATAGGGACTATCTTAGAGTGTTCATGAGTATGATGCATGGTTCAACACTTTGTTTTTAATCCTCGTATGACATCCATCAAATTCAACATTCGAGTGGTTCATAGGTGGATTACTCGACACCATTTAGAACAATGATATCACATAAAATGTTCATAGATCCATGTGAATATCCTGGAGGTAGAATATCTGCGGTAGTGGTAAGCATAGATAATGGTGTAAGTTCACTCCTTGAAGCACAAATTATAGCTATGGCAACACAGTTGGAGAAATTTTCTATTAATTTCATGTATGACACTCACAATGGACTATGGTGTGTAAATTGTAGACGTAGACGGGCATACCAAGGATAGTTGTCCACCCAGGAATGTACGCGCACTAATTTTAGCTTGTGAGATTTTCCATAAAAATCATGATGTCTAGGATTGCTCACTTTTTCAGCATGCAGCCCAAAAGAATGTGTCACTCTATTACAAGATTTGTGATGCGCATATGCATGATACAACTAATTTTTGATTGATTGACCATATCCATGAGGCTTGTGAGACAGGGTTGCATCAAATTAGCATAGAAGCAGCTCCCATGCACTTGAGGGACATAATAATAGTGCATGTCATAATGAAAATGGAGGCTATATGGGAGGATATCATGGTAGGGGCCATGGAGGTCACGAGGTAGGTTCAACTAAGGAATATGTTATATGTGGTTTGTCGACCATTATTTATGTGAGTTTCCTAAGAACCACCTTTGTGCATAATGTGGAAAGGGTCACAAAGTGGAAGATTTCCCAGACTTGTATGCACATGTGTGCAATAAAAAGAAGGATAGGAGTGCAACAATGATACACATCAAACACACAAAGCAATAGTAATGGAATCCTAAGGATATAGTGGTAGAAGACAAAATCCATTGTTGGTGGCAACACGTGTGAAGCCATATGCAAATGAGTGATCTTGAAATGAACAATTTCAAACCGATAAAATTAATTGATATGAATCTAAAACTCTATGCTTGGGATCATACAATAAGGGAAAGTTCATATGGTATGGTATAAACCAAACTATATAGTCTTGAATCTGAAGGGAAAATGGATCTATAATTCATGATTTTTGTTGTTGTTATTTTTCACTCTTTAGTATCTTCAACTTTGCACAAACCCTAAATGTCACACTTAAACCTACAAAATAAACTCTATTTATCATACATCACACTTAATAAATTATTAGCTCTAAAAATAAATATGCAAATGCTTGATTTAGACTCGACCTTGATGCTCACTCTATATGTGATTTGTCAAGTTCTACACTACATTTTAGACTCAATGTAGTTCTCCTAGTGCTTTGTGTTGATGTGCATGCAACTATCCCTTGACCTAGTTTGGCCCTCATGCCTCAACAATGATAGTGGGATATGCTACTTCATCCCAATAAAGACCCTTATGTGCAGATGAAAATTTTATATTTATTCCCTCCTATGTTATGTATGTAGTATGCAAAGGTGTCACTTGCTTCCTTAGCTTAGTATATTGTAGATAGATCGACACTTGCTAGACATATAAATGTTTACTTTAATCTTGTATATATATGAGTTATTAACTTGAATTTCAAACCTTAGTAGTTTGAAAGGTTGACCTAGAACATAATAAAGGTACCATAAAAAGAGTAATAAGATTACTCAAAAGATGAAAATTAGATTTAAAAAGGGGGTCTGGGACCATACAATTAGGTCATGACCGTATATATGGTACTAACCCATCTATATGGTTTAGGACTAACACAAGATGGGACAACTAAAGAATGACATAATCATGGATCTCAAAAGAACTTAACACAAGATCAATCAAACCAAACAACAAAGGATGGAAGATGAAGGGGTTATGCCAATAATATCTAGATTCAATGTTTAGAATTCATTTAGATTTAAGTGTAATAAAAGCATGATGTAACAATCATTTTTTTACAAATTTTGATGTCTACATTTCCCCCCTTATTCTAGTGAATGAACTTTACTAGAGTAAAGGACAAGAAATTTATACCTAAGAATTTATTTGAAGAAATAAAAATTTTAATAATGTCAAGAGAAAGTAACTATGTGTGGAAAAAAATGTAAGTCATCAGCTAACCCACGTGGAGATAAGGGAGAAGTGTGTCATACATCAAACAAGGATATTGCAATTGTAAAAAGAACTATTTAGCTACATGGATATTTATACTTGGCATGTTTATAGAGTCAGGGTGATCAAATCCCCAACAAGGTGTTTGATTTTGCATTAATGTGGGAATTGGGTGCTCAACAACAAGGGAAGAGTGTCACAAGGCTTTCTAGTTTCCCACTATAATACTTCCTAACAATGTGTCCATAATTTTGTTGATGGATCTAGGGTTTGTATATGCTAAAACTCCTATAATTTGAAAAATAAACGACGTCTTGTTTCCCTCACCATGTTTATATATATGTAATGTTGTAATGTATGTGTTTTGGGTGAGTTTGGAATACTTTAATTTTTACCCCCACATTTGTGCCAAATATAGTGGCATTTTACGCTCATGACTATGCATATTCAATGTATAATACACTTGTTGTGTTCAAGAGTGGTTATTCGGTGATATAATTGAATTGAGTTGTGTAACAAGGGGAAAAGGTGGATTTTCCTAGTTAACCTTGCATGATTCATGTATAATGTGTGTAAAGGATGATGGCCTCAGTATGACCAATCCATTAGATGTTGATTACTACTTTGAAATATGAGAAGGAGATGACCATGTATGGTTGGCCTATATAGTTTCCCCTTTCATTGAAAGGGATAATGTCAAACAATGTCACTTAAGGTAAGATTGAATAGATGAAATCAAGGTAGAGATTGTGTTATTAGATGAGAGAAACCTAGTTCATGTAATTACAAAAGTTGATAGAGAGATCAATAGAATATAATGAAGTGGTATGTGAGGCAATGCATAGTTAGCAAAGAAACAAAAACATCCTTATAAAAGATGTGCCAAGTCATGTAGTGATGTGCGATGCATGAGATGTCAAATACATCATGACAATGTCATAAACAAAATGTAAATCTAATGAGTAGGGATCCAGATATGGACCAAACAACTGTGAGGCTATAAAATAAGGTATTAGGGTAGACAATTGATTGTGGTACTTTATTCCCTTTGTAATTTTCTCCTATAAATAGTAAAGTGAAAAATTAAAAATACTTTTCATTGTTTAATTGTGATTGAGTATGATAGGAGATATAATATTGCAAAAATTCCATGAGTGACAAAGAGCCCATATGGTCAAAATTGAAGAGGGTAGGATATTTTATTCAAGCACATATGACCCATGATCTAGTAAGTGTAATTAATGCTAGTTTTTGGTGTGAATTCTTATATTTTGTTGCAAATTTTTGAATTTGTTTACATTTTCTTGAATTTGGTATATATCGATGAAACCGACCAAATGGTCTGGTTTTGACCTTAGGGTGGAACTATATGGTGTCGATAAAGAACCATATGATTCTAACTAGGAACCGTAAGATCCCGACCTAAGAGATAGGATAAGAATTTTAATGTTATAATATGAAAAGATGTATGTGTTTTAAGATAAATTTCTTATAGTCACTTGATGTATGGTGATATTTTATGTCATTTATGGGGTTTATATATCCAAACTCAAGAGTTCCATGGAGGGTATCATATGATGATACTATTCACATTGGGTCTAGATGATTTGCATTAGGATATTTTAGTAAGAGTTGGTTTGCAACGTGGAGATAGATTGGGGAATTCCCCAAATATGTATTTGATGACAACATTATGTGAGTGATGAAATGCTCATATGTGCATATTTTGTCTTTTGAATGGGGAGATGGCAGTGAAATAAGAGGATATGTATTGTATTCTAGGATTTCTGATTGTAGGGGAGATCTTATATGTATTTCCCCCAGACATGCCCTATTATATGAGATAGGACCAAATATTTTGGGTGGGGAGTGAGGGTGTTGGATATCCCATGATTAGGTCGAGTGTTCTCGTGACTTCTAGTGTTATGCAATTATGGAAATTTATATATGTGGGTCTCATGATGATACCAAGTAGAATGTATTTTGTGTGTGTGCATGCACGCATGTGTATTTGTCTTGATAAAACACCATAGAATTTCTTCCATGTGATGAAACAAGGGAGTGTTATAAATACCTAGGAATAAAATAAGTCAAATGTATGCCACCTTTTGAGGTGTGAGATGAGTTTTTAATCTCCTATCTTAAAAGGAAGTAATTACCTTTGTCATGTGAATAAAAATACACGTGCTTATGTATAATCGAGTAAGATATTTTTGTGAAAGCATGTATGTAATAAGAAATTAATTTCCCTATGTAGTCCTATGATATTATTTATGTAATCATTTGTGTATTATACTCCATATGGGAAAGTGTATATACCTAGAATTGGTACATTGCATGTGGCCTCAACAAGTGTTATACCTAACAAGTAGTACACATCAAGATCTATTTGGCATATGTTTCACCCTTTTATTCGATCCTATACCACTTTGACACCATGATTCACAATTCACATATGTAATCCTCTTCAACTCTATGGAATCATACCCTTCTATTAATAACCTTTTTAAACTTGAGCCATTAGAAGTGATAGAGGGACAATACTAATGACACTCACTAGCGACCCAAGACACTAGAAATAATACATAAAACCCTTATCTATAAAATGGTCATTTTAATCATTTAGGAAAACTTATATGGTTTATATATACTTTAATTTTGGTTCTACCATAAATTATCCTACGATGCTTATATAAATAAACATCCTAGATCTCTTTTAAATAATAACACACATCTCTCCTAATACAACATGCATTAATTATCTTGTAGATCATTTTACTTACATAAGATCTATCAAGAGATTAGTCTAAAATAAATCACACACACTCAACATTTGTACCACATAGAGGTGCCCTATATAATTCCTGTAAAATCTTTAACTTAAGTTCTTAAGGCCCATTCCAAGAGCGCTCATGGAATTTTGAGTTATAAAAGTTTGTTATATGTGTGTTTTATGCCTTGAATTGGTTCCAAAACCTCATTATGAGTGTGCTCGCCATGCAAAAATTTTAATGCTCTTACACTTCATACACTTTATGTGATAAAAACTGATAGTGAAATTTGATTTTATTGTTAAATTTGTAACCTTACAAAAAAATCTTGAACTTTAGGGAAAATAATTTAAAATTACATTTATTATTTTATGTAATGTCATTATTTTTTAATATTACGTAAATTGATTTAAATCTTGACATTTATTTTTGTTTTGTATCTTATGTAGTTATTTAATATATTTCTTAGCCAAATTCAGGAAAATCTTGAAATGGCTAAAAACGTTATGGCTATAGTTGGCAATGAACACAATATGCCCTCTCTCTCCACCCACCTACACTTTTCTATATCACCTCCCTCCACTCATCCCAAGTGTCCCCACAATTTATCCCTTTGTCGATCCACATACCACACGTGTCTCTACCTAATGACATTAACATCGAGTGTTATCTCTCATCCTAAGCATGTACAATCTGTAGACCCCACCCTCACATTTTTGTTCCATGAGATGTCTCGAATAAAGATTATCCTTCCCCTTCTCCACCTAACTCTCTCGTACTACAGACAAAATGTTGCACCTCATAGTTTACTAAAATAGAGGTATAGAAGTCTTATTTTGGCAATCGCACAAGACTATATTCCCGTGATACTTTTGGGGATATCTACCTCGATAAGAATGGAAGGTATATTCATATGTTTTAAATGAAAATTATATTTTAAATTTATATTTTAATCACAAGTTATTAATTAAGCTTTTATGGAAGCGCAAGGGAAGTGGAATTTTCAATGCGGCGGAAGCGGTAAAACTGGTTCAATGTTGGAAGTAGGAGAGATGGAATTCCTTCGTGGATTTTGCGAATCCGAGAAGCCTCACGAGCTATCAGTAGGTGCACTTGCCTAACACAGTAAGAATAATAGGGTGGATCCAATGGTGGAATCCACGTGGGCGAAAAGATTGGTCGGAAAAAGCTGGAAAAAATCCTTGGAAGGATTGGAGCCTTCTAAAGATAAGGGCCTTCTGGCCCTTAAAATACCAGACTCTCTCTTGGAGCGAGCCAAGGAAAATATGGAAGGATCTTTGTTCGCTAAATGTTTGGGATCTCAACCCAACATTGATTTTTTTCATAGTTGGGCCAAGAGAAGATGGGCGCAAAATGGATCTATTAAGGTAACTACTTATGTGAATGGATTTTTCTTAATATCTCTTCCTAGTAAAGAACATGTCTTAAGAATTCTGGCTGGAGGGCCTTGGTTCATTGGTAAGTCCCATGTGGTGGTGCAATAATGGGAACCAACCTTCAACCCCTTTGAAAAAATTGTCTCTGAATATCCTATCTTGGGTGAATCTCCCTAGCTTACCTCTTGAGTTCGGGAACTTGAGGTCCTGATTGGTATAGCCAAAAGTCTGGGAACCCCGATAGTGATTGATCCTATAACTAAATATAGAACCAGCTTACGCATGTGAGGTTTTGCGTTAATATGAAAGAAGAAGCTGCACTAGAAGAAACTATCACTTTGCTCTCAAATTTTGGTGATTGGGTGCAAAGATTTGAGTATGCTCCATCCCTTTTTGTTTGTTACAAATGCAAATCTATTGGGCATGATCCTCGAAGGTGCCCAACACAGAAGAAGAAGCAGGAAACAGGTCCAAGATATCATATTGTGGCTCCTAATAAAGATAACACAAAATGGAGAAAGGTGGGGAAAATGGAAGAACCATTAGTCAGGATCCTGAAGAGATCAAGAGGCTCCAAAGGAGACTATAGTTGTAGAGACACAAGTTGTGGCTAAAGAGGAAGACCTAAAGAACAAGGTTGAATGGGGTAAATTAGACAATGAAAATATGAGTGAAGAGAAACTTTCTCCAAATATAAAATAGAAGGAAGTTGAGTATCTATCAGATTCATAAGGGAACTATGTGCTGAAAGTGGCTCAGGGACTTTCCCTGGAAGATTAATCCTCATTTGGACAAAGCTCTTTTGGCCAAAGACAAGAGGAAGGAATCTTGACATCAAATGCTTTTGATCTCTTGATGGGAGGTATTGTTCTAGATTCAGTTGATCTAGTGTCCTCCCCTGTCACTCCAGTAACAGGGTCCAAGCCTGTTACTAGTGTGTGCATGTATACTTTGCTTAATGCTAAATCAAATGAAGCAAGAACTACCACCTAAAATAGTTCTACAATTTAGCTAAAACAAATCATAAACACCATCATGATAAGAATTAAACAAGGGTTAGATGCTAGCATTCATCAATACAAACTTTGAAACTAACAATTCTAAATATCTAAAATCCTCTATTCTCTAACAACAAATAAATGAATGGACCTAAGTAAGATCCATGGCTATCAAAATAGTTGTCCTTAATGTTCCAAGAACCTAGGAATGGGGGCTAATCAAAGTTGGGCTACAAGACCCTTTTGACACCTCCCATATGACCCAAGCACTTTAAAAAAGAGGCTCAACTCTTCAAGATGATGAACTCTCAAAAGGGCAAGGTGCAAGCTCTTAGTCTCTTTGCTATATGCTTTGCATTTGCTCTCTTAGAAAGTTTAGGTGTAAGTAAAAGGTAGGTGGAGGGCTCTTTATATAGCCCAAAGGATAAGGATTCAACACATTCTCATGAATGTGGGATAAAGGTAAAACATGATTAGGAATGGATAAGGTTACTTTATTAAAGGTAACCTTACTTTAGAAGTGTTTAATACAGTTTAGCAAGTTATGGAGTTGGGGTATTTTAATTAATCAAAGGTGATTAATTAATAGGTAGGTGTAAGCTTATAGAAGCCAATTAGAGGAATATTAGTGTGATTTAGGCTACTATAAGGGATTAAATCAATTAAATATTGATTTATTGGTTAAATGGAGGGAAAGCTAATTAATTAATAATAATTAATTAGTCTAGGTAGAAGGGATGATTTATTAACTAAGGTCGTTAATTAGGTATTTGTTGATAGAAACTTAATTAATTAGCTTAGTGTAATTAATTAATGATGATATGAGGGAAAATGAGTGCTTTTGACGATATGTCGTTGATTTGTGAGAAAGGGGATAATTAGCACAATTTAAGTATTTAAATTGCTTGGGCGTAATTATAGGTGTCTACATTTGCCCCTCTTTGGGGTGGCGTAAGTGATGCCACTTCAAAGATAGTAGACAGAAGAGATTTTGAAGGGATAGAAGAAAAATTAGTAGGAGGGAGAGATGCCCCCTCGAGTGTCGATGGGGTGACGAAGGAAGTTGATCGACGATCGAAAAATATGAGAAGTAGGCAGAAGAATGGGGACGAGGCAGGATGCCCCGAGGAGAGGGAGAATTAGGGGTGAAAGGGAAGTCGTGTAGAAGAAATATGGATGAGGGGAGAGAAGAGCTTAACCTCTAGCCGCTTATTTGTTTGGAACAAATTTGATGTCATCATATTGCCATAGGAACTACATCATCGGTCCTTATGAAAAATATAAGCATACGACAAAGGTAGAATGACATGAAAAGCCATACTACGAACAATTGTCCATTGCTGAAAGTACCAACTCCACGCAACATACAATAATGCAATGCAATACGAGAAGGAAACAAGCTCATATAACAGGGAAAACAAGTACGAACGCACATATCTAACCCAACAACGGTCAAGACAATTGTACAAATGTTTTGTTATCAGTGTTGAAGAGATCCACAAGTTCGTGATTGACGACAAGGGTTAAAAATGATGCCCCAAGCAAGGATACATGCAAGGGGAAATGAAAATGGACATGGGGTCCATGAAAAGCATTTGTGCGCAACAAAACAGTACCAGGCAACCAAAAGTGCCCCAGAGTACATACGAAGTAAGCAGCTAGCTTTTGTGAATGGTTGTGAATCTAGTGATCCGCGAGTTGTATTAATCAGGGAAGATGTGAGACAAACCAATAGGATATGGAGAAAATACCATGCGCAAGACACAAGTTTCAGCCGTAAGAAGCAAGTTACCATTTTGTAGGGTGTTTTACTTTTTAGGAATTTTTTTGAAAAAAATTCCTTGTTTTTAGATTTTTTATATATATATATATTTGTTTTTGTGGTTTTCTCGAAACAATGTTCTATTGTTTTTGTGTTTTTCTCGAAACAATTTTCTATTGTTTTTGTGTTGTCTGAAACAATTTTCTATTGTTTTTGTGTTTTGTGAAACAATTTTCTATTGTTTTTGTGGTTTGTGAAACAATTTTCTATTGTTTTTGTGTTTTCTCAAAACAATGTTTCTATTGTTTTTGTGTTTTGTGAAATAATTTTCTATTGTTTTTGTGTTTTCTCAAAACAATGTTCTATTGTTTTTTGTGTTTTTCTCAAACAATTTTCTATTGTTTTTGTGTTTTTAACAGCTTTTCCAAAGCTATGTGCAGTATCCAAGAAAGCATGGATGCCCCCAAAGATTAGGTGGGGAATATACAAGGCGTAAGCCACACGCTTATGAACAAGAAGGTGAAGTCATTGAGTGGCCCCAGCCGTAAGATGGGAAATAACGAAAGACCACATACCTTACGCATTTAATAGAAGAAGGCAAAGTCGGATCAAGGCTGGACTAGATGGTGTGTACAAGGAAACTCGAAGGTAAAACCAGTCCAGACAAAGACAACTACCCTTCTAATACAAAATGCTTGTGAACAACAAATCCTCCCGAGGTGCCTAAAAGCGGTTTTCACCCAAGGACTTGTCCAAAGTACCACAATCACAGCGTGGTTTTCACTAGTGGACGACTGCTTTTCTTTCTTCTTCTTCTTCTTTTTTTTGGATTTTTTGATTATTATTTTTTTGATGTTTTTATATTTTTTGTGATTTTTATGACTTTCTTGTGCCATGTTTAGGCATAAAACCTCTTAAGATGCATGGCATTCATGGGCTCCCGAGCTCATCACCATTGGGGTGAGCCAACTTGTATGCCCCGTGCCATACTTGGCAACTATGACATAGGGTCCTAACCAAAGGTGGTTCGAACTTCCCTTTCTTTTCTCGCTCTGCTCTGGTGTTGAACTGGTTCTCCTTCATAACTAAATCACCCACCTCAAACTGGCGAGGGATGATTCTCTTGTTGTAGTTGCGGGAGATTCTATGTTGATATATACCTTCAGGTGATTAAGAGCGTGAATGTGCCTCTCATCCAGGAGCTCTAACTCAGCCAATCTTGCCACTCGGTAATCTTCATCCTTATCCAAATAGTCCCGAAGAGAAATTCGCAGGGATGGGAGTTCAATCTCTAAAGGGATGATAGATTCTGTCCCGAATACTAGGGAATATGGTGTGGCACTTGTAGGAGTGCGAATTGATGTTCGATAGGCCCAGAGGGCTTGGTGGATTTGTAGGTGCGCCGGGATTGGTTTTGCTAACCATCTTCTCCATTATCCTTACCAAAGTCTTGTTTGTTGCCTCACTTGTCCATTACCCTGAGGGTAATATGGTGTGGACCATTTCAATCTGATTTGGAACCGTTGGCAAAGACCTTTCACAGCTTTTGTTCTTAATGACTTCCCATTATCTCGTGACAATGGTCAGTAGGATACCATATCGACAAATAATATGATTCATGATGAATTTAGAAATCAGGCTCTGTGACATAGGTTAAAGGGACAGACCTCCACCCATTTTGTAAAGTATTTTGTAGCTGTGATGATATGTGTATTACCATCGATGAGGTAGGAGTAAGCTTCCCTATTAGATCAAGTCCCCACTTGGAGAATGGCCACGGGTAATGATTAGTTACAATGGTCACGATGGAGCATGGATGAAATTTCCATACTTTTGGCAAAGCACACATTTTCTAACATAATTACAACAATCGGTTTCCTCTATGGTGGGCCAATAGTAACCTACTCTTAACAATTTCTTAGCCAAGACCATTCCATTTGTATGTGCTCCGCATACTCCTTCGTGTACTTCTTTAATTGCTGATTGACTCGTCACATCCAAACAACGTAACAGATCCCATCATAGCCACGACGATAAAGTGTACCTCCCAAAAGGGTGTAACGGGCTATCTGGTGAATCAGGCTTTGCTTTTCAGAACGGGAGATATTGGGAGGGAAAGTACTGTCCTTAAGATAGGTGAAAATGGGTTCATACCACGGGGAATAGGGACCAACAACCTCACAAGCCAGGCAAGATTCTGGTATGTCATACGCGGGCTGGTGTAGATTTTCTACGAAAAATGGCATATCATTGTTCCCCAGGCGGAATACGGCGCGAGATCCCACGCTGCCATAGCATCTCGCCGATCCGTTCGCGCTCTTCGGATCTACTCAAAGGTAATGCGCACAAAATACTCCTTCATAGTTTCCACCAACTTCTTGTAAGGTATGAGCTTGTCATCCTTAACTTTATACTCATCATTAACCTATTTGATGATTAGCTGTGAATCACCTACAACCTTAACATGTTGAATATTCCACTTGATGGCTAGCTTCATCCCTGCAATGAGTGCTTCATATTCTCGCAATGTTGTTCGTGCAAGGGAAGGCCAGGTAGAAAGCCTGTGGTATAGGATCACCCAAAGGAGTAATAAGGACCACTCTTGCACCTGAACCATGAAATGTAAAAGATCCATCAAAATGTATCTGCCATACGACAGATTCTTCAATGTAGAGCAAAGATGCATCTGGTAGATCCAAACTCAAAGGTTTTGTGCTTTGCAAAGGTGCTTCCGCTAGCTAGTCGCAAGTACTTGTCCTTTAATTGATTTTTGATGGACAAATTCTATATCAAACTCACTGAGTAGAATGATCCAATTAGCCATTCTACCTGTGAGGGCGGGTTTGGACAACAAATACTTGAGTGGGTCGACCTTGGATATGAGCTTGGTCTTAGTATTTAGCAGGTAATGGTGAAGTTTCTGAAAGGTAAAAACAACGGCCAAGCAAGCCTTTTCAATCTGAGGATAATTACGTTCATAGGCGATGAGGGTACGACTCAGATAGTACATTGCTTTCTCTTTATGGCTAAGGTCATATTGGGCGAGCAATGCACCAATAGCATATTGCATAGCAAAAATATAGAGCAAAAGTGGTTCTCCCAGAGTGGGAGGCATAAGGACAAGTGGATTAGCCAGGTACTGTTTAAGCAAAGCAAAGGCTTGTTGTTGCTCGGGTCCCTAGATGAAAGCGATGTCCTTCTTAAGCAAATGAGTGAATGAGTGACATTTATCTGCAAGCTGGGAGATAAAGCGGCGAATGGCTTGAATTTTCCCTTGCAAGCTACGCAGTTGCTTGATATTCTCAGGTGGAGGCATTTCTATGATGGCAGACACTTTAGCAGGGTCTACCTCAATACCTCATCTTGACACGATGAAGCCTAATAGTTTCCCAGATAGCACACTGAAGACACACTTCTTTGGATTTAGCCTGACTTTGTATTCACGCAGCATTCAAAGATACGCCATAAAATGATAGGATGATCCTCTCTTGTTTTGGACTTTCCCAGGATGTCATCTACGTAGTCTTCCATGATGTCATGAATCATATTGTGAAATATTACTGTCATGGCCCGTGATAAGTTGCTCTCGCATTCTTAAGGCCAAATGGCATCACCTGATAACAGAAGGTGCCCCAAGGAGTTGTGAAAGTTGTTTTGTGTTGGTCTTCCTCAATGATCTTAATTTGATTATAACCCGAAAAGCCATCCATAAGTGATAGCATTTCGTACCCTGCGGTCGAGTCAACAATCATGTCAATGTTGGGCAATGGAAAGTCATCTTTAGGGCAAGCTTTATTGATGTCCCTAAAATCTGTGCAAATTCGGATACCAATAGGTTTCTTCCGACAGAACAATGTTTGATATCCATTCGTAATAATCAATCGGCTCGATGAATCCTCGCTGCAAAGAACCTTTCCAATTCTTCTTTAACTAACAAGGCCACTCTTGGGTGCATCTTTCAAGCTTTTGTTTGATAGGTTTAGCGTTTGCATGCACAACAACCAGTTATGCGACCAAAGTTGGATCTAAGCCGTGCATGTCTTTGTAAGACCATGCGAACACATCAATAAACTCTAAAGCAGAGCATAGAAACGCCTTTTGTTCTCTCTGGTGAGAGTGATGCTCCCAATTTTACTATCTTGGGATCTTCTTCAGTACCAATATTGACATCAATGGTTTCTTCAACTAACAATTTTGATAAATCCTCCATACGCGTAGGATCGGGAGGTAGGTTGAGATCTTCATCCAAGGATGTCTCTACAAGATTTTCATCCTTGGCGTGGTCACTTTGTTTGTCCTTTGATTTTCTTATTTGTTTGTCAGCCAATGCCTCAAAGAGGTTTTCACTGTGTGACTTGGAATTCAATTTTTGTCGAGGATTTTCTTTAGAACTCTTGCCCTCGCTTTTCTTTAAATTTTGCTGACCACGAAGTTCAACCTCCTCGCCGAAGTAGGCGCAGGTGTCTAAGTCGATAAAGAAACCCTTCTTGTGATCTCCAATGGGAATTGTATCCCTTATGCCCATGAACTCTGCAATAGCCTCATCATTCTCAAATAAATCTAGTGGCACGTGATGTTGTTGGTCCCATTCAACAAGGGAGGGGTATACAAGGTCAAGGGTTGGTTCAGTGGGGGTGATGGTTAGGACAGCGTTATTCATGAAAAGGTTCATGGAGGCCAGATCCTCATATTGGCTACAACAGGAATCCGTATCGCTGTCTAGATAATCAGAGCTATCCTCATGCTCAGAACAAGTCGCATCTTGATCGTTGGGGTGTGCTCCATAAGGGCGAATCCCAATGCCATATCTTTCTATTTTGAAATGTGGAAGAGGGACTGGTTCTCTTTGTCCTTGTTCATTCCTCCCACATCCTAGGCCTTTGTAGCCCATGGAGTACATCATTCTGCTAGATTTTTCATATTATGGGGTTTGATAACAAGATGGCTGAGTGTCCTCAGGGACCCAAGTAGTAGGTGGATCAAGTAATTTTTCCTCAGCTAACAAGCCTCCAGGTAGGAATGACCCAATAGTGTGTTCCTCTCTAGGTCTCCTGAAGCGGTAGTTGGGTCAACCTCTAGTCTTGGGCGACAAGGAGAGGTCAGAAACCAAGAGCGCTTGTTGTACATTATACTCCCCACAGCCATATTCCAGAATTTTCATCTCCCATGAATTAAATGGAGATGTTGAAGTAGATGCCCCATGAGTGCAAGAAATAAGAGAATTTGAATCTACTCGAGATTACATGGCCTCAGAATGAAGAGGGACAACTATATCTGTGGAGGGACATGCGTATGTACCCTTTCGTGCAAAGATATTAAGAGCTCTACAATGAGCAAAGGGCTCTGAGTCTCCTGGTATTGTTATTGTATGTCCCTCATGCTTCAGCTTAATGCATTGATGAAATGTTGATGGCACTGCTTGCATGGCATGGATCCATGGTCGGCCTAGAAGCATATTATATGGAAGTTCCAAGTCTAAGACGTGAAACTTTGTCTGATGGCAAGTGGGGCCCACTTCCATTGGCAGCGTAATGGTGCCTGCTGACTCTCTTTCCGCATTGTCGTATGTGGTGATAGTGATGATATGGGACTCAAGATCTTCTTCCATATGTCCCAATTTTTTAACTAATTTAAGCATGCAGATGTTCAATCCAGATCCATTATCCACAAGCACCCGTTTGATTTTCCTGCGGGTAACAACTACCTCAATGTATAAGGGAAGATTATGTGTAGGATTCTCGGTAGGGACCTCCCTATGGTTGAAAGTGAGATTCTCACTTGGTGCAATATTTGCCACCACGGTTTGAAGGTACGCCGGATCGACTTCTAAAGGCACTCCCAACCCCTGAAGAGTTTGATACAGGATGTCCTTATGTACATTGGAAATCTTGAGAAGGTCTAAGATCGAAATCTTAGCAGATGTCTTCTCAAGTTGTTCTAAAAGGTTATACTTACCAGTATGCGGGGTCGACAGAGAGGGGTCCGAATTACGAGGTGGGCGTGCCTTGTTACCATAGCACAGTCCTTTCCCTTAATCCAGATGGTGTTGACGCGGTCAGCAGGGGAGTGAATACATCCGATAAGCGAATCGTAATGATTGTTATCTCTCTTGGTATATAAGTAATTCACGGCTTTATAGGTTTGGGATGACTCTCCCCGATCCGGTTTTGCCTTTTCCGACTTATCATGCTTGGGGAATGGTTCCTTATAAATCCCCATCTTCTCGTTAGGTGTTTGCATGTGGCTAGGGTTATCCACCTCTATCTCCCTGTTGTCAATGAGGTCTTGAATATAGTGGTGAAGTTGCAAACATTTATCTCGCTTTATGACCGTTAACGCGATGCATTTCACAGTATTCATGCTCCTTATACCATGAAGGTTTAGGAGCGTTGTCATCAAACGGTTGCATTGTAGGATAGGTCATCATGTGGGCCGCATCCAACTCGCTTTTTTAGTATGACGGACAACGGCTCATTGAGGGAGGTGAATGTTCGTCGCTTTGGTGTTGGTTGAATTGGGCCCTTGGTTAGTTTAAAAGGTTGACTGGTTTGGACTGTTTGAACACGTTTGGAATCAATGATTCCGTCTCCCACCATGTTTTTGTTTTTGTTAAAGATCTTCGGCTTGTCAGCGGGTTTGACACTTTGGTTGTCTTTAGATTGGGTTTTGAGGGTGCCTTTGGCAATGAGAGCCTTTTCTATTTGAATCCCTTTCTCGATAACCTCCTCAAAGGTTTGGACACAATGCATTTGGAGGTGGAAAGCTATATCTGGGTTGAGATTAGGGACGAAAATACTAACCAGCTGCTTCTCAGGGAAAGCGCAAGGGAAGTGACTAGCTATCCCTCTCCATCGTTGGAGGAAGCTAGTGAAGGTCTCATTTGGGTGTTGTTTTGTACCACACAAGTCTGCCATGGTGATGTCACTCTCTATGTTATATGAGAAATGACGCATGAATCTTTCCACCAATTCTGGCCAGGTGAAAATTGATCCTCGTGGTAAGTGCATAAACCATTCCAATGCTTGACCTCCGAGACTCTTCGGAAAAAGTCTGATGAGGTAATTATCACTATAAGACATCTCTTAACATGCCATGTATAAATGTTTAACATGATCCCTTGGCTCTCCTTTCCTTTGTATTTGTCAAAATTTGGCATATCAAATTTCTTTGGAAAGGGTCAAGGGTCATTGTCTTGTCAAAAGGATAGGGGCATAGTTCTTCGTATTGGTATTTCCTAATACTCCCTATATTTCTTTCTTGTATGCTCGCAAGCATTGCTTTCATAGATTGCACTTCTTGTGCGAGCAATTGTTCTTTAGTGGGAGAAGCGGGGATGTGTACACGATGATACCCCGTGTCTTCTTCTCCTTGGTTTTCTCGATGGAGTTCGTGGATCCTAAACTTAGGCTTTGACTTTTGAATGTTCTTGTTTGTGTCTTTCTGTACCTGGAAAGTAAGCAAAGCTAGTTGTCGGCTTAGGTTACTGAGTTGTTATTGGATTGTGACTTGGTTTGTGTCTTCTTCTTCTAAAGGTTCTTCCTCTTCGTATTGTGGAGGTTCTTCCCCTGTCTCATGTTCTATCTTGTTTCTTCGTGGCACTTTGATGAGGGGTATTTTATGCCCTACCACTTTATCATTTTCTACGTAAGAAGTGGAAGCATGCCCACCAGTTAAAATATATTCCATATTGATAAGGGGGCGTTCTTCCTTAGTAGTGTCATTTGTAGGTAATATTGGTTCATTCTCGGTGGGCAATTTGGCCCCTAATTCCATGACCCGTGCCAAAACTCTATCTTTATTTCTAAGGAGAAACTCATCTAGTAGAGTGGGGTCAAAATCAAAGTCTGCGTGTGGTGATTCTAATTCATTTCCACTATGGTCAACCATTTCTTTTATTTCCTTTTCTGCATAAAATAGTGGTCCTAGATCGTGTCCGATAAATGGGTTTGACCCTTGTTTGTTAGAGGTTTCCTAAGCTTGCGCCTGTTGTTCCTCATATGTTTGTTTCTTTAAACCTAGACGCATCTTGGGAGCCATGTTTTCATGATAAGTTTCACTAAGGTAAGTTGTATATTTGTTCAAAATTCAATGACTACCCCTAAGTGAAACACAAGATGTACGTGTTAAGAGTAAATTAACAGTGAGAATATCAATGTGATAGAAAGATAAAGTCACCAATGAAACAATCGTTTGGTACCAAAACTTAATCAAATGAAGTACTTCCTAGACTACGTTTCAAAGTAATTTGTGACACCAGATGATTAACAAGATGTCTCCACTTATGCCAAGTTCAAAGGAATGAACAAGACGTAAGTAAATACATGAAGTTAAATGTGATCTCCCAATCAAGATATACGATGAGCAAGCTCAAGTCTGATTAAGACCTATATCTCAAAAAGTGCCAATTACGATTTGTGAATGACACAACAATATCACCAAGATATGTTAACCCACTTTGCAAGAAAGTGAAGTATTGATATCGAGTTGTTATTGATATAACATGCACAAATGGTAGTGCCTAACACCTTTTGAAATCGAGGTAATAATAAAACCGAACAAAAAAATGCTCAAAGTATAGCTAGGAATAGTTAAGAATGTGTGTAGTGTAACCGTACAATATAGGTATTTATGTCGAGTTTACAAGAAACAAGACGTAAATATCAAAATTGTAATGATACGAGACAAACAAGCTAACTCCTCTATGGAAGTCCACAGTGATGAACCATGCCTAACTACAATGATGATCTTGACGTGGGTATTAAGATCACAATGGCTACCAAATGACGTGAAAATGCCTCCACTCACTTTAGACGTTTAACTAACCTAGCCACAAACATGGATGGGCGTAAACGGACATAAAAGTGAGAGAAACAGTCAAATGGAAACACAAAGGTAATCACACCTCTTTTGATCAACAAAGTGTCAAAAGAATATGAAGGAAATAAATCAAGAAAAAAAGATAAAAATGCTAGCCTCACTTCGACAGAGTTTCGCCTCACCCTAAGGCAAGTAAAAACTAGGCAAAAGTAATACGTCACACGTTTCTCAAAAAGAAGGTTCACAACTCAAAAATATTTTAAAATGGTCAAAGTGGGCTCTTGGCCAAAGTATATTCTCCTAGGTGGTTCTCTTGCCCTAGGTGTTACAAAGTTGCCACGAGCGAGCGCGATTTAAACAAAAAGTCAGCATTGACTAGTTTGGGAGTATCTCGGCTTTACTTTACCCCCTTCAAGAACAGTAGGCAACTAGTGCGTCTACGTGTACTATCACTAGGGTTACCACAACAGACAACTTGTAACGCTAACTCACAAAGGAATCACTAGTCAAGTAGGTAGTGTGAGAGCACTTCCCGCTTCGGCCCACAAGGTTCCTCTTGCGTGGACTACTTTGGGGTTCTTGAACCACCCCATTGTTGTAGCTTAAGGCGTTATGCCAAAGGGGTTATGTTCCAGTTGAGCGGAGAGGGACGTACCCTTTTCCGAAACCTGCAATACAGTGTTTTGAATATGTTGTTCTTTTTATCTTGTTTAATTAGGTGTGGTTTTCTTGAACACCTTTTGGCAACCTGTATAACAACTGTATTAGTAGTTTTTTATTTTGTTTTGATTCCTCCTTTCTTTGACAAGTATTTTTAGGTCCTGCACTCAAGCATTAGTAGTTCTCCAAGAAAATCACATTATTTAAAAGAAGATTAAGAGTTGTTTTTTATTCTCAAGATCATCCAAGGATGCAAGAGAAGAGCATACACAACAAATAATCCAACTAAAAAGTAAAGAAAATCTTTTCAATCAATGAACCATACAAAATTCTTGATAAATGTTCATTCCCTTAAACCAAAAGTGAAAGATGAAGTTTCCAATTTACCAAATGTTATAAAATGAAGACTAAAGTTACTTTTGATTCTCAAGATCACCCTAAGGTGCAAGAGAAGAGCATACACAAACTTTATCCCAACTATATAGAAATGGAAAACTTCAAATCAAAGGACCATTGAAAAATGCTTTGTAAAAGGTTCATTCCCTTAAGCAAAATGAATAATCAAGTTTCCAAGTTTAATCCCAATGTTAACAAGATAGAGATCAAAGTTGTTTTTGATTCTCAAGATCACCAAAAGGTGCAAGAGAATAGCATACACACGCTTTGGTCTAAATTGAGTAAGCATGAAAATACAACATTCATCAAAACATTAGACATGTTAGAAAATGACCAGTTTTCAAATAATAGAAACACCTGTAATTTTTGTAACTATAAATCCCAAATTTATGTTTTCATTGCATAGTTAACTTCAATACCTTTCCAACGCAAAACAAATGGAGTCATTTCAAGTTCGGGAGAAAAATTTATGGCCTTCGGAAGATGGGTTACACATATGCTCTTATGCTCATGGGTATGCACTTGACATGCACTCAAAAAATGTCAAAAAACGTCCCTTAACCTGCAAAATGGGCAAATTTTTCCAACCAAGATTCAATTTTGACAACAACCCATCACATTAATATATGAATATAAGACTCAACACTATCAAACATTAACATACATGCTCAAGAATTTAAGATTTTCAAGAAATTGACAAAACTAGCATGTAGAATGATGAAAAAGTAAGCTCTAAAAATGAAAACATGGATAAATCTTGAAATTTTCCAATCAATTCCAATTTTTACAGCACTTCACCTCCTTCATACCTACAAGGAATACCCAACACATGCAAACTCAACAAAACAAGTTAAGAAAAACAAGTTAGATCAACATGTGTAAAAGAGGGTTAGTAACCCAAAATAAAACTTAACTACAAAAACTTGAAATTAAGTGCAAAGGACAATGGAGTAAGTCCCACCAGACGTGCCAAATGTGTGCATGTATACTTTGCTTAATGCTAAATCAAATGAAGCAAGAACTACCACCTAAAATAGTTCTACAATTTAGCTAAAACAAAGCATAAACACCATCATGATAAGAATTAAACAAGGGTTAGATGCTAGCATTCATCAATACAAACTTTGAAACTAACAATTCTAAATATCTAAACTCCTCTATTCTCTAACAACAAATAAATGAATGGACCTAAGTAAGCTCCATGGCTATCAAAATAGTTGTCCTTAATGTTCCAAGAACCTAGGAATGGGGGCTAATCAAAGTTGGGCTACAAGACCCTTTTGACACCTCCCATATGACCCAAGCACTTTAAAAAAGAGGCTCAACTCTTCAAGATGATGAACTCTCAAAAGGGCAAGGTGCAAGCTCTTAGTCTCTTTGCTATATGCTTTGCATTTTCTCTCTTAGAAAGTTTAGGTGTAAGTAAAAAGGTAGGTGAGGGCTCTTTATATAGCCCAAAGGATAAAGGATTCAACACATTCTCATGAATGTGAGATAAAGGTAAAACATGATTAGGAATGGATAAGGTTGCTTTATTAAAGGTAACCTTACTTTAGAAGGGTTTAATACAGGTTTAGCAAGTTATGGGAGTTGGGGTATTTTAATTAATCAAAGGTGATTAATTAATAGGTAGGTGTAAGCTTATAGAAGCCAATTAGAGGAATATTAGTGCGATTTAGGCTATTATAAGGGGATTAAATAAATTAAATATTGATTTATTGGTTAAATGGAGGGAAAGCTAATTAATTAATAATAATTAATTAGTCTAGATAGAAGGGGTGATTTATTAACGAATGTCATTAATTAGGATATTTGTTGATAGGAAACTTAATTAATTAGCTTAGTGTAATTAATTAATGATGATATGAGGGAAAATGAGTGCTTTTGACGATATGTCGTTGATTTGTGAGAAAGGGGATAATTAGCACAATTTAAGTATTTAAATTGCTTGGGCGTAATTATAGGTGTCTACAACTAGAAGCAATTTCAGAGTTGATGTGGGTAAAGACTTAACTCCAAAAGGGAGAAAATCTAACAAGGAGAAGAGGGAGACCTTGGTAAAGAAAGATATGGATAAAGGGATACGAAACCTCTTAGGTTTCCTCAATCAAAGAATAAATGATTTTACTATCTTGGAATATTAGAGGGTTGAATAACCCCAGTAAGAAAAGAATTATGAAGGATTTTAGGAACAAATACAAACCTGATATTTTGATGATCCAAGAAACAAAGATGAGTACTGAAAGATTCAAAGAAGTGAGTAGGATGATCTAGAAAGATTGCCTTTGGGCTGGGGTAATCTCGGATGGTGCTTCAGGAGGCATTTCCACCCTCTGGAACCCCCTCTTGGTTAAAGGTTTGGTGCTTCTTTTTTGACCAACCACATGACCATGTGCTTTATTGATTTAGTTTCACACAAGTCTTGGATTGTGTCTAATATCTATGCCCCCAACTCTGTTGTTGGTAGAAGGAATCTTTGGGAGAACTCACTAAGGGGAGGTTTTTGTTTAAAGATAGTGATTGGATTGTTGGGGGAGATTTCAATACCCCTCTCTCCCTAGGGGAAAAATAAAAGGTGGATCCATTTCCTATACTGATAATGGATGAGTTGGCTAACTTTTTAGTGAATAATGATCTTGTGGACCTCAAGCTTGGAGGGTCCAAATTCACTTGGGCTAATAGAAGAACTGGTCAGGACCTCATACAAATTAGACTGGATAGATTTGTGGTGAGTCATTCTTGCATGCTTAATCAACTCTACTCTCTATCCACCTTACCCAGAATTGGATCTGACCACAACCCGATCATTCTCAAGTTGGGTATGGCTATTCCTAAAAAATCTAGACCTTTTAGATTTGAAAAAATGTGGCTCCAACATCCTGACATCCTCTTGAGAATTCAGAATGGTGGGGGATCACGGTCCATGGTGTTCCGATGTATAAATTAAGTTTAAAGTTGAAACATGTTAAACAAAACTTGAAAAATTTGGAATAAGGAAATTTTTGGGAACATCTTTCAGTCTAAGAGCATAATAGAGGAATACTTAAGGACTATTGAGGAGTTGATGGAGGAAGATGGGCTCAACCAAGCACTTAAAAGTCAAGAGCAGGCTCTCCTCATTGAATACCATGATATCTTGGCCAAGGAGGAAGTCTACTGGAAGCAAAAATCTAGAGTTAAATGGCTAAAGGAGGGTGATAGAAACACTAAATTCTTCCACTTATCTACCACCTCCAGGACAAACCATCTCAAGATCAAGGAAATCAAGAAAAATGATGGTACACTCACAAAAGATGAAAAATAAATCAATGAAGCTATTATCAATTATTTTAAGGACATCTTTCTCCCTGGGGTTGATCTGAATAGAACTTCTTGGGAGAAGGCTTTAGGACTCTTCCAGAATGTCATCTCACAACAGATAATAGAGATCTTATTCTCATTCCTGGGGAGGAAGAAATCAGATATGCCATTTTTGATATGGAACTGGATAAATCCCTTGGACCAGATGGGTTCCCGGCCTTCTTCTTCCAACAGTTCTAGGAAGTGGTTAAGAATGATGTCATTGAGATGATCCGACTTTCTTTAGTAATGGTCATATCCTCAAACAAATCAACAACACCTTCCTGGTCCTTATTCCCAAGATGATAGGGGCCAAGGATGTGAAATATTTTAGACCCATTAGTCTATGCAACACTAGCTACAAATTGATTACCAAAATTATCACTTTTAGGCTCAGGAAAGTGTTGGCCAATTTCATCTCTCCTAATCAAGGGGCTTTTGTTCCTGGGAGACAAATTTTGGATAGCATTGTGGTCATCCAAGAAGCCATTCATTCTGTCAAAATTTTAGGAATATCTACCATGTTTGTCAAGTTGGATATGCACAAAGCATATGACAGAGTTTCGTGGGCCCTTCTCTAGGCCATTCTGACCAAGGTGGGGTTTGATGCATTTTTTATCAACATGGTTATGGTCTGCATTTCTTCTACCATCTTCTCTGTTATGATCAATGGAAAACCGAAGGTTTATTTCAAGTTGGTAGAGGACTCAGACAAGGAGATCCCCTCTCCCCTTTCCTCTATATGATTGTGGCGGAAACTTTAAGCAGACTCTGTAACTTCAGGCGATTTCCCTTAATCTCTTGCAAGGTCTCAAAATTTCTAATGGCCTTCAACCTACTTTCCTTAATCAATTTGTTGATGAAAATTTCTTGATGGGGAAGGCATCTATGCAGGAAGCCTCTATCTTCAAAGATGTTCTAAATGAGTATGAGGAGGTCTCTGGTCAGCTGGTCAACTTCCTCAAAAGTGTTATTTTCTTCATTAATGTGGAAGAGCATTTCCAAGTGAGACTGGCCCACATTTTTGGCTATAAGATAAAGAATTTTCTAGATTCCTATTTGGGAATGCCCCTCATTCACAAAAAATTGAACCATTCCATCTGGAACACTCTGCTTGAGAGAGTTTCCAATAAGTTGTCTTCTTGGAAGGGGATTCTCCTATCTCAAGCTGGAAAAATTCAACTTCTCCAAAGCTCTCTTCAAGGTGTCCCAATCTATGTCATGTCCCTTTTTCAACTCCCGGGCAAGATTTTGGAAGCTCTTGAAAATTTTCGTAAAAGGTTCCTCTTGTGGCATGGGAAAAAGTGACCAAGCCTAAGGATTGTGGTGGGATGGGATTAAAGAATATGAGACTCATGAATGAATCTCTTGTGGCTAAAGTTGGTTGGAGAGTGATAAAGGAAGAAGTCCTATGGATTGATATCATCAAAAGGAAATATTTAAGGAATACTAGTAGAATAGAGACTTTCTTTCTGTAGGACAATATCCCTAAGGGATCCTTCTTTTGGAATTCTTTTCTCTCTTCTAGGGAGATCTTGAGTAGGGGTATTAAATGGAATATTGGGAAAGGTGATAGAATTCACTTTTGGAGGGATTGTTGGCTCTCTGATAAACCTTTAGTGGAGGAAGAACCTGGGAGAACTGTGGTGTAGTTCTTTGAAGACAATGGTAAAGTTTGGGTTAGGGACTATTGGAGCTTCTCCAATAATCTTGTTCTTTGGGAGAAGGTGCATCCCCCTCCCAATTTCATTAGGGACACTCAAATTTTTGATAATCTCAACTCTAAGTTAAAGAGTTTATATATACCACTCTTCCAACAAAATGAGGACTCTATTATATGGAAGGAAGAGGATTCTAGAAATTTCTCTGTTAAATCAACATACCTCCTAAATTTCAAGAATTCTAGCCAAAAATATTACTGGGGAAAACTTTGGGTAAAGGACCTTGCTACCTAAAGTTAACATTTTCCTTTGGTTGGCTGCTTAGAAAAAAATCCTCACTGTGGATAATTTGAGGAAACGTGGGATGTTCCTCCCCAACAAGTGTGTGCTTTGTAAAAAGAGGAGGAAAGTTTCAACCACCTCCTCATCTCCTATCCCTTCGCTCAAGCAGTGCTTTCCAAGGTGTTGGAGCTTTTCAAAGTGCAATGGGTCTACCCTAACTCCATTGAGGAATGTTGGTTACTGATGGGGATTGTCCTTTCAGGTATCCCTTTCTTATGGCTACCTAGAAAATGGCCCTTCCCCACTTCATCTAGAGTTTATGGAAGGAAAGGAATGCTCTCATCTTTAGAAATTAGAAGGCTAACATTAGAAAGGTCAGTGTTGGTTTGATTTCCTCGATTAAAGAGAACTCCAATCTCATTAAGGTGAAGACTAAAAAGGCCTGTTCTAGTAGAGAAGAGGAAGTTCTCAAATAGTTTTCCTTCATTCCACCTCAAGTCAGATTCCCATCCACTATCATTAAGTGGTCCAAACCGAGAAAGGGGAAAAGTCAAACTTAATTTTGATGGGGCTTCAAAAGGAAACCCTGGCCTGCTAGTGGAGGGGGCATAATCAGGGATCATAATGGGGACTGGATCTTTGCCTATGTAAGACCTTTGGGGACTCAAAGTAATAATGTGGCTGAAGCACGTGCTCTTCTCTGGGGTGTTAGTCTTGTTAAGGAAAAAGGAATTAAACACATTATTATTGAGGGGGACTCTCTTCTCATTTTAAATGCCATCAGCAAGACTAGTTACAATAATTGGGCTTTGGGTAATATTATTCATGATATTAAAGAGCACCTTAAGTACTTTGATTCCCATATCATCACTCATATCCCTCACATCGACAATACTTGTGTGGATAGATTTTGAATGAGGGAGTTCAAAGTAATGATTTCAAAGTGTGGCAAAAGGTGATGTCATACCTATGCATATTAATGATATTATTAATCATGAAAAGTTGTAAGCACTTCACCTTAAGCAACGTGAGGGAGAATAATGGGTTCATTTTCCAATATTGCAAAAGTGAGTTTGGTTTAAGCTATTCTTGGAAAGGAAAGTCTAATATCAAAAGTTGCAGACTTCAAAGTGTTGAGCATTGGAGTAAAAATTTGGCCATCATGGGTAGAGATAGAACCAGATTCGAGCCATCCAACCATGGGCATATTGTGGAGGATAAGTCTATGTGGCACCTATTTAGGATTGGGGTTTTCAGAACTTTATCACCAGACTCCAAGGGCATGATCCCTCGCTAACTATGGAGTTTGGGCTGGCGTGGAAAGAGGGGAAAGAGGTGATCCATGGCATGGAAATTGATACGTTGAGGAGGCCATTTCCCATATAACTGGCATGGACATGGAAGGTATGAAAATCTTTAAGGATAGGAATCAGAGAGAGTAAGAAATCAATAATTTATTTGTGGGAAAGGAAACCATCCATTACTTCACCAATGGCATCACTCGATCTTGTATTCCTAGGGTGTGGAGGGAGGTCTGTCTAGCACATCATGAAGTATCTTACCCTGGAAGGTAAATATCGCAAGATATATACCCACCACTTGTATTTTCTAAACATGTTCAGACATAAGAAAATGCTTAGTATTCCCTTCTATCTTTTTATGTCTCTAACCACCTTGGTGAAGGATTTCCAATGGAGTAAGGTGGAGTCCCCCATTCATGAGGGCCTCATTCTTCTCTTGTTTCAAAATGGGAAACTAGTCTAGGATAAACATATGCCCCTAATTGAGGATGAGGAGGATATTACCCTGGCTGAGTGTCTTTCCAAGATGAGGGAGGGTAATATGGGTACTAAGTAGATGGGAGAGGGGAAGAATGTGGAAGGGATGGAAAAGCAGGAAGTTGGCCCATCGAAGGGTAAGGATAAAGTGCCCCCGGAAGGAGAGCATGGTCTTGATATGTGGAAGAACAAAGTTTAGTATTTGGAGACGGTGGTCCAAGTCTTGGAAGAGACTAACTCGGTGGTGAGGAAGGGAATGATTGATAGCATTGAAGCCACCAAGAAAATATGCTTGGCCTAGAAGAACATTCATGGGGATATCAAGCAGTTGGACTCTCTGGTTTAGGATTTGGGTGCTCATCTGGATTGCTGTGGAAAAAGAGAAGCGGAAAAGGAGGTGGATCAGTTTTGATGAAGTTGAAGAGGAGGAGGAGGAGTCTGTGGAGGATTCTAAGGAGGACATTAAGGAACCCCCTAGAAGAAGTTGAATATTGATCCTAGCACAAAAGATGAGATCAGGGAGGTTAAACCCTCCAACAAAAGTAAAGCTAACTAATGGAACTTTTTCTGAACTATCTGCAAACTTTCGGGAAATTTCACTATTTTTTCTTGTTTAATGGTTTAGTTCTCTTTTTTTCGTCGCTTCTTAGACCCCCTTCTCTGTTTTGGAGTTAATTTTGTTTAACTCCTTAGGTCCTATTCCTCTTTTGTCTCACTTTTTTCCTGTCACGATGCAATCTTTTTGTACTCAGCCTCTGAGCCTATCCCTACTTTTTACCCTATCTAATAAAAAATTAATTTAGCTTTTATTATTGTTCGTAATTACAAGTAGTGAATGATAAAAAAATATTTTGATGCAATCATGGAAAAAAACCTTCAAAGAGGCTAGCCAAGAAGGAAATTGAAGATTATTGTGATGTCTTCTATGTTGATTTCCTAAAAAGATAGAAACTGGCATTGAAAAAAATTGAGAAATGTATGGTCTGTTATCGGATGAGGATAAATTTATTTCTTGATTAAGATTATTTGAATAATGATTAAATTGAATGATTTTATAATATTTTATTACATTATGTTTTGCTTTACCTTATTTTTTATAACACAAACATGGTTCACGCTACACCATAGTAAACCTTGCAGTGAGAGGGAGATAATTTAAAAATAAATATGAAGATGCATTATGACCATGATGAGTGGAAAAAAACTGGGAGGTAAATGTTGATGTCTAAGTCATATTTACTTTATTTTTTAATAAATGTGGTTACTTTCATAATTAGTTTTACTTTTTTGTAAATGTTGTGCTAACCAAGTGTACTTCTAAATTATTTACAGTGCATACTGTAAAAACTTGATCCATGGTGTCAATTGATTGACTATTGGGATAATTGAGATTTAATACAACCAAGTCAACAACAACTAGCTGCAAATGCTAGATTGGAACAAGGAAAAAGGTCACAAATCCCACTGGTCTTATGGGCTTCACAAGAGCATGGGCTCAATTTGTAAGTATCATAGTTTAAATTAGCTTCTAATAATAAGTGTTCAAGTTTTATTTTTTTAATTACAACATAAATTAATATTATATTTTCATTTTCCAATAGGAGGACTATGGGAAACCTATCGAATCTTGGCATAAGGATCATATCCATACTTACAAATATGTTTCTCTGCATAAGGAAATGACCACCAATGGAGTCCAACCATTGCATGTATGCCATATAAATTCATTGTAAAATAGATTTTAAAATTATTTATATGTTTTATCAATTATTACATGATGTTAAAATGGTTTATTTTTCTTTGATGTAGGGGACACACAATATCACCCTTGAGAGTAAGTGATAAAACAAATCAAACAATGAAAGGGATCCATACCACTACTGGGGCTATCATTTAACAATTGCTTCAGATAGTGGAGCTAGTGGGGATTTAGAGGTTGGACAGATTCTCAAGGTTTTGATGATACTACCATTGAGGGTGATGTTACTCATGAGCATGGTAGGGATGAGAGCTAGGGGCAACTGAATATGAGGACCCTGATGTCTAGGGTCAACATTGAATATTATGACTTTATATTGTGGATATTGACCCTAATATTGTATGGGGTCAATCATGACTCTAAAACTATTTTTGTATTATAATATTATTATGTCTTTCAAGTAATTATTAAGTGGTTTGATTATAATATTTAATTTATCATTGTTTCCTTAAAGTTTTTTTCATTTGTATTCAATGTCTTTTATATTTGTAATTATGCTCCAATACAATTTCTACTTTAACATAATTTTCATTTTTATGTATATCATTAAAATTGACATTAACATAACATTTTATAACTAAAATTGTATAATATAATAATAGAATTAAATAAAAGCAAGATCAACAATATAGTTGTAAATAATGACAAAATCAATTCACATTTATAAACCAACCAAAATACCAATTTAAGTAATGGTTAGTGGCACAATTTAATTCAAATGTAGTGTCGTCATTTAAGGCGCAAAATAGTGTCACCATTTAAATCACAACTAGTGTCACCATTTAAGTCACAACTAGTGTCTAAATTAAAGTCGTAATTAATGTCAAAATCAAAGTCATAACTCATGTCAAAATCAAATCCGTAACTAGTGTCAAAATCAAAGTCATAATTAGTGTCGAAATCAAAGTCATAACTAGTGTCGTAATCTAAGTTGGATATAGTGTTGCGAATCTAAGTTAGATGTAGTGTCACAACTTAAGTCATAGATAGTATCGTAATTAAAGTTAAATGTAGTGTCACAATTAAAATTTGAATTTATGTCACACACAATGTCACTTTTTAATTCATACTCTAGGTCGATGTAAAGATGAAAGTAAATATACATATAAAGTCATAAATTAAGTCACGTTAAATTTGTGACTTAAGTCATTGATTAAGTTGTAGTTTAAGTCACTCTAACATCTTATATGAAGACATCTTAATTTTCTATTCATGACACCTTAACATCATGATGAAGACACAATTAAAGATTCTTTGTAAGACACTCTAACGTCCTATGTTAAGCCATCATAATGTCCCCATAACGTCACACTAGGGTGATGTTAGGATAGGATGTCAGGTTGTCTTAACAGGGGATGTTAGGGTGTCTTCAATGTGATGTTCTAAAATATTTCATTTAAAGTCATAGTTTAAGTCGCCATTAAGTCATTTTTGTGACTTTAAATTTGAATTTAGGGTACCTAATTGTAATTTGAAAAAATCATATTTGACGACTTAAAGGTGACTTAATACTAACTTAAATTGTGACTTTAATTGGTCAAAATGTTGTAGTGTAGACAATCTCTTCATCATTACAATAATAATCTAGTAAGTCCCCTTCCCATCAATCCTCGACTTCTCACAAATTTGATTCAATTTCATACTCCAGCTTAATAACATAAATATCCATGATCAATAAAGAATGTCAATGTTTCGTGTCAATTACCTTATAAGATATATATGAAAAAAGTGTAGATGTCGAGAGATTTTTAATGATTACCTATCAAATAAATTTATCAAAAATAATTTTTAGCACACAATAAGAATTAAATAAAATTGTATAAATGAAAAACATGAATTTATCACTTTGGTAATAATTTTCAAAACGGTTATTTAGGGTTTATGTTATTATATTAATATCTACTTGACAAAAAAATTAATTATCATCTCATAAAGTGACAATCGAGAAAATTATTTCAAAAAGTGACAAGCTAGAAATAGATGTAATACATACACATGGAATAAACATTGGTTAAAAAAACCCATAAAATAACAATCTCATTATAAAAAAACTTTATCGGATAAAAATTTACATGTTGTTTTATCTACTTTACACTATTAGGACAATTACTATTATAACATTTATTTAATGCAATTAAATATATAATCATTTATGTTCAAAATAATTTTATTTTATTACTTTCAAAGACAACTTTGCTTTACTAGGTTTTTTCGCTTGCTAATTGTACATCTTGCACCATTCTGCACCGTCTAGAGCTTTTAGGTCACATCCTTGGGTAATTAACCCACCCTTTTTGGCAAAAACCTACTTATATAATGGCCTCTCAACCATTTCAGTAAGCAACTACTATTGCTGCGGTGGTGATGATGGCTCCAAAGCGTGAAAGGAAGTTTGTCCCAAAAGTTTACAATGAGGTAATGACTCTGAATCCCCTCTTGATGTTGTTATAGCTACCAAGTTTATTGATCATGTGGTTAAGTATTATAGTAACAATTGTCTAATAGCTTACTTTTGTGGTTGTATTCCCTTAGAATCCTTCCTTTAAGGATGGATTAAGAACAACTGGAGTCTAGCGGTATCCAAGTCACTTGGTATCCGCAATCGCACAAAAGGATTTTACCTATTTTCATTCCGCAAACCTTCTCGGGGCCAAGTTTTGTTTTCACGCGCTACATGTTGGTATCTAGGTAATACCATACTCATGCTTTCATGTTGGACACTTGATTCTAACCCTTACAATTAGGTATTTCTTAGGATACCCGTCTAGGTGGAGTTTGCTGGTCTTCCCATGCGCTTTGGTCTTTTCTAAACAAGATAGTCCGCCCCATGGGCAGAATTATTTGTCAATAACCTAATCATTTCTTTTACACTCACACTCATAAATGAGTCTACATCGAGGTTGATCTTGCCAATGATTTGCGGGACCGCATCGATATTCGATTAGGTCCACTTGTTTCTCCCTAACAAAATGTTTATTTTAACCTTCCTAACACCTTTTTTAGGTATCAAGCTCTTGATTGTCACATTCAGACTGTCCTTTAATAGCGTGAGAGAAACAAGCTTCCAACTCCCTATATCCCCTAATCCTAAATTTGAAAGTATGGTTGATGGTTGGATTGTTGTTGGCGAAGAAGTCGGCTAGGCCTAAATCTACTTCTACAATAACCTCATCTTCTTCCAACCCAAAACTGACATTGACTAATAATTATGTGATGCACCAAGCTTTGAAACCACAACACAACCTATAGCTCAACACACTTAGAGTCACTTTGTCTCCTTACAACAAAATATAGGAGAACTGGAATTTTGTGTCAAGCTCTCTTTCTCAACACCACTCTCGTAGTCCACCTCGTAAGGTGTTTATGGGGGCACGAGGTGAAAATGGGGCTAAACACCGATCCATTCAGGTTGAGCAAAAAAAATTAAACTTGTTTTTTGCGCTTTCTAACAACTTTAGTTTGCTTAAATCTAGGGATGGTTTCCAAGATGGCCAGGGGGAGCTTATTATGACTGATTTTTGATGAATTTTCTTTCATGGAATGTGCAAGGCCTCACGGAGTCCTCAAGAAAATACTTTGTGAAAAAATCTTGTCAAATTATTGGTAATATTGATGTTGTTTATTTACAAGAAGTTAAGATTACGGTTTTATGCTTCAAACCACTTTAATGTGTATTTCTCCTGATTATAAGCATGTTTATTCTTTGCATATGGAAGGAAGAGGTGGTGTTTTATTTCTGCCTCTCCTAGATTTTCTGCTCTGATTTCTTCCATGGGACATGATCCTCAAAATCATGCTATGTGGATTATTTTGGAAATTAATAGGGATTCTTTTGACATACTCAATATGTATGCTTCTAATGATGGCACGAAAAGGATGACATTATGGCATTGGTTTGTAGATAAATTACCTTTTTCCTATTGGTTAATTTGTGGAACTTTAATATGATTTAACATGCCAAGGATAAATTGGGGTCTCTTCCCATGAGGTGGTGTGTGGGGGACGTGAGGCTTGGTTTTATTTAAAAAAAATTCAGGGCCTTTATGGCCCTCTTTTTAGACGGTGGAATGATTTCCCTTCAAAATTGGTTTACTTGGTCCAAATTTCAAATAGGTACTGACATGGTCATTAAAAGGCTTGATCATGTCATGATCTATCAGCAACACGCTTTTGATCTAGATAGTAACAGTCATTCCTTGATCACCATCTAGACATGCATACTTTTATCTGACCATAGCCCCATTTCTTTCAAAGTACAATGGAGTGGGACCCCTTTTAAGGTGCCTAACAATCAATTCTATCTTAATGTTTCCTTGTTGAGTTATGATGGTGTCATCTCTCTCATTTCCAAATTTTGGAATATGGTGCCACGTTTTCCCAACATTTCCAATGGGTTGATTAGTGGAATGTTTCCATTTAGCGTACTACCAAGTTTCTCCACCATTTTGGCAAATAGGTTGCTCAAGTTCAAAAAAGGGTGGATTCTACATTGATTCAAGAGTTTTAGAGAACCTCTACTCTTCTTGAAGCTCAACCTTTCGACATCCCTACCCAGCTTTGGGCAGCCAAACTCCACCACCAACTTAAGGTTATTGAAAATCACAAGGCCATAGGTGCTTAGATCCGTGCCATAATTCATTGGCTTAAAGTGGGAGAAAGCTTCCAAAAGCTTCTTCAAATCCCTTCAAGTTAAGTTTTCCAATGAGCAAATCAAAGCTATTTAATGAGCTCATGATCGTGTCATGATCCTCCTAGATATTTTCAATACCTTTGTGGATCATTACACATTGATTTTTCAGGATCAACTACCTTATAAGGAAATTCAAGTTGCTCTACAACATTGTGTGGAAGTGGTTCCTTGCAAGTTGTCTCCTTAGGACAAAAACATTGTGATGCTTGTTTATCTTTAGATGAGCTTTACAATGCCCTCCTTTGTTTTGATAATGATAAATATCTATGCATTGATGGTTTTCCATGTGAGTTTTATAAGGTTTCTTGATCTGTGGTTAGCAATGACTTCTTTAGGTCTCAGTAAAGTGGATTTACATAATCATGCTCTTGGAAATATTATTAATAAGGAAATACCAAGTTTATTCCTAAAGTCGGGAATCTTGATTTCATCACTAGTTGGTGAAATATTACTCTCATTAATGTCTCTTACAATATTTTGGCTAAATTTCTTGCTCTTTGTATTGCTAACCTTATTCCAAAGGTGGTTCACCCAAGTACCATATTAGAAGGTATGGAGTGGACCAACATTTCTTTATAGTGAGTTATTTTCCTATAAATTGATTTTGAGAAGGCTTGTGATCGAATCAAATGGCCCTTTATCCTTGTTATGCTTCAATCCCTTGGGTTTGGACCTTTCTTTATCAATGTTCTTTAAAAAAAATTGGTTTATGCTTCTTCTTTCCTCACTATCAATGGACATCAATCTCAAGCTATCAGAATGTTTAGGTCAATAATGCAAGGCTACCCTCTAACTCCTACTCTTTTTGTTCTTATAGTTAATTCCCTTGGTTATCTTTTTTCGATCGAGCGAGAGCGAGGACGCATCTAGGGAATCTTACTCCTAATCAAGCTTCTCACCAATGGGAATTTCACAAATGACTCTTTCCTCACTTTAGTTGAGAATGAACAGAAAATCAAAGAAGATTTCTCTTTTTAGAAACCTTTTGTCAATCTTTTGGCTCTAATGTTCAATTATATAAGTCTCTTAGTTTTCGACAGAGTTTTGGCATGTGCCCAATTAGATAACAATCAGACACAAAATCATGCACTTATGTACATTTCTAGCTCCTAATCACATACTACTATTCATATGATTCCTAAGTGATAAAACTAGTAATCAACATCTATCTCTGGCCTCTTTTCTACCTTTTCGGTTTCCTCTTTTGTCTTTTACACCCTACTTCCTAGTCGGATTTCACTTACTTATCTTTTGACTCTGACACCGCATTCGGCGTCCTCACCCCCTCCGGGAGTCCCAACCTCTTTGTATCTTACTCACCTCTTTTGAGCCTCTTTTATACTTTGGGCACCTTGTTTTCTTATGGGTTGGCCTTTTAGTTGTCAATTACAAAATTCAAACAATGGAATCATATAAATACAAATCTATGTGACCAAAATAAAGGACCAAGATCTAAGCATCTATTATCATCACCTAAGGTTGCATCCAAAGGCATTGTAAGGGCATCAAAGCACCCATTGAGCACTCACTCAAGGGACAAAGGACTATATTTTCTGCATACACACATAGGAGGGGAATTTTCTTTTGACATCCACACATCTATTTATATTGTTCCATCTAGCTATCACTCGTTATCAAGTGCATCTTGCACAAGAACTACTTGGATTCTCAGAAGTAGTGTAGAGCTCAACCATAAGTAAACTATGTCGGGTGACCAACGGGTTAATCGACTCCCCATTTGCATCTTTTTCTTTGTAGGATTTGATGTGTTTTTGGGTTTTGTTGGTTATCTCTCTTTCTCCAAGTTATAGGCGAACTCAACGATCAACCAACGACACATAGGCGTATCAATAATGAAGGTTAGAAATCATCTTGCGACACAACTAAAATAAGTTTTTGAGGTTTTTCACCATCACGAGTGCCCAACAGAGGTCTCCAATGTGTAGGCACCCTTGACTAATCCCGGACTTATTTAGTAATTACAGACTTTTTCTAGGTGCGGTTGCAAACAATCTGCTATTCATGTTTACTATTTTTCCAGTCTATAACACTTCGGGATCTATTGCGAAATTAGCTAAGTCCTTTATTCATGGTTTTATATTTATTTTGCTTATTTCTTGTGTTAGATCTATGATTTTATCATTTATTTATCATACGTGACTCTGAAATATCTAGGGTTTAGCACAATTCCATATTTGTAAAATCATTTAGTGAACCCGCATTCGAACACTCTGGGATCTTCATTTTTCTCATTCTATCTAGGTTTCTTTCATGTCTTCTAAAGATCCTTAAGTCCCCTTATATCAATTATTTCAAATTCACCCATCTTGTAAAGATGCTCTCCAAAAATCCATACACTCTATATGCCTCCCTCTAGATACACCGCCTACTCAAGTGAGTGTGTAGACACCAAAAATCTACACGCCTCACTTCCACACAAATAGTCAAATAAACACACCCACCCACATACTATTTCATGACCTATGTTGTCCTTTCAATTAATGTGATTAGCTCATCATCGCGTTATTTAAATGACATCCCTAGGACATTATCCTTACACCTCTTTAATCAATCAAATAAACTCACATTTCCTAAACCATATTCCCCCTTTTTCATGGTTAATTAATAAATTAATCAATTAATTAATTCGCATATTCACCCCTACACCTCACTCATCCTAACTCACTAGTTACGACTAGTCTAAATAAGAAATATTCTAAATATATTATCCTAACCGCCTCTAACTTATCCCTATGAAAATTCTCACCTCTCACTAGTTAGGACTAGATTAAATTAGGAAACCTTCTAAATTATCCCTCCTCTATCCTAACTACTTATATCCACCTCTAAACCCTCACACTTGACCTCTCTAAGTTATCAAGCCATAAATCCCTAAATCCCCCACCTAAGATAAAATTAGAAGGTTTATCCCTTCATATCTCTTCCTAATTTTAACGCCCAAAAACACCGACGATTCCCTCAAACGTTGGTGATCTATAAATACTAGTTTTCCTACCTCTCTTTGGGACCATTCATGACCATCCGGTGAGTCAAGAGCATGATCAAGCTTTCTCAAGTGTTACCAGGGCTTCATTAACAACGTCTTGCATTCTTCCATAACACATTCATGTTTGTTGAGAATTTTAGAGTTGTTTGGAGGATTGTCCATTGTCCAAATGCAATCACCGCGGTTTGTCATCTTTCATTATCCACCAAGGCTTATCACTATCCTTTTATCCTATTTTTCACTTCAAAGAAGCTCACATAATCAGTACTTATTTCCCCTTTTGTAGTTATAAGATCATCGTTTACCAAAATCATTTCTTTTAGCAATCAGTTAATATTTCTCATAATTGTCTGCGATTAGCCTAATCACCTGTGATTTATGTGTTTTCTGTTTGCTTAGTAATTAGTCTTCATTAGAATCTTTCATCAATTATTTTATATTTTTGTGTTACTAATCTTTTGGTCAAGAATGGATCTTGTAGATGGCCATAGAACGCAATTAACCATCCCATCACCAAAATTAATTCACTCATGATCGTTCAACGTTAATTCTGACTTTTCTCATTAGTACGACATGGAGGAGGAGCTTTCTGACTTCTTTGTCAATGATTACATCAAATAACTTGACTCATACTTTATTAAGGATGATGACCTAGCCTACTCATTGGGCTCTAACTTTTTGAGAATCTAGATACTAACCTAGATTCTGATTTCGGGTTCTAGACATATTTCCTTTCATATCATCATCATTATTAGCTGATATATGTAATAGAATAAATAAGTGATAAACATTTGATCACATTTTCATATATCTTATATTGTATCCTATTTTCATGAATAAACTTAAGTGTTTTTAAAAGTGGGTTGACATCCACGTAAGGAAGTCCTTTGGCTTCGGGAACTGGCCTTTGCCAAGTAACCCGCCTATCCATATTATTAACTCCATCTTGTGTAGTGTTTGTGCTTGTAGATTTAGTCGTAGGAAAAGAATTTGACCCATTGTTCATGGAGTGCAACAATCAACACCTATCGCTGTCATTCGTGGATACCTTGGAAACCCCGTCATATTTAAGGTTGATCTAGTTTTACCTAGTTATATTATCAACCCAAATTATGGAGGTGAAATTGTCATCAACATTCTGGCACACCTGGTGGGACGTTGTCTATTGATTCTTCTATTTCATTTCATCAATAAAATACTAGTCGTTTTCACTGTGTAATAATCTCCTATGACTAGCCTAACCGCATGCATTTGGGAAAATCATCTCGTGTTTTCTCTAAGTTTTTCTTATAAACTCACTATTTGTTTTCACTTCTTACTTTCTATTTTCTTCTTCTTTTAACCTATTTGCAGGTCACTATTTCTTAGAGAGTTTACAAATTGCATCATCAAGGTTTCTTACTTTACAAATTTTCTAAAAATCTAAAAAAATAACAAAAGGAGTGCTCTCACGGTAAGTCTAAAACTTTCCATTTTCTTTTAGGTTTTGCATTCTTGTTTGATTGTCCTCATCAAAATCAACATTTCATTTTGGGATCTTAAAATCTCATCGAAATCAACATTTTGTTTTGGAATCTTAAAATAAACATTCACATCCTTCTTGTTTCACATAGTCTAATTAGGAGGAAAATTTGTTGCATTCACTTATCCTCCCCCACACACAACCAAATCACTTATAAATCAAAAATGCATTAAAACAACTCCCACCTAGGTGAAATTGATTAGGATTTCATCACCCAACAGGGAAACCGATTCAGTGTTCTAGCTGAGTGTAATCTCCTATTTGTTGGTATATATTGGCTCAACACTCGACTTCCTTATTGCAGTGGGACCGTGAAGTGAGGGGGTAGGCCTCGATATAAATGCCCTCATCGGCAACAATACAGATTTGGGCCTCATGTACCTTTGGGTATATCAAGGACTTTTCCCTTAAACATACCTGAAACCAACCATAGATACCATTTCCTAGGACCCTCGTTAACCATCTTACACATTTCACTTTTTCATAATCAATCAAGATAAATATAAAACAACAATTTTGCTTGCTTTTACTTGTTGTTTGTAAATCAACCCCATTAGTTATTTTGTGTTTTCTAGGTGTTTTGTGTGTTTTTTTCCATGGTACTTACCAGAAAACAAGCTCGTAATCAAACTTTCAAAACATGTCCACTCCACCACCTACATTTAAACAACATGTTCTATTTTATACTACATCATTTCCTTGCAACACTTTCTACAACAACGTAACAACAAATCCCATATTATCAAATAATTACATCCAATCCATTTTCTAACACCAAAAATACTGAGAATGAATTAGGGGCCAACTATAATGAAGAAATGGGACAAAAACTCTTTCATTCCCCACATCAATATCATGGTCAAATCCTCATATGTCTGGACTACAAGAAATAGAACACCCATTTTCTTCTAATCCTCAACTAGAAGGATTTGAACCTCCTTTCTATAATAAAGGAAACCTTGTATTCGAAGAGATGTTAGATTCAAACCCTATTGCTCTCAATGCTTACCTAACAGCTAGAAATGTTTAGATGCAACCATTTACACCCCAACACATTCCATACACTTACAATCCTTCATCTGTCATTGCACGTCTCATTGATCAAAATTAAGACCCGGTCATCTAGTAATTATACCCATACACTTCAACAAATCAATCTGAAACACCAAACATTAGTCAACCTGAGATATCTCCCATCCCTATTAACCCATTTGAAACATCAAGTGAACAATTTTCCATCAGTCAACCCAAGACATATGATGTCTCTTCAGTCCCTATTTATGATCTTCATATGATTTCATCACAAAACACATCTACCCAATAATCTACATCTTCACCAAGCCCTTCTACAGGTTCCACACCTCCTCTAAGCAATGTTGCTACTTCCTCATCCACTTTGTCGGTCTCTTCACAGTACAAACACCTACATTGAAGTTTGTGGCCCCTCTCTCTTGTCGTATCTTCACAACCAACTACTAGTCCCATTCAAAACATAACCATGTCTATTCCTACAACCACACTATTGATCAATACCCATACTATTGCTAGCACTCACCCTGTTTCACAACACATACCACAACTATCCCAACCGCTAATCTTTGTGCCATAATCTACACCTCTTCAAAACATTCCATAACACATATTCCCACAACAAAACATTTTGCAACAAGCATCATCCTCTTTCGCCTCTTCCTTTTCCTTCTAGTAGTCACTTACATATTCACAACCACTCACTCATACATTAATATCATTACAATACCAATACATACAAACCTCACAACCTATAACCTCATAACAAGGTTCTCCATCTCATCAAAACATCCCACAACAAAACATCCCTCAATACAAATATACCTCAACAATAATACCTCAATAAAACATTCCACAATATAACATCTCACAATAGATCCCCATACCAACGTGAATGTTCCTTGCGAAACATTCCCCAATAAAACATTCCTTACCAACAAGGCATTCCTTAGTAGTATCAGGCATACTCACAACCTAGCCAGTCTTTATTTCAACTTGGCTCATCCTCAACAAAAAAACTCAACTTGATCCTCTCCAAGACCTTTTGAATCACATATCCAGTCTCGAAGTGGCTTCGTCTTCATCCAAGAGTGTCCTCTCCTATGATCGATTTGCAATGAGCCCATTCACCCTTTAGTGCCATATAAAGCCTACCCACCTCACTAGGAACTTCAAATTTTCATTAAATTTTACTACAAGGAAGATCCCTAACAACATATCTATGCCTTCCATCACATGTTATCTAATAGCTCATGATCAAGACCTCATTAACGAGGATCTATCCCATGTCCCTTTCCAGTCCTACTTTGGATTGGTACAATAATATTCCACAACATTCCTTATTCACCTTTACACAACTTGCTCATCTCTTCTTAGAATATTTTTCCATAAACATAGCTTGCAAAGTCACTATCAATGACCTATATTCCATCAAACAATTTGAGGACGAATCTATTGTTGATTTCGTCACCCGGAGAGGTGTAGTCAATCAACTATCCTTTTCATTACCACAAATAGAATCAATCGAAGTCTTTTGTAGATCAAGAATTTCACGTTTGTTACAAAAGTTAATGCACCAAACTAAACATGAAACTTTTACCAAAAACTCCAATAAAATCGATACGATGGATAAGATCCGAAGATGTAGATGGATGAGGAAGCCGATGTAAGACAAGATCTACACGAGCAATTCACATTTGATCGATCCGAAAACTTCTCCAAAACACCGATGCTTGACAACGTAGCTAAAAGACCACGTTAAAAGATATTTAAGTGGATTTTTGAAAGCGGGTCCGAGAAGCGATAAGCTTCCTCGGTGGATGTCACCACGTTTTCAATTAAGAAAAGAAGCATACATGATAAAAGATGTAAATAAAGACTAGATTTTCATTGCATAATAAGAATCTAAACAAATACAAGAGATGAAAGCGACTTAGATAAAAACAGGAACTATGAAATAAATGATGGATTTGTGTTACTGTATCCTTTCACCTATCTGCAGAGAAATCGGCGTCCACACCATAGAATCGGCGTCGAAGATAAAATATTTGGACCTACCTCATTCGATTGAGAAGGGTCGGCATCGATCGATATAAGATCGGCGTCGCTGACGACGAGATTTTCAATCGATCAAGGATCACTGCGACAAGATTCGGGAATTGGAAGGTGAATGTGGTCTCTAGATGTGCTATACCTAAATTGGCGAGATAAACTTCTAAAACAGAGTCACCTTAGGATGATAGATGGTCGTGACAGGGGACATCAGTAATCTGCTCCTCTCGGGGATTGATTTGGACAGATCTGTCCCAATGTCTGAGAGACAATTGATGCTAAAAAGATCTCTCTTTCTCACACCCTGTATCTCTCTCGCTCTCTGTTCGTGCGTAAGTGCTCTCTTTTTTCGCCTGTTCACTTTTTTCGCTCGTTCGTGATCTCTTTTCGGTCTCTTCGGTCCTTAGAACTGAGTTCTGGACTTGCTTTTATAATCGGCGCCGCTCCTAAAAAATCGGCGCCGACCATATGGGTCGGCGCCGATCGCGGAAAAGACTCCCGAGGTGGCCAAAAATGATCGATAAAGATAAGACTTATCCTGACTACGGGAAAATATCCTGCTTAGGGAAGATTAAAAATAGATGTGATACATGGATAGAATAAATTTGGGGTGGATAAGTGATTAAGATGCATGGGAAGAAGCGTAATTAAATATTTAATATTTAATCACTCATGGGTAAGATGTGATGGGATGAATTAAATTTGGAATAAGTGATTAAATCACAAATTGGATAATATCCCAAGGGGATAGTTGGTGACGTAAACGTGCCCCAGGTTACCTAAGCAAGTAAACATATGAGAGGGACACTAAATTGAGTAACCAATTTTAGGTGTCTACAATTCCATCAAATAATTTGAGGGACGAATCATTGTTGATTTTGTCACCACTGGAGAGGTGTAGTCAATCAACTATCCTTTTCATTGCCACAAAAAAATCAATCGAAGTCTTTTGTCGTGCATGTGCTAAACATATCTCATCTACATTACAAATCCAATCATTTCAAACTTTTGATGAGGCTTTCACCATGGCCCATAAGTTGGAATTATGAGCTTTAGAAGATGGTTGGGTTAAGCTTTGTCCTAAGAAACCAAAATTTGAGTTTCCATCTAAATCATCATCCACCTCCGATAAGTCAAAAATAGCTTCCAATGCCATTATAGTTAAATATGCTCCCAAGGAAAAGATCGTTATCAGTACTCCCATCAACAACGTAGCTATACACCTATAGGAGAGACTTATAATGTAGTTTTTGAAAAATTTCTTGCCTCCAACATGATATCTCTCCCACCCATCCACCCATCGACATATCAATATCTAAACCTATTTGGTACCGAGATAACGACTATTGTAAATACCATAGGGTTAATGGACATGACATTGAAAGGTGTCACACATTTTGGAATGTACTTCAAGACTTGATTAACAAAGGTGAACTTCATTTAGATAATCCAATGCACCCCAAATAAAAATCTTGACATATTTAAGAAACCTTTTCCAAACCACCCTCATCTTCATATCAACCACAAACAAACATTTTCCACACTATCAATACATAAAAAAGATAGATTTATCCCTGAACCCACCTCATTTTCCCATCAAATTAAAACATCATGAAATTGTCAACATCAGTATCGAACAATTCTAAAACTTCAAGATTATCAATCTCTCCTATTGAGATATTACTAAAACTATTCCCATACCCTCATCACATGCCATTATCGAATCCATATCTATATCCTTTACACCTCCCAAAACTACACCCAAAACCATTGCTAAAAAACAACCCAAAACACCCGTTTACCTCGGGGAAATTAACCCTTCACATTGCATCCTCATCAACCACACCTAGTTCATCTAAAACCACAAAAGGACCTCATAAACAAGGTATTGTTCAAGTCTTCAAAATCCCTCAATATGTTTTTCCATATCAAATCCCTTTACGTGGACCTCACTCCCTTATACCTATTAATCACCTTATTATTTTAGGATCAAAATCCCCCTACCAAACCCCTACATTAATTCCATATCATGTACCTTTCACATAGTCTAGTTATCCTACACCTACTAGTTCACATGAATATCCATATTGGGTCCTCACCCTTTACCTATCACACAATCTAACTATCCCCACCAATGACCACCCACACATGGTCCTCATCCTCCACCCATTTCGTGGCACCATAAAAAGCCTCCACGACAACAAATAAATAACATTTAGCTAAAAGTTTTACCCTCTTCCGAGGAAAATACAAATTAAACTTTGTACCATCCACGTCTACACCTAAGGGGCATTATGCCACCATCTTAGATGACCTCCTTCAGCAGTCACTTATTACATTACCACCTCCTAAGTCATTTGATCATCGAGGATGGAAACCTATTTGGTATGACTTTAATGTTTTCTATGATTACCATAGAACATGAGGCCATTCCATAGAGGATTATAATGCCTTTCACTTAAAAGTGCAAGAACTTGGTAGTCTGCTCTTCCTTCCTTCTCAATCAAACACAATGCCAACATCAACATCATCATCATCATCAAAACCTTGAAAAATCCATCCTAAAACATTTGATCATCGATTCGATGTCGTACACATCACTACTCATTCTCACAAAATTATGAAAAAGAGTCATCTGAGCCTAAGAAAGGTAAAAATTCATTATTATACCTCCACCTCCCAAATTATCAGCTTTTTTGATAAACCTAAGGTATCTATTTCCTTAGCTCCTAAAGTGTCTAATCAAACACCATCATCCAAAGCCAAAATTTCAATACAAGCAACAACACCCCCTTTCACTATGGTATAAAGGTTGTTATCAAGCAATTACACCAATCCCCATCGGATGTCACTTTATGAACTAGTTCAAACATCACCTTTTCACAAATAGGCTATGATATAATCCCTTTAATCCATAACCATACTCACCAATGATCCAATTCCTTTCACAAAATTTGTAGGTGCTCTTAAAGCATCCGCTTCTATATCATTCAAACCATCTAAAATTCCCTCTCTCAGACCAAAGGACCATGACCTACCACTCTTCATTACCACTCAGATCAATGACATCTCTATCAAGAGGGTCATGATTGATAGTGGTGTTGTCATTAACATCATATCATCCCTTGCTTTTGACCAACTTAAACTACCCAACACCATTATCACTCAAACTTGGTCCTATTATGATCCTTCAATGACACTATCACACCCACATTAGGTACTATCATTCTACCACTTAAAGTTGGCATCAAAACCCTACCGAACTCTTCTACATTATAGAAGGAGAGTTTCAATACAACATGTTGTTAGGATGCCCTTGGATATGCACCATGTGATTGTGTTCCTTCCACCCTCCATCATTGTCTCAAATATGAACATGAGGGTCAGAATTTCACTTGTCCCCACTGATCTAAATCCATTCGCTGACTATTACATGATGTACCACCCAAATGATGTCCTTGTACCTAAATCCATACCAAAGTCATCTAATGAAGCATCTACTAGCACATCTATCCCTTCTTCCAAGTTACCAGATGATTCCTCTCTCGTGAGGTTGTAAAACATCTTACGCTTGGGAATATCATCTCCTCATGCTTAACTCCATCCCTTCACCCAAAACATATGGTTTCCCTAACAAACAACCCATGTATGACCCAAACATAGGAGATTTCATCTCTTATGGTCCTACTTATCTCAAAACAAACCTCATCTATGGGGGACTCGATAATCCTCCATCCCATGTTATCAATCCACACCATGCCATGCCATTCACATTAAATTTCAAATCCTCGACAATCCAAAATTTTCCCATATGTATCTTCATCATTGTGCATGGAGAGGTTTTGGCCTCAGGCGTTATGAACAAGGAACCCATGATCAACCCATCTTATTTCCTTAAATCCTATGAGAAAAGTGGTTTAGGTTATAAAAATTACCTCTTTGAAATGTGTGAAGCCACTACATCTAAACTTGCTACATCCATAACTATTTCCGAACTAGAATCATCATCACCAAAAAACCCTAAAGATCCTATGGACACAGATGACACTGTATCCATCCCACCTAACTTTTTTTTAATCAATGTTATATCTTTAGGGCCACTTACTTATCAATCTAATCACTCCACTAAATCATTACCCCTTGTTTGGCCAGAAATGGTTGATGAAGATTCACCTATTAGATATCCTCCAGTGTCAGGATGACCAGGATATCCTTTCCCATATGGGAGATGAAGACCATTTTCTTCAGAAATCCCTACCATCTGACACACCAAATCTCCTTAATGAATCCACCCTTGACGTTAACTTAGGAACCCCTTAGGATCCTCACATAGTTAAGGTTGGTCAATCTCTTAAATCCACAAGAACTAGATGATTTCACTTCATTCTTAACAAAATATCACCAAGCCTTCACTGGTCATATAATGATATGCCATAATCGATCCTAACATTGTCATACACAACATAGTCACATATCCCGATGCTAATCTAGTTAAATAAAAACTCCATAAAATGCATCCCCGTATAGCTCTCCTTGTTAAGGAAGAGTTTCAAAATGCCTTTTATCTACCAAATTTATTATACCCATTGACTATCCACAATGGGTCTCTAATGTCATCCCCGTAACCAAAGCTTCAGGAAAATACACATTTGCACATACTTTAGGGATCTCAATCTCACTTGTCCTAAAGATGATTTCCCTCTTCCAAACATAGATCAACTTTTCAACCTAACCGCTAGCCATGAAATGCTTTCCCTCATGGATGGATTTTTCTGGTTATAACCAAATCCTCATTTCTCCCGATGATCAACACAAAACTTCTTTCATCACCCTTGGGGAACCTTCTACTACCATGTCATGCCATTTGGTCTTAAAAATGCAAGGGCTACTTATCAACGTGCCATGACATACATTTTTCATGACCTCATCCAAAAAATTATCAAAGACTACGTCGATGACTTTTAGGAAAATCCAAATCATGGAAATACCATCTTGATGTCCTTGAATCAATCTTCACTTGTCTCATCCAGTTTTGTCTTCGTCTTAATCCTACAAAGTGTGTTTTTGGTGTTCTCACCGAAAATTTTTAGGATTCATCATATCCATCTAAGGTATTGAAGTAGACCCAAAAAGGTTAGAGAAATAATTGAAATTCCTCCACCATCTAATCTTAAGCAATTGTGTAGCCTCCAAGGTAAATTACAGTCAATTTAACATTTCATATCACAAATTTTTGACCATTGTCAACCATTTCACCATCTTCTCCAAAGGACATAGAATTTCATTGGGATTTTGATTGCTAGAAAAGCCTTCGAAAAAATCAAACAATATCTATTATCACCACATGTGCTTACTCCACCTCATGAAGGGGATCCATTTTATCTATACATATCCACTTCAAAGCATGCTCTAGGAGCTATGCTCTCCCACCGTGATAATCAAGGTCATGAACAAGAGGCATATACTACACATTATTCGGAACACTCCATGAGTATGAAACATGCTATACTTTGAAAGAAAAAAATTGTGTTGTGTGTTATATTCACCACCTCCAAACTCGACATTATCTCCTCAATCACAAGACATATGTCATCACCAATTTTAATCCACTTAAAACCATGCACGCTAAACCTTATCATAATGATCACATAACTCGATGGCTTATGCTCATGATTGAATTTGACCTTGAAATTATATCTCAAAAATCTATTAAAGGTCAGGCCATCACATCAACTCACCGATGCACCCCTTTCCAGATAATCAACTCCCTCATGAATTTTTCTCGATGAATCCATCAACAACATCGATGAATCTAATTTCATCCCCATTAAAATGACTCTCTTCTTTGATGGTTCTAAATGCCAAGAGGGGGAGGAGCTAGAGTTGTTATCATACCTCCTAGACATTCCACTTCCATTATCATTCAAACTTAACTTTGAATGTACTAACAACATGGTGAATATACGAGGCCTTAATCATGGGTCTAAATACCATTATTCTCTTAGGTGTCCACATCTTATAAATCTATGGAGATTCACAACTTGTCATCAGTCAAGTCAAGGGAGAATACCAATGTAAAAATGAAATCCTTCAAAAATATAAAGTTGTTATCGACTTTCTCCTTAGCGCATTTGATCATTATACCATTCAAGCTATTCCACAATCTTCTAACAAGTTTGTAGATACTATGGCATCTCTCGATCCCTCATTCCTTTTGAAATAAAAAATCAAAGGATAAGACTAAAATGTCTATAGTCATTCAACATTTGGATCATCCTTCACATCAAAATGAGTTACCTTCCATTAATTTCATTGACAAAATCCACCTAATCTATGGTACACTCATATATGATTATCTCACCAATGTAAACTTCCATCAGACTTATCACACAGTGCTAAATGATCATTTCTTCAACATGTCACTCACTCACTTCATCATCATAGGTGGTATCCTTTATAAACGTAACTTTGACGATATACTATTACGATGCCTTAAATCACATGAATCAACTAAAGCAATCAAAGAAGTCCATGATGGAATTTGTGGTGGTCACTTCAATGGAAATGTTTTCACTAAACATGTCATCATACGGATAGGGTATTACTGGCCTACCATCACCAAATATTTTTGTGCATACGTAAAGAAATGCGTTAAATGCCAACTCCACTCATATCTCATCACATCCCTAGTCAAGCATTACAACCCGCTCAAGACTTATGGCCTTTCTCTCAATGGGGTTAGACCTCATTGGTGCAATCAATCCAAAATCATCCCAACAACATCATTCCATAATCATAACAATTGAATATTTCACTAAATGGGTTGAAGCCATTCCTTTAACCTCAACAAAATCAAGACCTATCATCAATTTCATATATCAAAATATCATATGTTGTTTCAGTATCCCTCATAAAGCTCATCATAGATAATGGAAAATCCTTTAAAAATAAGGAAGTTAAAAAGCTCTGTGATACATTCAACATCAAACTTAGTTTTTCATCACCATATTATCCTCAAGAAATGGACAAGGCTGAAGGCCTCTAACAAAACACTTAACAAAATCCTTATGAAAATAGTAGATGATGCGTAGGGTAGGAATTGGCATCTCCAAATCTTGTTTGCTCTCTGGGATTATCGAACTAGCATCCACACCTACAAGTGCTATACACCCTATTCACTCATCTATGGCTTAGAGGTCCATCCTACCTCTTGAAATCCAAATTCCATCACTTCATGTATCTCTCAAATATTTCATCCCCGATGAAGAATATCACTAAGACCGTTTAGCACAACTTGAATTGTTAGATGAAAAATGTCTAACAAGCCCTTGAACATCATCAAGTTTATCAAGAATGTATTAGTAGAGCATATAAAAAACATGTCAAAGAACATGAATTTAAAATTGGTGATCTTGTACTTAAATAAAATCAAAATGTCACTACATTAGAATGAAGTAAACATGGAAAGTTTTCCCCAATTGATTGGTCCATACATTATTACTCACAAGTATGGGTCAGGAGCATATCGTCTCGCTTCTCTTGATGGGGAACCTTGAAAGGGAACCTTTGAATGCCTTCACACTTATGGCCTTTCTACTATTAAATAATCGATCATCATGATAGTAGTTACCTCCAAATCCTATCACTTCATCATATCATTATAATGATCCATGTGTTATCCATCATCCTAAATACACCTTAAATATGAACACCATAGCTCTTTTCATCACATTTTTTACATGGACAAGTTCCTTTCCTTTATAGAACCCCTTGAAATCATTACACCCATCCATCATGTACCAATAAAAAAACATGACATGGGGCATGTGTGTATGGGGCATGTATGTGTAGGTCATGCACATTTTATCCCCTCCTTAAAAAATTTTATTAGGTTTTTCCTCTCAGCTCCAAAATATTCTAGATGCATATCTTATCAAAATAAAAATATAATAGAAGGATCCTCAAGGAAATCTATTCATAAGTTTAAATCATTATCAAAATATAAAAAAGTAGACTATTCCCCTCAAAGGACAACTACCAGTCAAAATGGTGGACCGATCCTCAAAGGATGGCCATCTTGTCAAAATTCAAAATGTAGACCATACCCTCAAGGATGGCTACTCATATAAAAGGCTTCCCACATTGATCAACCTTCAAAAACATATCAATATCAAAAGCATCTAGAAAGCTTCCCACATCGATCAACTTTCCCATTATAACAAACTTCCCACATAATCAGTTTGCTTCAAAATAATATAAAAAGTTGGGCATCATCCCTTTGAAACCTTTGAAAAGGAGATCCCTTTCTCCCACATCGACCTACATATACAAAATCCCCATTTTTCATCCTAGAAAATACATTCACTTCAAACCCACATTCTATCATAATTTGTGTAACTACCTATTGATAATAATCTTATTTAACATCTGAGAAGGCCACAAGTGCAAGTGTTTTTCAAAACCATCATATATATACCAAATTCATAGTGGGGAAATCATTCCATTTTTACCTCATTTTATTTAGTTACATTTTTGATTTAGCACATTTTTGGATCACATTTTAAATTCATTTAAATCAATCAAACATTCCACCACACATTATCATATATAAACCATTTTTCTTCGTATCCATCAGAATCCATAATACATTTTTATCAAAACATACAACATGTAAACACATATAAATTAAATACAATATAAACCATAAAACTCATCATCATCATCATATATATATATATATATATTCATATACATATAATCAAACTCCAAAAAAAAAAAATATGTCTCATCATCATGTAAAAAATGGGCTTTTGTGAGCCTATGACATCATATACATCCGAATCAACTAGTAAAATCTACATCTCCAAGTATTGTACTAGCACCACCCTCTCCTCCAGAGCATGTGTGCCTCCAACAACACCTGTGTCTCCACCCCCTCTAGGAACACTCATAACAAACATCACCTTTCTCCTCCATCTCCACCCTCCACTCTCTCTGGCCTCTAGGTGGATCGTCCCACACTGCTCGTGCTGCATGCTAGGCCTCATTGCTCTTGTAGCTTCCCCTTTGGCAGCTCAAGTGATCTACATACAAAATGGCATCGAGGTAGTTCTTGATGACTAAATCAACATAATAATCCCATTCCACCCTCACAAAATCATAATGTGTCACTAAAATCATCCCAGGAGGAGGAGGTATTGTAGATGCTCCCTCTCTTCCTACCGAAATCATCATTACTTGATAACTCTACACTAGATATAGAAGGCCTGTATGATCCCCAGGCCTTCCTCAATGAATCCATATGTCCCTTGTACTTGTCTCTATCTGCAGAGACCTATACAAGTTTCCTAAGACTATCTCTCTCCCCCATCATCATATCTCTCTCCACCCTCAGTCCATCCCTCTCCAATCCATCTCTCTTCTCCAATGAGGGTATCCCAAATACCAATCAAATCATCTCGCTCTCTCCAAGTTGCATCCCTCTCTCCCTCCACTATGGCCTTCTCGGTCATCATCACTACAATAATAATACAGCTAAGTCATCATCCCCTCCTCCTCATCAAAATCAGGATCTCTCCTCTCCTCCCTTGTGCTCCTCCCTCTACTCAAGCATGTACTTCGTCACCACCGAGCGACCCTCTATGTGCACACTCAAGACTCTATCAAAACTCCTCAATGTCAGAACCCACCATGCACTATACTCTAAGGTAACCCCCACATCATTAATCAGTATAATCACACCCTCCTCATTAGGGCTCTGTAACCCCTAAAACTCCTCAATAATGGTAGGTCTCACCACCACTGCCCTTAGAGTATCAATATTTGTCTCCTCCCACCTATAATGAACAGGATCCCTCGGCACTCCCTTTTGTAGTCCAAATTGTCTCTGAACACAATCAAAAAATGCAACAGCTCATGCTGTCTTGCCTACTCTCTATTCCTATAGCCACATAGGCTGTTATAAACCAAGTAAGTCTTGTGGGTACTCAGGTCATGCTGATAAATCCAGGTAGGGTCTCCATACAACATCCCCCACCTATAGTCCAATCAACAAATCCCTATAAAACCATATCCTCTTCCTCTTCCCCAAATGACCCTATCAGATCTCTCATCTCATGAAGTCAAGGTGTTGATCATTAATGGCACCCATGGCATGAACCCTGTTGTGGTCATGTAATAACAATGTGCTCCCAAGCCCAAGCCTGTAATAGAAAACCAACATCTATACCATAACGTTTGTGAGCCCTCTAAGCCCACAACTCTCTAAATGTTTTGTGTAAAAAGAGGCCCCACTCAAAAAATATGTGATGCTCCATCATCTCGGACACCACCCCTATCATCATCCACAGAAAATGACCACTCCTAGAATCTGGAAATGCATAACACATGATGGCCATCATAATCATAGTCATCTAAACATGACCCGCTCTCTCAGGAAAATAAACACGGCCATAGGAAAAACCCCCTGACTCATATCTAATGTCTCCAACATCCTCCCCATATAATCTACCCATCACCTCATCCCTCTCTGCCTCAGTGATGGTATACACCATTGACCCATGGATCGGTAGTCTCAAAATACGGTGAACATCCTCCAAAGTAATAGTGACCTCTCTCTGTAGGTAACCAAAAAGTGTTGGTGGAAAAGTTCCACCTCTCTAGCAATGCTAGTATCAAGCCCAGACATCTATGAATCCATCTGTAATGCCTCATGGAACCAAAACCAATGGCCTCTACATGAGCCCAATCATCATCTGACATGTCCTCCCTCACCTACTCTAAAATCAATGGAATACAGTCCCTAATGTTTAATTTCACATCCACCTACAAAAAAAAAAACCCACAATTAGTATCATCGATAAATATGTCAACAACATATCAAAAACATATCAACAAAGTGCACCAACAACATCTAAAACATCAAACATTCTTACTTCATAAAACTATCAAAAATACAGATGAATCACCAATGATTCATCTCAATCACCAACTATTTTGCTTCAAATCTCGGTGATGATTGAATCAATCACCAAAAATTATGGCTAGGGCACCCGTACACCCAAAAATGGTAGTAATCTCCTAAAACTATCAAAATTCACACAAAAATAGAGTAAAAATTGACCTACCTCATCCGTTGGTGGTTTCCTTTGTCTGCTAGAGGATGCCATCATCGCTCAAAATCACCCAAAATCACCTCAAAACTGCCCAAATCTATTCACCAAAGTCATTTCTTTTACCCCATGCGTTAAAAGTGAAAAACAAATGGCTCGGTAATTATATACCCTAATTTTACCCCGATCCAATCATCGATTTTTATCTCCAATCGTAAGTGATTACCTTGAGCGCCAATGATTCACCTATGTTTAACAAACCATTATCATTTGCACCCTTAAGCATGATAAAACACCACTTTTGCACAAGTGTGTTATTTTCAAAGGACCCAAACACCTAAGTCAAAAAAACAATCATCAAATTTTGGGACTTGTCATACATCTATGGGAAGCGTGCCCTTTGGCCCCCATCACTTGGCTTTCCCATTAAACTAGCCTACCTCCGTGGATCACACATCTATAGGCGTAAACCCCTTGGTTTCCCTGTCAAGTTGATCCCTTGGTAGCACACTCTCTTTTGATACCCCCTTGGACTGGGAAACCTTTGAAAAACAAAACATATGCAAACAAATGGTGTTTCCTGTATTGCACTATAGTAGAATCACCCATACAAAAAACACTCTTAATCATTTTTGTCTAACACCTTACTAAGACATCGACAAAAAGGGGAAAATGTAGACACCAAAATCTACACGCCCCACTTCCACACAAATATTCAAATAAACACACCTGCCCACATACCATTTCATGACCTATGTTGTCCTTTCAATTAATTCAATTAGCTCACCATCATGCTATTTAAATGACATCCCTAGGACATTATCCCTACACCTCTTTAATTAATCAAATAAACCCACATTTCCTAAATCATATTCCCCCTTTTTCATAGCTAATTATGAATTAATTAATTAATTAATTCAATATTCACCCCTACACCTCACTCATCCTAACTCACTAGTTACGACTAGTCTAAATAAGAAACCTTCTAAATATATTATCCTAACCACCTCTAACTTATCCCTATGAAAATTCTCACTTCTCACTAGTTAGGACTAGATTAAATTAGAAACCTTCTAAATTATCCCTTCTCTATCCTAACTACTTCTATCCACCTTTAAACCCTCACACTCAACCTCTCTAAGTTATCAAGCCATAAATATTCTAAATCCCCCACACCTAAGATCAAATTATAAGTTTTATCCATTCATATCTCTTCCTAACTCTAACTTCCCAAAAACAATGATGATTCCATCGAACGTCATCGATCTATAAATACTAGTTTTCTTACCTCTCTTCGGGACCATTCATGACCATCCAAGCAAGTCAGGAGCATTATCATGTTTCATTAATGACGTCTTGCATTCTTCATCGTCTTGCATCATCCACACATTCACGTCCATCAGCATTTTGGAGTTGTTTGAGGCTTGTTCATCATCAACCGCAATCACCGTTAACTTAGCTATCGTCTTTCATTATCCACCAATGTTTGTCATTGTCTTTATGTCTATTTTTTACCTCAAATAAGCTTACATGTAATCATTACTTATTTCCCCTTTTTAGTAGTTATAAGATCATAGATTATCAAAATCATTTCTTTTAGTAGTGTGTTAATATTTCTCATTATCACCTATGATTTATGTGCTTTTCTGTCTAATTTCCTTTTAGTAATTACTTTTCATCAATTATTTTATATTTTTGTGTTACTAATCTTTTGGTCAAGAATGGATCTTATAGATGGCCATAGAAGAATTAACCATCCCATCACCAACATCAATTCACTCCCGATCGTTCAACATTCTTCTGCACTAGGAATAATACAACTTATTGCATGACCTAAAGTTGTGTACCATCCATGTAGCCCCCATTGATCAACTAGAGACTATCTTTGCATCAACCTAGAATATCCGAGAGGCCACTAAAGAGTTCTGGGAATCCTATTATGAAGTAAAGTGCATACAAACTGATTTAGCCTAGTTTGAGCACCAATATGAAGTAGGATTTAACATACTTGAAGACACAAACACCGCATCTCGAGTCAGAAGTTGGGAGTGAAATCAGCCTTGTAGATTTTGATTCGACTTCACCTATTAGTACGCCATGAAGGAGGAGCTTTCTAATTTCTTTATCGATGATTACATCAAAGAACCTAACTCTTACTTTACTAAGGATGATGACTTAGCCTGCTCAGTGGGCTCTAACTATTCTGAGAATCTAGATATTGACCTAGATTCTAATTTCGGTTCTAGACATATTTCCTTTCATATCATCATCATTATCAGCTAATATATGTAATAGACTAAATAAGTGACAAACATTTGATCACATTTTCATATATCTTATATTATATCCTATTTTCATGAATAAACTAAAGTGTTTTTAAAATTAGTTTGACATCGACGTAAGGAAGTCCTTTGGCTCATGGGAAATGGCCTTTTCCAATAAACCCACTTATCCATAGTATTAACTCCATCTTGTGTAGTGTTTGTGTTTGCAGATTTAGACCCGAAAAAAAAAATTGACCCATTGTTCATGGAGCGCAACAATGAACACCTCTTAGTGTCATCCAACGGTACCTTGGAAACCCCACCATATTCGAGGTTGATCCATTTTTACCTTGTTGTATTATCAACCCAAACTATGGAGGTGAAATTTTCATCAATAGAGTGTTATCTTCAATCATCTTTCTGATGACTCTCTTGGTCCTAATTCTAATCAATCTATTTGCAAATCAATTCAAGTTTTACATTCTTTATTTCAAGATAAATTTTAGGCTATGGAATCCACAATTACATCTCTTAAATATGAAATCCAACATCTTAAGGACACTTCTCAGGCTCATGTTATTTCTTCTTCTCATCCTCATTTTATGTCTTCTACATGTGTTCATATCAGTGAACCTCAAGTCTTACCATTACCAACACCTCTCAAGTTTGATCTCAATGCTAAGTAACACGATATTCTTTTGCATCTCCTCACACATCAATTGATAATCTTGTAATCTACTCATTATTATCCTCCTTATCGTCTTCACGCAAAATATCAAGGTCTTCCATATTGTAATTGTAGACACCCATAATTACGCCCAAGCAATTTAAATACTTAAATTGCATTAATTATCGTCTTTCTCGCAAATCGACGACATATCGTCAAAAGCACTCATTTTCTCTCATATCATCATTAATTAATTACACTAGGCTAATTAATTAAGTTGCTATCCAACAAATACCTAATTAACGACCTTTCATTAATAAATCACCCCTTCTACCTAGACTAATTAATTATTATTAATTAATTAGCTTTCCCTTCCATTTAACCAATAAATCAATATTTAATTAATTTAATCCCCTTCTAATAGCCTAAATTGTACTAATATTCCTCTAATTATCTTCTATAATCTTACATCTACCTATTAGTTAATCACCTTTGATTAATTAAAACACCCCCAACTCCCATGACTTGCTAAGCATAAATTAAACCCTTCTAAAGTAAGGTTACCTTTAATAAAGCAACCTTATCCATTCCTAATCATGTTTTACCTTTATCCCACATGCAAAGGGATGAAGTGTTTCCTTTATCCATTGGGCTATATAAGGAGCCCTCCTTCTACCTTTATACCTACACCTAAACTCCTTAGAGAGCAAATGCAAAGCATATAGCAAAGAGACTAAGAGCTTGCACCTTGTTTTCTTGAGAGTTCATCATCTTGAAGAGTTAAGCCTCTTTCTTAAAGTGCTTGGGTCATATGGGAGGTGTCAAAAGGGTCTTGTAGCCCAACTTTGATTAGCCCCCATTCCTAGGTTCTTGGAACATTAAGGACAACTATTTTTGATAGCCATGGTACTACCTAGGTTCCTTCGAGTTATATGTTGTTAGAGAATAGAGGATATTTAGGTGCTTAACATAGTTGATTTCATAGTTTTGTATTGATAATTGTTAGCATCTAACCCTTGATTAATTCTTATCATGATGGTGTTTATAATGTTGTTTAATTCTTGTTAATTAAGACTATTTAGGTGTTAGTCTTTGTTTACATTAGCATTAGTTTAAAAACAACACTAGCACACATAATCACCCTCGAATCAATGGACATAATGAAAATGATTTCTATGCTCTACACTGAAAAATTTTCCACCTTAAGTGTTATGGTCTTATCTCATTTGCTACACAAAATAATGATGCATGTTCATCTTCAATTGTTATATCTCATTGGGTTCCTAAATCTAATTAATCTATGTCTAATAAAAATCATGCCATCACTTCTAATGTTCCTTCTTTGGTCACTCAAGCGCCACCTATGCAACCCACTCCAACTAAGCAATCACCTCTCAAAATCAGTCTAACTCCTCCTCCACTCAAGTCATCTATGACATTACCAAGTCCAAGTAAGCAACCGCATCCCAAAATCAGTCCACCCTCTTCTCCTATAAAGTATTCTCAGTAGTGTCATCAATTCAAAATAATCTACAACCAATCATGTTTTTCAAAGAAACTACTCCTTGCACTATGGCCAAGATGCATTTCAAACTCTACCACCATGGTATGGACTTATTGTCGCTTCATTTACCATTGTGTTAGATCTCTCTCTTCTCATGACATGACAACGCTATCCCAAAATGGCATGGTATCTCTAACGTCACCACATAGATCTCTATCATTAGAACACTCAGGGTTATTGCACTTATTCTACCCCCTTCAAGCATTATCAGTGTCTCTCATTGCCACTATTATGTTATGTGTTCTATACTTCATATTTCTAAGGAATCGTACACAACCTCATACACAACATGTATCATTATTCCCATATGATGCACTCTAGTTCCATGGTTCATACTTGACTACTGAGGGTATAAATCTGAAATGAACCTCACCTCACTCACACTCTCTATGCTCTATGCTTCATTGATCATATCTTTCTAGCACGCACAATTCAAACCATTTCTCAATGACACACTCTTGTTCTATGGTTCATTCTTGATTGTTGAGGGGTATTTTATAAATGAACCTCATCTCATACTCATCCACATCTACTCGGGGGCACACTACTCCTATAATTCACTTTTCATTTCATTCCATTCACACTCACAACATATTGCATATCTTGGTTGCACATACTCTTGTTTGCTTATACTAGTTATATGTACACTTTGCTTACTATGTTAGACAGATACTTCATATGTCATCATCTTTATCATATACACATGTGTGTTCACATGTTCTCTAGTTTTGAATGCAGAATTTCTTACAAATCCTTACACGTAACATGGATGCTTATCATTGTACCTCTTACCAATCCCATTGAGGCTCTTGGGGTCATCTACACTCCTACTCTTACACATTGTAGGTTCTATTATCTTGTTTTATACTAGTTCCTATTCTTACTAGCACACTACTCTATTGATATATACATGTTTTGACATATTTTTTATCTTTCTAACATGCTAACGGGTGCTTCACGTGCAACATTTGTCTTACATGAACTATTTGTCACCATGGTTGTCTGATATTTTGCTTGTTATTGCTTGTCATTGTTTTCCATTGTATGTCATTGTTTACGAGATTTGCCTATATCTTGCTTGATTATTATGTGTATTCTTTTATAAACTTTGGCCCTAATTGTCTTGTGAAATTGTGAGCAATGTCACATGTTTGAAACCCACTTTTTGTGGTCTACATTGTATTCTTGCTTGCTAACTTACACATTATCTTCTATATGTGTATTTGTCTTGATTGCACTAACACATGTCTCTAGTCATATTGTTTGTATGTGCCTTGGTTTCTACCATGCTTATTACCTCCCCTTGCAGGGTATCAATTTCATATCAACATCTGGTCCTCTCCTTAAGGCCGCATCCTCCTAGCGACGTCACATGCACCTCAAATGAGGGGGCATACATTGGGTGAATCATTCACCCCATACAACAACTCAGAGCTTCAAACGCATGCCCGAAAATTACGAAATAAAACACGGTTACAACACATGAGCGATCCAAACTCGATTTGGGTCCTCGGTGTAGCACAAATGCCAACACCCAAATATAGACACGAGCACCTAGGCACTCCTGCCCTTTCTTGGGTGCCTATGACCAGGGGGAGTTGTAGACACAAAATCATGCACTTTAGACATTACTTAGTCTCGAGTCTCATATTACTTTTTAGAAGGTTTTGAGTGAAGAAAGTACTAATCAACCCCTATCTTTTGGAAATCTTATTTTATTTTCTTTCATGATTCCCGACCTCTTACACCTACATGCCCAGGTTAGCTTTCATCATTTTGCAGCAGCTTTAGCTTTGGTAGGGAACCTAATCTAATCTTGGGGCACCCATGGGCGCCCTAGTCCCACCAAGGGCGCCTCGATCCTTTTTGAACTTTCCCACCACTTTTTGGGCACTTTCTAGCCATTTCACTTTCTATCTTTTTGGTGGTCAGCCATTTTGAAATTAATTACGAAATTAGATCAAGAGAGCCCTATAAATATAAAGTTATGAGACCATAATGAAGGATCGGAACTAGTCAATACTATCATCCACCTAGAGTTACATCCATTTGGAGATCATTTACATCCATTAGCTCCATCAAAAAGGACAAGGTTGGTTCATGAACATCACACAAGCATAGGAGGGGATTCTATTCTATTTCATGCACCATTCTATTACATTTTTACATTTGGTCATTGCTTGCTACTTCACAAAGTGCGACTAGAACAAGATCACCTAGGGAACATGATGCACACACACACCAGAACTAGATTTAGGTGTGAAATGTAGTGCAACACTCAGTTAATAAGCCCACTATTGTGAGAATCGAGGTCGACCCTTTCATTTACATTCTTCTTATTTTAGGGTTTCGATACTTCTTGTGGTCTCTTGTAGGTCTTTCTTTCATCTTGGATTATCATTAGCACCTGGAGCAGTGTAGTGAACCTGATGTGACACACAAAAAGGGTTTCGGACCACCTGCTAAACCTGTGAAATTCAATTCTGGACCTCCTACACATACCAGGGTGCTCATTCTGCATACCAGAGCACCCGCATGCTCCCTAGTCCCTCTCCAGGCACTCCAGTCTAGCTAGATAGCTTAGTTCCATCCTTTTCATGCCTCTGCACAGTCATTCCTTCTTCTTGTTTATATAGTCATTTATGCGACATAGTCTAATGAGCTTCTCTAATTAGATGAGTCACTTCCTCACTCTTCTTGCACATTAGGGTTTTTAATTTTATTAGATTAGTTGCTTGGGTCATTTTCCATACTTGTTTATTACATTCATTTACTATATTTACATATTTTTCTATAGTAGATTAACTACCCTTATTTCCATATTTTAGTTAATCTTTTTGGTGAACTTAACGTATGAATGAAGAACCTAGAAGCATGAATGATCGAGTCATTCATGTTTCTAGGTTCTTCATTCATACATTGGGTTCACCAAAATGATTAACTAAAATATGGAAATAAGGGTAGTTAATCTAATATAGAATGACATGTAAATACAATAAGTAAATGTAGTAAATAACTATGAACAATGACCCAAACAACTAATCTAATGAAAGTATAAACCTTGATATGCAAGAGAAATGAGGAAGTGACTCAACTGATTAGAGAAGCTCGCTTGATTGTGTCGCAGAAGTGACTAGAGAAACAGGAAGTAGGAAAAATTGTGTAGAGGCCCCAAAAAGGATGGATCTGAGCTATCTAGTTGGACTGCAGCTTCTTTGAGAGGGACTAGGTACTGTGGGCACTCTAGTTTACGAGAATGAGTGCCCTAGTCAGGCAGGAGGTCTAGAACTAAATTTCACAGGTTCAACAGGTGGTCTGAAACCCTCGTTATGTGTCACATCAGGTTTATTGCACTACTCTAGGTGTCACTAATAATCCAAGATGAAAGAAAGACCTACAAGAGACCACAAGAAGTATCAAAACCCTAAAAGAAGAAGAATGCAAATGAATGGGTCGACCGACTGATGAACCCCATTTTGTGATGTTTAAGCTACATTCAGCCTTATACCATTTTGATGTCATAGTGCATGATGAACAATGTTAACTTCTTATATTTAATACTTTACTATGATTTTGAAGGAATTATTGTGCATATGTTTGTTATTTTTACTTTGTTAATTCTTCTTAAAAATGGCTTAAATAAATCAGTTGTGAAACATTAACTGCACTTTTGGAAGAGTATGTCTTGAGTTATCACAGGAGCACAAGACTTAATTTATGTACCACCACATGACTTTAATTGACATGTTGGTGTAGGAATCGTCTCCGTGTTAATAGGGGACTCAGACTACCACATCAAGATCATCCAGGTCATTGACCTTGATTCTCTAAAGCAAGAAATTCACACATATATGTAGATAATTCAAATTATTGGAATCATAGCTAGCAACACCATATCTTGGACATAAAGCAACACCATTAACTCAGCAAACATTCCACCCAACTTTGAGGATGAAGTCTCTGAACTAAAGATCTTTCATCACCAAAATTCTCTTCAATCAGTTAATGAGTTGAAGAATATTCAACAATGATTGAATCCTTCAAAGGAGCCAATCACATATTTCCTCTTTAGTTGTCAAGAATGATTCTAGTTCAAACACTTTAAGGACTACCCCTTTCATTAATGTATTTCCCAAAATAGATAGTCATTGCTTCAATTAGCATTTAGTTAAGTAGACTTAGTCATTTTGAATAACTAGTTCTCTCCTAAAAGAACTAGAACATCTCTTGTATAAAAGAGATCATGTACTCATATTTAGTGGTTTGGTTTTTAGTCATTTGATTCATTGTAAAAGCACACTTTCAATTCAATAAATATAGTAGATTCAAGGAAATTTCAGGTTGTTTAAATTCAAGTGTTAAACTTGATCGAAGGAAAGGAGCAAGGGCCACTCCTAACCAATGAAAAGGGAGTTTATATTTATTTCCTTTATGTCTTTATGAATGCATTTACTATTCCAACATTGATTTCATTACTTTTATGCATTTATGTTTCCATGATCAATGACTTTAAGAATTTTCCAATTATGTATTTTTTTTAGTTTTCCTTTTAAGCATTTTATTTTGTAATCACGATCATTATTACTAAAGTGTGTCTGCAAATTCATTCCTATTGTTTCCTTTGTTGCAAATAGCCATTGACATTGCCTTGGATTGACAAAATAATATGATTAAATTATGAGCATCAACGACACCCATCACTTCTACCTATAGAATTTAAGATTCAAACCTTAAGGACAACAATCAAGTGGGTTTTGATTTGTGAAAACTGTGAGCCAAAATTATTCAATTAAATGAAACAGTTAACTTCGACTTCGGGCATTACGACATACCGAGATCATCCAACAACAGAGGAAAATTTGGCATGATAAGTAGATAAAGCCAAGGAAATTTTAGGTAGGGGATTGGGCTTTTCTATTTGATTCAAAGTATAAAGACTTTAAAGGGAAATTATAGATGAGATGGATGGGCCTATATCAAATTGTAGAAGTATTTGACAATGGGATTATCCAATTGGTTCCAATAGATGGTGAAAGGAAGGTAATGTTGGTTAATGGGCACAGATTGAGGCTATACCATAAACCAACATCTAAAGAAGAGTTTCAAAAGGCAATTCAAGAGGATTTAGATATGAACTATGTGGGCAAAGTTTCTTTGCCCAACATAATTCAAACTTGATCAACCAACTGATAAGCAATAAAGAGGGGGTGATTGAAAACTAGAGATGGCAGTCATCCTCCTCTAAAGCATTAGTTGAAAACCGAAATGGCGACCAATGCTTCTAAAAAAAAGAAATAAAGAAATAATAATAGAGGACCAAAAACCAGAAATGCTTTGGTTGTCCCCTGAATCTAAGCATCAATAAAGTAAGTACCACATAAAAGGGAGAATTACACCAACAAGGGAATGGCGGAAAAGATTTTACAAGTTTTAATATCAAGGTATGCGTAATTAATTTGATTCTTAAATGTAGGAAGGTTTTAAATTATGAGTTGTTAATTATTGAACATCGTGCACCTTGATTAACCACTTCATTTCCACTCACTTTGCATGCTTCTCAAATCCCAACTAAATCCATAATTCATTCCCCATAATGTTCACACGTGTCCAATCACCTCCATTACCACCTCGGGATACTAGCATAACTTTCCAAATTCAGTTATATTTCTTGCATGCTAAGTTTATCCCATTTCCGCTTTCCAAATTAGACCCTTCCATTCCTGCACTGCCACTCTCTTGTGCTATCACTCTATGAATTTTCCACTTCCAGTCTTATGCCTCTATCTATATTTCCTATCTTCTCAAGCTTAGACATGGGGCCTAGGTTACGACACGAACCAACAAGTTCTGCTTTGAGCTTTTGGCTAATACAAGGGCAATTGAAATTTTTGAAAGTGCGGGATGGCTGGATTTTTGTTGGCATATGAAGAATTCAATGTTTCAATGATGAAGAATTTGTAAGGAATATGGAAGAAGGGCACTCCACTATCCACGGTAATAAAATTCCCTTTTCCCCAACTATAATCAGTCATCTTTTTGGTTTACCTAATGAGGGGTTAGCAATAAGTGATAGGACCATGTATAATGAGGTAATTAAAAGATTTGCAGTTGGGAAGAAAGAGAAACTACAATTGGTCATAGATAACAAGGGAAAAGAAAAAGGGGTTAAAATAATAACTATACTTGAACCTTGGGCTGAAGTGGCCAAATGGTTGATTAAATATTTTACATGTGAGGGACAATATGAAATTGTATTGGGTCCTATATTAAGAATGTTAATCCATCTTTGACATGGTCAAAGTGTGCCTCAATATAAGATTAATTTTCCCCAATTTCTATATGAATCCATTTGTGTTGCTACAGAAAAATTTCACTAGGGGGATCCATATTTGAAATTCCAAGGTTTGATCCACTTAATATGCAAACATCAGTTTGTCAAAAGAAGCATGGGGTGAAGAAATGGTTAAATTTTCAAAAAGAATGTGCCTTGAATCCTGCGGTGGTTGTAGAACAAGCCTTATCTTCCTCTGTGAGACCCAAGAAATGTCTCCGAACTTCCAAGCCTACACCTACCCTTCATGAGACACCAATTGATAATCCCATGTCCCAAGAGGAACAAGAAGCAGCTGAAATAATGCAAACCCTGGTTCAAACCCCACCTGAGTCTCCTAGCAATCCAATGTCCCCATTTGCTTTGACATAGAAATGGAAATTGAGAATTATTTTCCTATAGCTGGAGGGTCATCAATAGAGATAAAGGGAAGGCACCTATGGAAGAGGGAGAACCTAGTTCTCCCCTAATTTTGATACTATCATGCCCCAAGTCCTTTCCTTGTCCAAAGTTCAGTTTGAGCTACAAATAGCTCAGGAGAGAATAACCCAACTACAATCACTCTTGGAGGCCAAAGAAACTCATTTCTCCCAAAAAATAGTTGTTAAGGATCAAGAGGTTCAACAACTGCATAGAACAATAGCACAATATGAGGAAGCCACCCTTCAGTTCCAAAATAATTTAGAGGAACAAGAATAGCAGGTAAAATCCCTTTAGGATAGAACCGAGGAGCTTGGCAAATATCTTTCGAAAATAGAAGAGAGCGGGAGCCTATGGCCATGGAATATCAGGGCATTCAAACTGATTTTGTTTTCCTCAAATTATTATTTTGAGAGGTATGGTTAAGTGGATGGAAGAGTGCTACAAGCTAAGAGCAGTGGTAGAGGAGAAAAAAAATTTGAAAGAAGAAAATAAATTGCTAAAAGAAAATGTGCTTACAGTAAGTTGACTCTATGACCAAGTTCTTTCTTGTCGACCCCCTTCGAACTTTTATGCATTATTTTTAAAAGAATAGTTCCTCAAATGGAAAATATCTAGGGCTTGTGAAATGATGGACATAGAGTTTGAGGATGATAGATAGTTTGTAGCATATACTGCAGAAATGATGTTGAGAAAAATTTGTTGTGTGAATTCTATGTTCACAAGTTTCTTCTCCTAGAGAAAATTGAGATTCCAATCAATATTTATGTGGGAGAAGTACAATTAAGGGCTTTCATTTCCACACTCAAACATCAAGGTGAATGGAGAGATCAATGAGCAGTATTTGTGCAATCAAAGTCTACCATTGGCCTCTTAATGAGGCATGATTTACCAGCACCACTTCGGTTTTCAACAAGTTTCATTCACAAGTGTATTATCTACGTCTAGTAGACATGTACACAGATATTCTTCGGAATTGTGTCAAGAATTTTAGAGAGCAGGTGATCCCCACATTCAATGTTAATTTCCTTGCTTCCCAAGTCTGATATCATCTACTTGCAAAGCCATATAAAAGGAAAGAGGTCATTTCACCAACAAACCTTATATGGTCATTAAAACAAGCAAAATATATTTGCAAGATATTTCGGACCTCAAAGAACAATGGATTGGTATGAGATACAAGCCCCCACTGGTCCTTGCACCTGTGCCATGATGGAATTCAATAGATGACCAACTAGAAGGCAGCTACAAGACCTGAGGGATAATGTTGTTGATCATTTTGGATTCTCTAACACATATTTGGATGAAACTTGGCAAAATTTTGCCAATGAATATAACTATTCTAGAATTATAGAGCAATTAAATGCTAGGTAGCAAGAGGACCTGTTAAACCTTTAGTCGGGGGAGTGATGAACCCCATTTTGTGATGTTTAAGCCATGTTTATCCTTATACCATTTTGATGTCATAGTGCACGATGAACAATGTTAACTTCTTATATTTAATACTTTACTATGATTTTGAAGGAATTATTGTGCATATGTTTGTTATTTTTACTTTGTTAATTCTTCTTCAAAATGGCTTAAATAGATCTGTTGTGAAACATTAACTGCACTTTTGGAAGAGTATGTGTTGAGTTATCATAGGAGTGCATGACTTAATTAACGCAGGACTCTAATTGATGTGTTGGTGCAGGAATCACCTCCATGTTAATAGGGAACTCAGAGTACCACATCAAGATCATCTAGGTCATTAACCCTAATTCTCCAAAGTAGGAAATTTGCACATACATATAGATAATTCAAATTATTGGAATCATAGCTAGAAACACCATATCTTAGACATAAAGCAACTCCATTAACTCAAAGCAAGCATTCTACCCAACTTTAAGGACAAATTAATGTGAACTAAAGATCTGTCATCACCAAAATTATCTTCAATCAGTTAATGAGTTGAAGAATCTTCAACAGTGATGATTGAATCCTTCAAAGGAGCCAATCACATATTTCCTCTTCAATTGTCAAGAATGATTCTAGTTCAAACACTTTAAGGACTTCCCCTTTCATTAATGTATTTCCCAAAATAGATAGTCATTGCTTCAGTTATCATTTAGTTAAGTAGACTTAGTCATTTGGAATAACTAGTTCTCTCCTAACAGAACTAGAACATATCTTGTATAAAAGAGATCATGTACTCAAATTTAGTGGTTCGATTTTTAGTCATTTGATTCATTGTAAAAGTGCACTTTCAATTCAATAAAGATAACAGATTCAAGGGAAATTTTTGTTGTTTAAATTCAAGTGTTAAACCTAATCGAAGGAAAGGAGAAAGGGCCACTCCTAACCAATGAAAAGGGATTTTACATTTATTTCCTTTCTATCTTTGTGAATGCATTTATTGTTCCAACATTGATTTCATTACTTTTATGCATTTATGTTTCCATGATCAATGACTTTAAGAATTTCCCAATTTTGTATTTCATTTTAGTTTTCCTTTCAAGCATTTTATTTTGTAATCACGATTAGTTCAACAATTTCTTAGTTTTTGTTACTAAAGTATGTACTGCAAATTCATTCATATTGTTTCTTTTGTTAGAAACAGACCATGGACACTACCCTAGATTGACATAATAATATGATTAAAGTACGAGCATTAATGACACTCGTCACTAACCTCGCTACCACAACGGTGGGATTACTAATCGAGCACCGCACTACATTTCGGACCCAAATGTAGTTCTAGTGTGTGTGTGTGTGCATCATGTGCCCTAGGTACTCTTGTGTCAGTCACACTTTGTGAAGTAACGAGCAATAACTAGATGAAAAAAATGTAATAGAATGGTGAATGGAATAGAATAGAATCCCCTCCAATGTTTGTGTCATGCGGATGAATCACCTTGTTCTTTGTGATGGGGATAATAGATGTAAATGATCTCCAAATGGATGCAACTCTAGGTGGATAATAGTAGTGACTAGTGTTTGGTCCCTCATTATGGTCTCATAACTTTATATTTATAGGGTTCTCTTGATCTAATTTTATAATTAATCATGAAATGGCCGACCACTAAAAAGATAAGAAGCTAAAATGGCTAGAAAGTGCCCAAAAAGTGGCGGGAAAGTTTAAAAGGATCGAGGCACCCCTGGTGGGACTAGGGTGCCCATGGGCACCCCAATACTAGCTTGGGTGCCCCAATCAAAGCTAAAATGATGCAAAATGATGAAAGATGACTAGGCATGTGGGTGCAAGAGGTCGGGAATGATGAAAGAAAATAAAATAAGATGGCCAAAAGATGGGGGTTAATTAGTACTTTATTCACTCAAAAACCTTCTAAATAGTAGTATGATACTGGGACTAAATAATGTCTAAAGTGCATGATTTTGTGTCTACATTTGCCCCCACTTTATGTTGGTGAGCGGAAATCTCGGTAACATAAAGTAGATAGAGATGCATACTTGATGTCCATGAAGATTGTAGTAGAAAATGTGTTGAAGGACTAGACAAAGTGTGGAATGACAAAAATATGATGGAGCGTGGAAACTAAAGATGAAAAGTGTAAAAAAATGATGTGTGTGAACTTAGGGCGGAAACACGTGTAATTACCGATGTGTATGATGTACTGCATGGTTAGTATGGTCTGTGTTTCCAAAAATATTGTTGTTGACATCGTTGTTTTTTTGTTGTCGCCCCCATTTAACTACTTATTTCTCATATGGTAGTACCTGCAAGGATAAAGATCAAGTAGTCAAATATATATGTATGTATGTGTAAAAACGCAATGTAAAAGACACATGTATATAAGTGTAAAAAGCATGTGAATGTAAAATACACAAATGAAAAAGTGTAAATGGAACATGTGCACCTAATCCATGTCAAGAAAGAGAGTGTAGAAGGATATCCTATACTATTGAGGTTTTTTGGGTGATCCGATGCCATAGGCCGAAGAAGTGTAGGGAGGAATTTTGTTGTATCCTCCAACCTGTAACTACTTCCCTAAATGTGTGTGAAGATATCTTTGTACGTCCTAGTTTTCTGGGTGATCGACACCACTGGGTCGAAGAAGTATATGGAGGAATTTCATTATATCCTCCAACTTTTAACTACTTCCCAGAATGTTTAGGACTACCATGTCCTATAAAATCCGTTGTGTATGGAGTTCATAGATCTGGTCTCGAACCCACTTGTTGTATGCAACATACCCACAATGCTAAGGCGGAAAGTGCACCGAATTGAACCGATGTAATCGCATTACATAGTTTTTAAAACCCCAAATGATACCCCCTCTTTGGGGGCACATGCGATGTCGCTGATAGAGAATGCGGCCCCAAAAGAGGAGCAACCACATGAACTCTGCAACTCTTCCCCTGCGTGGGGAAGGGAATACACTTGTAAAAACCAAGGCTGCACAAATAAGAAGTCTAGCCAAAAGCAAGTGTTAGTACAAACAAGCATGCATACGAAAAATAGTGTATAAGCTACACGAACAATGTATAAGCTACCAAACAAAGTAGTAATGTAAACACACAAGAAGACAAAGTAAGCCACACAAAGTGGGTTGTAAACATGAGACATCACTCACAATGTCGCAAGACACGCAAGGCCATCATGGCCGCATATAATAAACAAGTGTGCACACCAAACAAAGTGCAATGCACGTAAACAAGAGAAAACAAGAGGTAAGTAATATAAGAAACAAGTATGGAAGCAAATATCCTGCATAACAAATGTTGAACATGAAGCACCCGTTAACATGTTAGAAAGATAACTAGTATGTCAAAAGCATGTATAACCAAGTAATGTAAAGTTCTAAGGAAAAAATGTAACAATAACACCCGTGAGTGACAAATGTGGATGCCCCTCAACAACCAGTGTAGGAAGGGTAGAAGGCGAGCATTCGTTCTACATGTAAGAGACCTATATTTGTGATCATAACTAGAAAAAGACGTAAACGTGCATGTGTGGATGGTATAGATAAATGACATATAAGTAAATCTAACTAGCACGTGTATTAAAGCGACCATGAACAAGCAAAAAAGTAAGCAAGAGGAAAAGAAATCATAATATTCGGTATGTTGTGGATGGATGAAATGGAATGCAAAAATGGAGTGATACGAGTCGTGTGCCCTTGAGTGAATGGAACTTTATGCAATGAGATTAATTTGGTTTTCCTCCCTTAACAGTCAAGAATGAATCGTAAACGAGAGTGCGTCATCGGGAAATGGTCAACATGTGTATTGTGTCTAACGTGTTGTGATGAGTGTGCATATGTTTTATGACAATATGCGACCTAAAGATGATGTGTGCGTGACCCTTATAGTCAAAGTGTATATCACGAAAAGATGATCAAAGAGTGATGATGTAGCCTAAAGCGTATATCACTACAAGATGAATAGAGGGAGTGGTGATGTAGCCTAAAGTGTATACCACTACAAGATGAAGGAAGAGGTGACCATTTAGCCTATAGCATATGTCACTAACCTAGTAATGTCGCATGATAGAAGGGTGAATGATGAATGCATAAGTATGATAAGGTCCATTTGATTTTTAAATCCTAGATAGTCGAGTATGTACCAAGGAACTAAGTGTAGTGCATAGAAGATAATGCAATATGCATGATGATAATAGATGGTCTTGTGGATGAGTAGAATGTGTAATGTATGATGTAGACTAATGGGTGTAAGATGTGCTAGTCATAGACCATGAAAGTGTCATATATGTATGATGAAGACTAGTATTATGTGTATGTATAAATATGCAAATATTGAAACAAGATGGACTACATGTAAAATATATGATGCAAGATGTAAAATAAAATGTGTGGTGTCTATAAGATTTGTGTGTGGGGTTCATGTGTAGTATGTCCTCAATAATTAAGTGTGAATCGAAGCACAAGAGTGTGTCATCCAAGAATGACAACACTAAAACATGTGTATAGCTATGTAAGATGAGATGATGCTAAGATGAGGTATGCTTGAATGTTAAAAGTGTGATGTAGTACTATGCAAGGATGTGAATGAATGATAATGCAAAGATGAGAAATGTGCTTATGATGATATGATGATGAGAGAGGGGGTGAATATTATGCCCCAAAGTGTGCATGATGAAAGAGGCTATCATGTAATGTCATCTAGAGGATCATCGCTCTTAAGATCATAGTCAAATGGATAAGCATTGGTGACTTGATAAGAAATAGTGTTTGGTTGATTGCGTAATGAGCCATTGAGGTGTAAATTGTACATACCCATGGCATACTCTTCATCGGTGAATGGGGAAGTGGAAAACCGTGTGCATACTAACGAGTGAGATTTTCGTATAGCCAAGAAAGGAATTATTGCAAATGAATATGCGACCGAAGGGTATAGGAAATTAAATATCAATATGATCAGGATCCAATATACCCCTATATAAGTAAGCCAAGACTCTCCTAATGTGAGTGGAGAAGAGTGTGGAGTGTGTGATAGAAAGACCGTAAGCTGAAAGACACGAAGACCATAAGCAATGGTAATAGTGATGAAGCCATATTATAAATGAGGGTCATGAGTAAGAGGATACAGATTACCGTTCTTTATGGTCTACGTGTCTTTCATTTTATGGTCTATCTATCGCACACTCCACGCTCTCTTCTCCACTCACATTAGGAGAGTCTTGGCTTACTTATATAGGGGCATATTGGATCCTGATCATATTGATATTTCATTTCCTATGCCCTTCGGTCGCATATTCATTTGCAATAGTTCCTTTCTTGGCTATACACAAAATTTTGCTCATTGGTATGCACATGGCTGTCCAATCCCCATTCACCGATGAAAAGTATGCCATGGGTATCTATAATTTGTTTCTCAATGGCTCATTACACAATCAACTAGACACTATTGCTTATCAAGTCACTAATGCTTATCCATTCGACTATGATCTTGAGAGTGATGATCTTCTAGATGACATTACATGATATCCTCTTTCATCACACACACTTTGGGGGCATAATATTCACCCCCTCTCTCATCATCATATCATCATAGGCACATTTCTCATCTTTGCATTATCATTCATTCACATCCTTACATGGTACTACATCACACTCTTAACATTCACGCATACCTCATCTTAACATCATCTCATCTTGCATAGTCATACACATGTTTTAGCATCGTCATTACCCGATGACACACTCTTGTGCTTCATTTCACACTTGACTGTTGAGGGATTACTACACATGAACCCCACACACTGTACTATAGACACCACACCTCACGTTTTACATCTTACTTCATACATTCTACATTTAGTCCTTACCATTTCAATCTTTGCATATCTATACATCATACATCGATACTAGTATTGATCATACATGTGTCACACTTACATCTAGCATTACATACTACTCATCATGCACATAACATAGCGAGCATTTCACATGATCGGTCTATATATGCCTTTTTGCATTGCATCCTCTACATTGCATATCACACATCATATGGTCGTCTATTATAATCACACATATTTCATAGTCTTCTACGCACCGCACTCACTACCCTATGATGCACTTTAGTTCCTCGGTCCATACTCGATTGCCAAGGGTTTACAAATCAAATGGACCTTATCATACTTACACGTTCATCATTCACCCTTTTATCATGTGACATTACTAGGTTAGTGACATACGCTATAGGTTAAATAGTCACTTCTTCCTTCCTCTTGTAGTGCTATATGCTTTAGGCTACGCTCACCACTCCATCTATTCATCTTGTAGTGATATAGCCTTAGGCCACATCATCACTCTTACAATCATCTTGTCGTGATATATGCTTCTATATAAGGGTCATGCACGCATCATATCTAGGTTGTATATTATCATAGCACATATACATACTCATCACATTGTGTTAGACACAACACTCACTTCACCATTTCCCGATGACGCACTCTTGTTTACGGTTCATTCTTGATTGCTGAGGGGGAAAACCAAATGAACCTCATTGCATACATTTCCATTCACTCGGGGGGCATACAACTCCTATCACTCCATTTTGCATTCCATTCCATCCATCCACAACATACTGCATATTATGGTTTCTTTTAATCTTACTTACTTTTTCTTGTTCATGGTCAATTTATTACACATGCTAGTTAGATTACTTGTATGTCATTTATTTATATCATCCACACATGTGCGTTCATGTCTTTTTCTAGCTGTGATCACAGATATAGGTCTCTTACACGCAACATGGATGCTTGCCTTCTACCCTTCCTACATTGGTCATTGGGGAATCCACATTCGTCTCTCACATGTGTTATTGTTTCATTTTGTACTTAACACTTTATATCACTTGGTTATACATGCTTTTGACATACTAGTTATCTTTCTAACATGCTAATGAGTGTTTCATGTGCAACATTTTTTATGCAGGGATTTTTTTCCATACTTGTTTGTTATATTATCTCGTTATTGCTCATTTTTGTATGTGGGCCTTGTCATGTGTTTGTGTGCACACTTGTTTATTATATGCGGCCATGATGGCATTGCGTGGCTTTGCGACATCATGAGTGATGTCCCATGTTTGCATCCTCGCTTTGTGCGGCTTACTTTGTCTTCTTGCATGTTTACATTACTACTTTGTTTGGTAGCTTATACACTATTTGTGTAGCTTATACATTGTTTTCTATATGCATGCTTGTTTGTACTAACACTTGTCTTTGGCTAGCCTTCTTGTTTATGTGTGCCTTGGTTTCTACCAAGCGTATTCCCTTCCCCCTGCAAGGAAAAGTTACTGAGTTCATACGATTGGTCCTATTTTGGGGCCGTGTTCTTATCAGCGATATTGCATGTGCCCCCAAAGGGGGAATCATTTGGGATTTTACATACTACACAACACATTACACCGGTTCAGTTTAGTGTAATTTCTGCCCTTGGCATTATGGGTTACATACAACGAGTGGGTTTAGACCAGTCTACAAACCCCGTACATAATGGATTTTACAGGACATGGTAGTCCTTAGCATTCTGGGAAGTAGTTAAAGGTTGGAGGATACAACGGAATTCCTCCCTATACTTCTTCGGCCAATGACGTCATATCGTCCAAAAACCAGGGACGTACATGAGATCTCTTCACATATATTTAGGGAAGCAGTTATATGTTGGAGGATATAACGGAATTCCTCCCTACACTTCTTCAACTTATGGCGTCGAATTGCCCAAAACCCTTGACAAGACATGATATCCTTCTACACTCTCTTTCTCGACATGGATCAGTGCACATGTTCCATTTACAATTTTTCATTTGCGTATTTTACATTCACATACTTTTTACATTTATATGCATGCATCTTTTACATTGCGTTTTTACACATACATACATATTTGACTACTTAATCATTTTCTCCTTGCAGGTCCAACCATATGAGAAACAAGCAGTCAAATGGGGGAAACAACAACAACAACATTTCAAGGCAAGCACACACCATACTAACCATGTAGGTACATCACACACATTGGTAATTACACACACGTTTTTGCCCTAGGCTCACTCTCATCACCTTTTTTGTGTTTTTTCATCTTTAGTTTCTACACTCCATCATCTTTTTTCATTCCACGCTTTGTCTATTCCTTCGAATGCATTTTCTACTACAATCTTCATGGATATTAGGTATGCATCTCTATCTACTTTATGTTACCGAGCTTTCCGCTCACCAACATAAAGTGGGGGAAAATGTAGACACAAAATCATGAACTTTAGAAATTATTTAGTCCTAGTCTCCTACAATTGTGTACTTGGTAGGCCATGGCTTCATGTCATGCAAGTTGTTTCTTCTGCTATACATAATTATGTAAAATTCTTACATGAAATCATTGAGTACACTTTTTTTGTGACCGTGATCCATTCCAATATTGTGACTGAGCTCCTAATACTAGTCTTCCTATTCCACACATAGATATTATAGATGAGCCCCAACCTATCGAAGAACCACCTCACTTACCACCACTTGATGGTGTCATTTGTGTGATAGATGCAATTTCTTCTGTGCCACCTGTTACTACTACTACCATGATTCCTTATCAAGGGCCTATCCAAATCTATGACGTCACTCTATCACCCGCACCTTCACATATACCACCTATATTAGCACACCCACCATTCACTTGCACATTCTTCTTGAATGAATCATATTGGGAGTATATTCCATTTGATCTTACTTGTGATGTTACTATCTATTCGCATGAGGGTCTAACTCGACTTGGTTTTCCTTTCGAGGACTTTTATCCTCCTACTCATGACCCTCATTTATATTATGGATTCATCACCGTTATTCCACATTTTAGTTAATCATTTTGGTGAACCCGACTCGATCATTCACGTTTTTAGGTTCTTCATTCATTACTTGTCATCCTAGGGTTTGTTCATCATGAGTATCTCAATCAATGATTATTTGCTTGTAAATCTTGATTTACTACATAGAGTCCAACATTTTCTTGCTACTACTTGCATTCGTGTTGACATGCATCCAAACTCGGTTTATCAAGCATTTGCCAATGCATTTTCTTCACACATAGTATTCAAGTCTAACCTTCCCGTTGATGTTCACACTTTTGATAATGACCTACCTCTACATATCATATGTTGTATTCATAATGTATTTGTTAAGTGCACTTTGATTGATAATGGATTTGAACTTAACTTGTGTCTTATGTCATTCCTTGAAGTTTTAGGTCTTTTCGCTTGTGACGTTAGTCCATATAGTATTTCACTGTGTGCTTATGATGGTTCTTTCATCCATGTCTCAGTCACATTACTTTCCCATCACTGTTTTGTCCCAAGACTATCCACACTATATTTTTTTCATTGTTGATTCCACAGTCCCTCTCCGTGCTCCAGGTCTAGCTAGATAGTTTGGATCCATCCTTTTCGTGGCCTCTCCGCACGATCGTTCATGTTTCCATTTTCTCCAGTCACTTATGCGATATAATCCAATGAGCTTCAGAATCGATTGAGTCATTTCCTCACTCTTCTTTTTATGGTTTTTACTTTTATTATATTAGTTTCTTGGGTCATTTTCCATACTTGTTTATCGCATTCATTTACCAGTATTTACATGTCATTTTAGACTAGATTAACTACCCTTATTTTGATATTTTAGTTAATAATTTTTGGTGAACTGATTTACCATTCATACATACCATGCAATACGTCCTCCTGGATGAGGAGCTCTAGATTTCTTAGTTGTGAGCATTGATGCTTTACTTTGCCAATTCTCTTTTCTCTAATCATGATTATCATGTGAATTTTACATCTAATCATTTACATATCAATGCATCTATTGGCTCGACCTCCATTAACAACACTAAGGTCAACCCATCATGGCTTGTTAGTGCATGCTCTATTTCACTTCGAGGCTATAGGCTACCCGCAATCACAAGTTGAGTATATTTTCAACAAACCCTTTGGCATTGTCAAACTACATGTTATGGTTGGTCCTCTTACTCTGTTTGTGCCTTTCCTCGTTGGAAACATAGTTGCTGGATGTGACATGCTTCTTGGTCTCAATTGGATTCATCACTCTCAATCTATCATTTCTATGAATCATTTGCAACTCAAATTTATTTATAACCAACAAGTCATTTCTATTGACAAAGGTGTCCCTCCATCCACTCCATGGTCATCGTCTCCTCGCACAGTAGCTAACACATCATCTACTTCTTCTCACACATCACATTCTCTCTTACTCAAAGCACAATCTACTCCTATCTCACCTACTCGAGCATCGTCTACACGACCACATCATTCCACTAGTCCTACACATAGGTATAGGCCCATTCCTAGGATAGTTAGCATCTCAACATAGGTCACCACCTCGGTTTATTCCACGCGAGTCTTCATCATCTTCGCATTCAACATCACGTAGATCTCCATCACCAACACATTTTTGATGCCACAACCTTCATCATACAACCATCCCTCATAGGTGCATAGACTACATTCACTAAGCACAACGTCTCGCTTTCTATACCACCACTCTTAGAGCATGATCATATGTTTTCATCATCACATGCATTGGATGGAGGACCTTCGTCCTTCACAGTTATTGGTTATCTCATTCATTCATGTACACTTGGGGGACATAACATCTCATACATCTCCCCCACCCATCGTTACATCTACGCATATATCATCTTTACATTCTCATACATCAATCTCCTAGCATACACATATTCATTCATACTTTAGTGTCATCATTACCCGATGACACACTCTTGTGCTTTGGTTCACACTTGACTGTTGAGGGATTACTACACATGAACCCCACACACTACACAATAGTTACTACACACTGCATCTATTCACACATCACACATCTTACATCACACATTCTATAGTTAGTTTACATCATTTTGACATTTACACATCTACATGTCATACATCGTACTAGTCCTCATCATACATGTGTCACACTTGCATCTAGCATTACATACTACTCATCATACACATCACATAGCGCACATTTCACACTATTAGTCTATCTATGCATTTTTGCATTGCATCTTATACATTACATATCACACATCCTACACATCATATGGTCGTCTATTATCATCACGCATACTACATTGTCTTCTACACACTGCACTCACTACCCTATGATGCACTTTAGTTCCTTAGTCCATACTCGAATGCGAGGGTTTACAAATCAAATGGACCTTATCATTCTCACATGTTCATCATTTGACTCTCTATCATGTGACATTACTAGGTTAGTGACATACGCTATAGGCTAAATCGTCACCTCTTTGTTTATCTTGTAGTGGTATACGCTTTAGGCTACATCACCACTCCCTTTATTCATCATGTAGTGATACACACTTTAGGGCTAAAATCGTCACTCCTACAATCGGTTCGTCATGATAGACACTTAGGCTATAAGGTTCACGCATTTCTCTTCTATATGTCGTACATCACTTCGCATACACACTCATCACAACGCGTTAGACACAACACACACTTTGACCATTTCTCGATGATGCACTCTCATTTACGGTTCATTCTTGACTACTAAGGGGGAAAACCAAATGAACCTCACTGCATACATTTCCATTCACTTGGGGGCATGTGGCTCCTATCACTCCATTTTGCATTCCATTCCATCCATCCACAACATACTGCATATTATGGTTGCTTTTACTCTTTCTTACTTTTTCTTGTTCATGGTCACTTTATTACACATGCTAGTTAGATTACTTGTATGTCATTTATCTATATCATCCACACATGTGTGTTCACATCTTTTTCTAGTTGTGATCGCAGATATAGGTCTCTTACACGTAACATGGATGCTCGCTTTCTACCCTTCCTACACCAGTCGCTGGGGCATCCACATTCGTCTCTCACAGGTGTTATTGTTTCATTTTGTACTTATCACTTGGTTATACATGCTTTTGACATACTAGTTATCTTTCTAACATGCTAATGGGTGCTTCATGTTCAACATTTGTTATTCAGAATATTTTCTTCCATACTTGTTGGTTATATTGCTTGTCTATTCTTTGCTTGTGTTTGTGGGCATTTCCCTTTGTTTGGTGTGCACACTTGTTTGTTGTATGCGGCCATGATGGCCTTGCTCTTCGCGACATCATAAGTGATGTCCCATGTTTGTAGCCCACTTTGTGTGGCTTACTTTATCTTCTTACGTGTTTACATTACTACTTTTCTTGTAGCTTATACACTATTTGTGTAGCTTATACATTGTTTTATATATGCATGCTTGTTTGTACTAACACTTGTCTTTGGCTAGCCTTCTTGTTTTTGTGCACCTTGGTTTCTACCAAGCGCATTCCCTTCCCCTTGTAGGGTAGAGTTACAGAGTTCATGTAGTTGGTCCTCTTTTGGGGCCGCATTCTCCTATCAGTGACGTCGCATGTGCCCCCAAAGAGGGGGCATCATTTGGGGTTTTACATACTACACAACGCTTCTACACCGGTTCAGTTCAATGGTAATTTCTACCCTTGGCATTGTGGGTTACATACAACGAGTGGGTTCAGACTAGTCTACGAACCCCGTACACAATGACTTTTATAAGACATGGTAGTCCTTAACATTACGAGAAGCGGCTTAAAGGTTGGAGGAGATCTCTTCACACACATTCGGGGAAGCGATTACATGGGTGGAGGATATAACATAATTCCTCCCTAAAATTCTTCGGTTTATGGTGTCGAATCGCACAAAAACCCTAAAGCGATAAGATATAATTCTACACTCTCTTTCTTGACATGGATCAGGTGCACATGTTCCATTTACATTTTTCATTTGCGTATTTTACATTCACATGCTTTTTACATTTATATACATACATCTTTTACATTACGTTTTTACACATACATACATATATATTTGACTACTTGATCATTTTCTCTTATAGCCCGACCGTGTATGAGAAACAAGTAGTCAAATGGGGGCAACAACAACATCTTGCATTAGCACACACCATACTAACCATGCAGGTACATCACACACATCGGAAATTATACACGTATTTCTACCCTAGGTTCACTCTCATCACTTTTTTGCACTTTTTCATCTTTAGTTTCCATGCTCCATCATCTTTTTATCATTCCACATTTTGTCTAGTCCTTCGACATGTTTTCTACTACAATCTTCATGGACATCAGGTACACATCTCTATCTACTTTATGTTACCAAGATTTTCGCTCACCAACATAAAGTGGGGGAAAATGTAGACACAAAATCATGCACTTTAGGACATTATTTAGTTTTGATATCATACTACTATTTAGAATGTTTTTGAGTGAAGAAAGTACTAATTAACCCCCGTCTTTTGGCCATCTTATTTTATTTTCTTTTATCATTCCCAACGTCTTGCACCCACATGCCCAATCAACTTTCCTTGTTTTACGTCATTTTAACTTTGATCGAGGCACCTAGGCTAGTATTGGGGCACCCATGGGTGCCCTAGTCCTACTAGGGGCGCCCAATCCTTTTGAACTTTCTCACCACTTTTTTGGTACTTTCTAGCCATTTTAGCTTCTTATCATTTTGGTAGTTATCCATTTCAGGGTTAATTACAAAATTAGATCAAGAGAACCCTATAAATATAAAGTTATGAGACCATAATGAGGGACCAAGTACTAGTCACTACTATCATCCACCTAGAGTTGCATCCATTTAGAGATCATTTGCATCCATTAGCTCCATCACAAAGGACAAGGTTGGTTCATTTGCATCACACAAACACATGAGGGGATTCTATTCTATTTCATGCACCATTCTATTACATTTTTACATCTAGTTATTGCTTGCTACTTCACAAAGTACGACTGACACAAGATCACCTAGGGAACATGATGCACACACACACACAAGAACTATATTTGGGTCCGAAATGTAGTGCAACGCTCAGTTAGTAAGCTCCATGTTATTAGCACTGAGGTCGGGTCGACTCGACCCATTCATTTGCATTCTTATTTATTTAGGGGTTTGATACTTCTTGGGGTCTCTTGCAAGTATTTATTTCATCTTGGATTATCAACGACACCTGGAGCAGTGTAGTGAATTTGATGCAATACACAACAAGGGTTTCAAACCACCTGTTGAACCTGTGAAATTCGGGCCTTCTGACCTCCCGCACAGACTGGGTGCCCATTCTGCAAACAAGAGCGCCCCCAAATGCCCCCAGTCCTCTCTAGGCACTTTAGTCTAGCTAGATAACTCAGATCCATCCTTTTCGGGCCTTTGCACAATTGTTCTTGCTTCTTGTTTCTCCAGGTCATACTTTACTACGGATCAACGAGCTTCTCTAATCAATTGAGTCACTTCCTCACTCTTCTTGCACACTAGGGTTTTTACTTTTATTAGATTAGTTGCTTAGGTCATTTTCCATACTTGTTTATTGCATTCATTTACTGTATTTACATGTCATTCTAGATTAGATTAACTACCCTTATTTCCATATTTTAGTTAATCAACAATTACAATTAGTTTTTCATATTGACACAATTCTCAACAATTTACACAAAGACAAGTATAGTCCTCCAACAATAAGAAATCATTCTATCTTCTTTTTCTACTTGGATCAAACGCGAATAAAGTAAAATCATACCATATGTAATGGTGTATAAATTTTGGGAAACAGTTAGGGATGGAGAATAACACTAGACCTTTCTCCCCAACACTCTTCCCGTCATGGTGTGAGATTGCCCAAAACTCACACTTGTCATGAGATCGCCCAAAAATCTCATTATTGGCATGAGATCACCCAAAAAACCCGCTCTTCTACATCATTTTCAGGATACTTTCTATCCTTTTCACTTGTCACGGATCAGGTGCACACATTCCTTTTACTATTTTTTTGCATTTTTACATACTTTTCCATTCTTCTTTACAGAGTTTTCAAAACATGCGACTTTGACTATTCTTTCACTCTTCTTTTGCAGTCCATCCTTAACACGCAATAAGAAGTAGCCCCACATCAAGCTACAACAAAAGCATGTACAACACGATATAACTCATATGTTCCACCCCTAGGGTCACTTCCTCTTCCTTAGCTTCCATGCTTCATTGTTATCACTCCACACTATTTCTTGTCTCCTCGGCATGCTTTCACCATTGATCTACATGGTTATCAGGTACACATCTCTTATTTACTTTATTTTATCGATTATCCACTCAACAATATAAATCAGGGCAAATGTAAACACAAAATGATGCACTTAGGTACATTTCAAAGTTGTCTTAATCACATACTACTATTCATATGATTCCTAAGCGAGAAAACTAGTAATTGACATCTATCTCTAGCCTCTTATATGCCTTTCTAGTTTCCTCTTTGGTCTTTTACACCCTATAACCTAGTCGATATTTCACTTACTTATCTTTTATGACTCTGGACACCAACGCCTAGTCAGGATGCTAACGCCTAGATGCCTCGTCCCCTCCGGGTGCCCTGCACTCTTTGTATCTTACTCGCCTCTTTTGGGCCTCTTTTATCTTTTGGGAATCTTGTTTTCTTATGGGTCGGCCTTTTAGTTGTCAATTACGAAATTCAAACAAGGGAATCATATAAATACAAAGCTATGTGACCAAAATAAAGGACCAAGCTCTAAGCATCTATTATCATCACCTAAGGTTACATCCAAAGGCATTCTAAGAGCATCAAAGCATCCATCTAGCAATCACTCAAGGGACAAGGGACTACATTTTTGCATACACGCATAGGAGGGGAAGTTCATTTTGACATCCACACATCTATTTACATTATTGCATCTAACTACCGCTCGTTATCAAGTGCATCTTGCATAAGAGCTTCATAGGGCACAATTTCTACACACACATAATAACTACATGGAGTTTAAGATGTAGTGCATCACTCAGTTGTAAGTTCACTCAGTTGGGTGACCGCCAAGGTCAGTCCAACTCCCCATTTGCATCTTTTTCTTTGTAGGATTTGATGTGTTTTGGGGTTTTGCAGGTTATCTCTCTCTTTGGAGGTTACAAGTGAACTCAACGATCAACCAAAGCCACACAACCAATCAATAATGAAGGTTGTAACCATCTTCCGACACAACAAAAATCGGTTTCAGAGGTCTTTCGCATCACGGGCCCCCAATGGAGGTCTCCAGTGCCTGTGCACCCCCGACCACTCTAGCGCCCTAGTTTAGGCTTATTCCACAATTACATAATTTTCTAGGTGCGGTTGCGATGGTCCGCTTCTCCTGTTTACCAATTTTCCAAATTACATGACACTTCAAGATCTATCGCGAAATCAACTAAGTCTTCTATTCCCTCTCTTGCACTAGGGTTTTATATTTCCTTAGCTTATTACTTGTTTTAGATCTACGCTTTTATCATTTATTTATCATACGTGACTTTGAAAAGATCTAGGGTTTAACAAAATTCCATATTTATAAAATCAACACTTACCCTTAGTGATGGATCAAACATGGAGAAAGTTTTAAAGGCCCGTGGATTCCCTTTGCCTTCGATAGTGATTCTACCACTCTACGGCACTATATCATTGATTAGGTGGAGAAAAAATTTCAACATCGGGTCTCTAAGTCTCTCTCATTGGCCGACAAGTTTCAAGTCTACACTAAAATTCTGGCTACCACCCAAACTTATTATGCGCTGCTTCGCTGCCCTTCGTGGGCATCCTTTGACAAACTAGCTAAAATTTTCATGGGATTATCTTTGGTCTAAGAACAACATGGTGGATTTATTCGAGTTGCTTGGGATATCTGTACCCTTCCACATGACCAGGGTGGAATGGGAGTTATAGATATTTACATATAAAGTATTTCTCTTTGTACTAAATGGGTTATCTCAAGCATTAATGACGACCAAGCCTCGAAAATCCTGTTAGGGCATCAGATCTCTTCGTGGTCTCCTTATGGAAAAAAATGTTGGAAAAACATTGGGTTACATAACTTGATCATCACTAGAGTGCCAGTTAAAATTATAGCACCTTTGTTGTGATCTCGAAACCTTTTAAAGTTGTTAAGTCGTTGCTTTGTTGGATTAGGGATGGCTTTCGCACTAGGATTTCATTCAATCATCTCACCATATGGTGGCTCTCTATCTCACTGCAGGATAATGTCCCTTTGGTAGAGGTTCCTGGTGTTAAGGTGCTTCGACTTGTTCGTAAAGGCATCAATACCATCCGAGACCTTGTCTTCTGGAGAGATTGGCTTCCTTGACATGATTTAAAATGTAAATTTCATTTGATCAACTTCAATCTTCCATATGTGCTCAAAATTTAGTAGCTGATACCTAATGTTATGCTTTATAATCTTGGCTCGCAACCTCCTACAACATGGTGGCGGCAGGATCGGTAGTGGAATATGGAAATCCCATTTTGGCATGATTTACAATTTTCGGTCCCTCTTGTCTCTTATTAACAAGCTTAATGCCCGTTGAGCCTAAACTCTTTAGTTGCCACTTGGCTTCAAAGGCTTAACAAGGCATGGAACCCCAAGTTTGAACCCAAGCTCAATTTATTTCTTTGGTGCCTCATATATCAGGGTCTTCCATTGGGAGAACAGTTAAGTCACATTGACCTTCCCAATCCTAAATGCCCTTTCTGTGGTTGACCTGAATCTTTCAAACATGTCTTCTGGACTTGTCAACGTGCTCAATCTACTTGGAATTGGATACACTCTCTCTTCCTCCCCTTCCATCTCGAACTGTTTGATTAGAAAGTCATCCGATTGGCGACTTTGTTAATCTTCCTGCTCGACTTGTTTTCATATGGAATTTCTTTCGGTCGCTTATTCTCTTTCAGTTGTGGAAAGATAGAAATAATGTTATTTTTCAATAGAATGAGCTTACTTTGGAGCTAATCACAGTTAATAACAAAGTGGCTATTATCTCTTATGCGACTACGCAAATCCAAAACCAAAGTAAAAAGTGGTGTTGGAGTTCTCATATTTATAATAGCTTTTGGATCACCTGGGAGTGCTTTTTGCACTATGAGTCAGGTTCCTCCCAAGATGCTCGTCCCCGCCACTCCCCTATGTCGCGTTACAGAAAGCCGCTCTCGCAGCCTCGACATCCTTCCCCTCCTCGAGGCTATCCCGCTTCATCCAATTTTGGATTGGGTTGGAGTCCGCCACCTCGAGGTAACGCTCGTGACTAGCTCCTCCAACCGAAACTCTTCTCCTCGAAGGGTCGCTGGAGGCTCTCCACCGCCTCGGCCGGTGCCTCTCGAAAATACAAATGTTGGATCCCGATGGCTAGGCTATTGATCTTCCATCCGAGGAACCAATTGAAGGGCGTTCATCTCTCCAAAAGATGATCCTTCTCCTCCGCCTAGTGTTGCTGCCCCACGTGCCTAGTTATCTAGTTATGTGATTTTATGGTTGTCTTTTTGGCATTTCTTGTACCTTTGTGGAATTTTGACTTTGGACCGTGAGTTTCCGGTCACCCCACTCTTGTAACTCTTTTATATTATTAATATAAAAGCAGGTTCCAATAGTAAAATAATTTTATTATAAGAATACATCACATTTAAACAAAATCTGCTCTACTTCATATTTTTCTGAAAATGGTTAGGATACCATCAATTGAATACAGTTAAACCTGTCTAATTTCGACTCTAATATGTTGAGCAGGAATAAGGCACCACGTATCACTTGTTTAATCAGTACAGGATCACATTCAAAATATCATTTGAGCAGCGAGTATTTGCCAAATTCAGTTCGGCAAAATGTGATCGTGAACCAGCAGATCATCTCCAAACTTCATTACAAGGTTAGAATTTTATAATTGCAAATACATTACTTACATTTTATCATACTTTCTACCATCTGTTTTATAAACGTTCAAATTAATTACATTCCAGTAAAAATGATGGTAAACAATAAGCCACATTTCTCAATGTTATTTTACAACAGAAAAAAACATTATATTCGTTGGTATCATCAATTATCACAGCCATTATAATCGAAGCATACATTTTTGCACTGTTAAATTTGAATTTAAAACTAGGGAATCCTATGCCCACATTCTCAAAACTGGAACAAAGAAAAATGTTTACCATTCAACCAGACTTATTGTCGTGTATTCTAAATCTGGATATTTGGAGGATACACGCCAAGTGTTTGACGAAAAGCCTGAACCAAACGAGGTCTCCTGGACTGATGTTATTGCATGATATATCGGGCATGTACGCTATAAAGACCGTATTATGTATTATTGCCGAAGACAGCAATGAGGCATTCAGTTGGACCCATTTGTGTTCCCTACTGTTCTTAAGGCATGCGCTGGAATGTTGTCTTTGCGGCAAGGGGATGAAATTCATGCTGATTTTGTCAGAAGTGGGTTCGAGTCAGATGTATGTATAGAAAGTTATTTAGTCGACGTGCATGCTAAATGGAGAAGAAATGGTTACGCAAGGCGAGTTTTTGATATCACAGATTGCAGTGATTGCAGCTTATGCTGAGCATGGGGAGGATGATGAAGCTCTGAGTCTGAATTGGAAAATACAACAGCGAAGGATGAGGCCTAGTTTCTCCTTTAAAAGTCTTTGTAGCAAGTGCCCTGTTGATACTCTAAATTGTTTGACTGTATTTATAGAAAACTATACCTACAATCCAAGCAAACAATGGCTCTGATGGTATATTCAAGAGCAAGCTCTAAGGAAAGGCTGGCTTCTCTATCCTAAGGCTACCTATCACTTTCCAGGGAAAGAGTAGGGGAAAAAAACACTGACAGCGTAGTAAGGTGATGCACCAAGATAGATTTGATTGTCCCCAGAGAAAAGAATAACATAGAGTAGGTACAATTCCTTGCGTTCAATGTAATTAACAACACAATTAATCTACATGCAAGAGCTAAGAAATCTAATACTGAAAGCAAAATTAATCAGATTAAACCATTCACATGCACATAGGCAAAGGGCAGAGTATTAGCCAAAAAACCATCATTCAATACTTCAACGATACATAGTTGCATAAAGATTCAAAAGCTAGATAATATTAAACCTGCAGAAAATAAATGCCGAATCTTATGAAACATTAATAATGGAGAATAACCAACAGCTGGAAAAACTAACAAACTCTAACTAATAACAAACTAACATCCCTCTCAGCAGAGAGCTTTACAATATTAATGCTAAACTAAAGGTGGAAGAAGAGGTTTGCGATGACAATTTTTTTGTGTTGTAACTTGATGATAATGAAGGAGAAGGTTGAGTGCTCTTCTAGGGTTTATGGTCCACTGCCATTTTTTTATATTGTGCTTCATAGTACATACCATATTTTTCAATTGAAATAGCAAGATTTTGTCTCTCCTTGTGCATTTATCGTTTCTTTTTATTTTATTTTTAATTTCTTCACCTTTTGGGCTGTTCGTTGCCTATTTAATGGTATCATACCTTAACAACTTGGTTGTTGAAGTTGTAACTGCTGGTACTGGAGCTGTTGGAGATGGCACCACGGGCCAAGAAACCTCGGAAGTTTATTTTGAAAGTATTTGACTAGGTAATGTGACTGAGACTCCTGATTTTTTTGCCAGTTCTCTAGTTTGATAATGATGGAGATGGCACCACGGGCCCGAGGTTCATTTTGAAGGTATTCCATTAGGTAACATGTCTGAGACTCCTGATGTTGTTCTGCTAGTTCTCGAGTTTGATAATGCTTGTGAATGGATAGAACAATATACTTTGATAGGATATTTTTCTGGAGAATTCCCTCTGAAAGTATACTTAAAAACTGGGTGCATTCTGCATGGGATTAAATTGGACATTGTCCAAAATATGACCAAGGGATTTTTATAATTTGATTTTGTTGATCCTCAACATGCCTCTATGATTTTTCAGCATAGTCCTTTGCTATGTCAAGGACTCTTTGCTTGTTTTTTCCCATTGCCTTGTGATTTTGCTGTTGCAAAAGATATGGTGCTGAAGGTGCCGGTTTGGATTGAGCTCCTAGTCTTCTTGTTTGGTTGGAATTTTCTTGAATGCTTTGTCTCCTTTGTTGTTCGACTTGTTTGTATTGAGCCACATAAATTCTATTTCTACCATCCTTAGAAATAGGTTTGCATTGAGGTTGATCCACGCGGAAAATTTTAGTGGCGAATTTTGATTAATTCACAAATATTTGGGTTTTTGAAATTGGCATTTGGCGATTTGGATGAGTAGTACACAACATTGTTTCGCCTAAATTATTGGGATGCAAGTTACTTTTCCGGTTGGCTCGCATATAGTTTAAAATAAATTCCATATGAATGTATATCACTGTTACCTTGAAACTCAAATTGGGCACATTCGCCAATATATATACTATAAAAGACTTTGAGCCCGAGGGTAGATCTCACAAAATTGTAATTCTTCCCGATCAAAAATACAAGCGCCCAACAACAAAATACAACCGTCTGCCTGCATAACAACTGTTTGTTTGCATAACAATTGTCTGTCTGCATAGCCATCCATATGCAAATGTGTAGTATTTTTTTGAATCAGGTGCTTCTTCTACAGACGTCCGTCCACATCATAGTTAGCCGCCTACAAATTCTTATCTTGTAGTCGTTTGACTGCATAGAAGTCAGTCGTCCTGATTGCATAGAAGTCAGTCGTCTGCAAACTTGTACCCTTTTGCAATCGGCTGCAGGTTTTTCACAATCGTTCACTGGAAGTCTATGGCCACTTACTGAAATATGATTTGATGGTTTCAACTGATAATGGTAAGGTGGCAGACCAATCTATAAAAAATGACCCTTTTAATCTTATTTTAGCTAACCACAAAAAAGGGTCACACAACTGACATCCACACCACATAAAAATACTAAATGATGAACTGTATTTTTATTTATTTTCAGTTTCATATTAAGGTTCAATAATAATACCAAAACCCTTTTGCATGCAAAACCCACTGATAGTGATATTCCACATGAAAGAATTAATCACAATAACATGTCACCACTTCAAAATATTATTGATGATGACATGCCTCCACTTGAGGACAATCCTTATTATGTGCCTGCACTGGACGACAATCCTAATTATGAGATGTAACTAGCAGAAAACATTTCTACTTCTCATCAAACACCAACTTCAGTTGGAAATTCTACTCACAATTCTATGCCAAGGAAGAGGAGATTGAGGACATTCCCGATGATGAGATCCAACTAACAGAAGATATTTCTACTCATCAAACACCAACTTCAGTTGAAAATGCCACTAAAAAAATTGTGTGAAGGAAGAGAAGTAGATGGACAATTGAAAGGTCTTTTAAGTTTGACTAGGCAGCTAAATATCCATTCATTGAACCAGTAGAGCCAAAAACTGTAATAATACTCCAACACATAGTTACGCCGGGACGCGTCCCCCAAATTTGACACGTCGGGATGTCTCTGACGTCGACGTGGGGTGATCCATAGGGATCCAGAAAAACACACCACTTCATTAGTTCCATCAGCACCAAGAAGGAGAAACAAGAAAAGTGAGAAAATGAGGTAAATAGAGGTTCTGGATAGAATCGCCGCTCTCAGGTGCGAGCGGCGGTTTCAGAACTGCCGCCTTGCAGGGTGGCGGTCTGAAATCGCCACCTAGCTAAGCGGCGGCCCTGAGACCGCCGGTTTGCATAGGGCGGCGGTCCTGACACTTTCGAATAGAAAAGAAGAATGGAATGCGAGTGGACGCGTTCTTGAAGTGCCCAACCATGTCTCTTCCCTTCCATGCCCTTTCACATCCTCCAGTGCACGGAGGACATGGGAAGGCCTATAAATACATGAAAGGAGCAAGAGAATAGGCATTCGAAGATCTAGAGAGATCGAGAAGCAGAGTTTAATGAGAGCAGTGAGCAAGATCTTTAGTGCTGGAATGGAATTGTAGGAGCAAGGTGTAGAAACAGAGCAAGCAAGTAATTGGAGAGAAGGTTTACATTGTTGCTTCTTTTCATACTTATTATAATCTGTAATTTGTCTATATTAGACCAATAAAAGTGGGAAGAAAGAGCAGTTGCCCTTCCCGACTGGTTTTCCTCCTTTGAGGTTTCCAGGATAAAATTGTTGGTGTTGAATTTTGAATTATTTCCTTCTCTGCAATTTCCTTTCTATAAGCACTAGATAATCACTCACAAAGCTCTAAATTTCAAGCAAATCTGTCATTTTCCAAAGTTGAAAGTAGAACAACATAGTTGTGTGATTCGTAGAGTTCCAAAGTAGAAGTTTACGGATCATGGGGACATGGGGAAGCGTTTCCCCACGCTTCCCACTTTTGTTTTTGGCTTTGGGAAACGCTTAAGGGGGCGCCTCGAAAATGTTGGGAAGCGTCCCGGGACGGGAAACGTGAGGGGGACGTGGAAAATGTGGGGGACGCCCGGGCGCCCCCACGTGGTCGCATTTCTTTCCTTTTTGGATTTTTGGTGAAGAAAACACAAGTAGAGAATAAAATTTGCCATTTTTGGAAAGGGTTCGGGAAGATGTAGCAACAAAACTTGCATGTGCCATAACTTTCATTCTGTGGCTCCGTTTTAGGTGCCGTTTTCTCTAAAAGTGCATATTTTCTCGAGCTCTACGCATTAATGGCAATATTTTTGTTATTTTCATAAAATCAATTTTTGCACCTTTTTGGACCAAACAACTTCTTACGCAATCTTCCAAAGAATCATGAGTATTAAGGAATGTATTTGATGTTTATGAGTTCAAATTTCACCTTATTTAAATCTCAAATGGTTTTGTTTCACTTATTTATGTAATTTAGTCACTATATCTTTATATTTTAAATATTTATATATATTTTAATTAGCTGTCCCCCGCTTGTCCCCAAAATTTAGAAATTTGTTGCCGTCCCGTAAACCCCGTCCCCATCTCGGTAACTATGCTCCAACATAATGTAGATGTACAATATCTAGTTGAAACTTGGGAAGGACCGCAAAATGCAACTTAAGTTGGACACAATTGAGAAAAATTGTGGCAAATTATGTGTTAATTAAGTAGAAAGATGGACAAATAAATAGAACACATTGATGGAAAAAAACAAAAGAATGCATGCATGTAAGATACACAACAAATTATGAAAATGATTAGAAATGTCTACGACATCTTGTAGAAATAGGAGGAACAATTACAGCTCAACTAGGAAAAGTTGTTTAGTCCAGGTCTACATTCCAAAATATACAGCTTCTCTACTATTTACCACATTCTAAAAAAGGGCAGAACTATTTCTTATTATTTGGATTATAAGATTTTGTTTCAACATAATGGATTTCATAACATTCCACAATCACATTGGTCGATAACAATGCTTGGGAAATGGCAAAATGTTTTGCGATGATTGAGGAGGATTTGAAAGAAAAAGTAAAAGATGTACCGTCAATCTCACTTGTCCATTGTGCTGATTCCCAATCTAACACCCTAGATAATATAATCAATGATGAGGGAGGCAAGGAGAAAAGATAGACCTCTAGGGGTGTCGTTTTGTAGCCAAGGACTAGTCTATCTATCTATCTTGGCCAAGCCTTGTGGTAATGACAGGGGAGGCACACGATGGCTGTTATTTTGCTACTTTATGGCTCTTCCTGAACCAAGGTGAGAGAACCTGAGGGGTGGCTTGAAAGAGAGAGGGAGATATTATGTTTCAAACCCTCGACTTGTTGGAACCTCAATCTAAGATCAAATGCAACCACTAATGAATGCAATACTCATTCAAAAGAATGGTCACACAAGCATTGCAAACACTTGATACATTAGACACAAGCCACTGAAGACAGATCTTAAGGTGATCACATACATCATCTCTGAAGAAACTGTTGATAACTTGGGGTATGATGATGTTGTGATGTTAAATTTTACAATCATGGCAAACACACTTGAAATATTGCAGAATAGGTGTGATTTGCATGCAAACACATAAAAATAGACAGAGGTAATGTAGTTTGCAGGGGTAGGACATGATGTTATTCAGTTAAATGAAGTGAAGTGGGTGGAGGTGGATCTGATGAGAAGGGGTACCACAACTTGCCATCTTAGCCTGTACTTCCATAAATCCAAAAGAAGAATAAAGATCAAAACAACACAATCCTCAAAGGGACACTTGCATTTATTTGACACCAAATTTATGCAAGCATTACCATATAATCTCAGAAGTTTTAACACAAACACTCATGCATGAAACTTCAAGATATCGATCAAATCACTTCCATAACACCTAAGATACACTCAAAGGCTTTAAACATTCATCTCTTAAGACAATATTGCAAAAAGGAATTTTATAACTAGACATACATTGCAAAGTAACACTACAACACAATGTTTACTCAATAACCAATCATATGCAATAACTAAAAGAAAATGCTTTGTATTTCATTGATTTAACAGATAAAAGATTACATCAAAGATTATATTTTTCAACCCCGCTCTCATTTACAATCCAAAAAGCTTGACAAAATCATGGCAAATGGTTCCATACATTGAATTAGACAAGGGAGATATACGTGATGTTCCCAATGCCTACTAATGAATATTCAATGTAATCACCTTAGCTAAAAACTCAAGACTAGAACTAGAGCCCCCAAAAATTAGAACTAGAGCCAACAACCCCCTTGAATGAAGACATGCCTTCATTCTTATACAAAATTTCCCCAAAAAGCGAATATATGCAGATGCCCCCAAGAAACTTTGTGAAAACCGTCCAAAATGTGGGACAAGGCCCTCAATCCGCCAAAATAAGAAGGAAGGCCACTCCAACTGAAATTTTTTTATCTTGATATGCCAGATGGAACAACTTTGGATCATGATGGATCTTGTGGATAAGTGAAGAATATTTTGTTTAACAAACTCTTCTTTGTCTCTTTCTACCCTATCACCATCATGCATGCACCCTTAGGAGAGTTTGTTACTAGTTGCCATCATTTGATTTGATTCTCTTTACTTGGAAGAATGATGAATAGAAAAGAATAAAGAATGGAGATGAAGAATAATGAATGAATGAATTGCTCAAGAAGGGTCGAGGTCAATGTGTTCACCCTTTGCCTTCTTTTCTAGTTTATTTTTGTAAGCATCAAGACATTCAAACATCCCCAAAATGGGGTCTTCATCCGGCCTTGCATGGTAGAGAAATATTATCTCTTGTTTGGATAAGACATTGTCCATTTCAACAGAAATAACTTTATTCTTCTTTATTCTCTTGGCCAACTTATTGATGTAACCCTCCAAATGAACAAATCTTTGAATAAAAGAATAATCAAAATCTTTTGGAGCTTCTAACTCCCCTACAACATGCTGCTTTAGAATTTCAATCAATTTTTCTGTATTTGCAGTCCCTGGAGTATATGCACCTTCAAGGGGAAGCATTTTTTCAATCTTAGATTCAATGTCATCAATGTATTCCCTTGCTTTCTCCCTCATGTTTTGGAGTTTGTTGATGCAATCTCCTAGAGTCTCAATCCATAACTTGATAGCCCCCTCATATTCATACTATCTTCCTTTGCAGTTTGGGGGTACTATCCCTTCCTTTTCTACTTCTTCATCCTTCATGGCAGTAATAGCCTCAAGCTTTGGCAACATGCCATCCCAATACTCCACTTCATCTTGATACTTCTCAATTAGTGCTTTACCTACCTCCATTTGTTTTGAGACCTGGTTATAGCACTCAATCACTTCCTGATGACTTGATTGCCTCTACTTATCAGTTCCTCCTCCCATTTTTAGTGGCTTCCCCTTGTTCTTCAAATCCTCAACACTCTTCATTACTTTAGGGGTGATAGCTGTTGCAATTTCTTGGTCTCCTTGGGAGTTTGTAACCATTTTTCTGCACATAGGTTGACAAGATGTCAACCTTCTCCTTAAGTTGCTTTTTGGTTTCTTTGTCTTTTGTCATCTGCTAAGTCCTCGGGGACCACTTTTTATAGTCAATTATTTTTGAAAGTCATTCTAGAGAAGTCCTTGAGTCTAACCTCTTTCTCATCCCTGCAATCCGTTAGTAGTCATCATAATGAGGCTCATGTTCATATGAATTGCCAAGTGCCCTTAAGACTATCCATTTGATGTCATAATTGGGTCTTACTTGGAATTTCGCATGATGACTCCATTCATGCTTTAGACCCTTGGTTGGTTTCCCCAATGGGACTTGAGTGATCTGGTAGTCAAATGGTGTGCCTCATCCCTTGAAATATCACCTTGTGGAGTGCAATCTCCACAAATCTGTCTCCTTGAGGCCCCACCATTGTTCTTGAGATAACTCTAGCCTTCTTTGGTGCTTTAAATGGTCTCAAGGAAATGATATTCTCAAGATCTTCCTCCTCCACTTATACTCTCACCTTTCTTTTTCTTGGGAGTACTACTCCCAACCATTTCTCACTGAGTGCTACCTCCCCCTTGTGTTTGTTGTTGGGAAGCACTTGGGTACAATCACAAGTTCTTGTGATTTGGAGATTGCAAGGTCAGAGTCATGAACCTGTAGTTGTGGTGTTTCCACATTTTTATTACTTGCACTTGGCTTTCCTCCTCCTCTGCCCCTTGATCTTTTACTTCCTCTTCTTTCTCTATTAAGGGTGTGAGGTACTTGATCTCGTAATTTCACCACTTCAACTTCAATCCCCTGCTCCTTGAATGGAGAAGATTCTTTAGTTAGCTCAATCTGCTTTTTTTTATTGTTCCCAAGCTTCAACTTCTACAAACCTCTCAAAGAACTTTATGAGTTGCAATCATTGCTTCCACCATCTTCAAAGATGATTGAAGATGATCTACGATTATTGAGTGCTCAACCTCTGTCAATAGAGTCTCTTGAACATTTGGTTGCTTTGCTTGTGTTGTCACCATTGTTTCCTCCTCGGTGGATTCTGTGTGGGATGTTGGGGCTCCTTCCTCCACTACAATTGGTGCAACTTGACTAGGTGTAACTTGAACATCTTTAGAGTGAAGGTCTGCTCCCACATCTTGACCCAAGCCATGTAACAAATCAATGAAGACTTGTTCATGAGATGAATCTTGCACTTCCTTTTCCACAACTTCAACTAATGCAACTTGTTCTTCATGAGTTGTGATTGAAATAAGGGCTTCTTGTGATAATGGAAGTGGGGTAGTATCAACTACCTCGGGAATCTTTGAAACTTTAGAGGGCACTCAAGGCTTGGGGCAGCTCCTTACATGGATGCACTTGTGGTTGTTTCTATGCAGTGTTGCCACCTTTTCTCTCTTTGTCCTTACAAAGTGCTTGGTTATTGGCTCCTCCACTTTCTCGGAATGTGCTCCAATGATGGACTCCCCCTTGGTTGCTTGGTGAAATACTCCCCTCATCCTTTTCCCCTTACTAGATGATCCCTTTGGAGCGGAGGATGATGCACCTACTTGGGTCTTCTCATGAGAAACAATTACTTAGGCCTTGAGGTGGGATGGGGCACAACTTGGAGTGGAGTGGGTTGAGTGATTGAGGCGTTCTTCATTGCCTTTTTCAGTATCTCCTCAGCCTTTTGTGTCAATTGAGACATAGGAGTTCCAGTTTTTCTTATGGCTGCTCTCAACTCCTCCACTATTTCTAAGGTTGGTCCTTTGATAGAAATTTGAGGAGATTTTCCTTTCAATGGATCCAAACTTGTTGCTCCCTTCCTCAGAGGGGGAAGTACATCCTTAACTTCTCCTGTAGCTCTATTCTCCCTTAACGCGCACAGTGTTTCGAGGGATAAGTCAATACCTTGCCAATGAGCTAAGAAAGGGTTCTTCCTATGACATGATTTGTTCTCTCATGCAAATAGATTGGTTCCTACACATTCTAGTCAAGAGGTGGCATTGGTTGAGCTGCAACATTCTTTTCTATATAGTACTTGCTCACCAAGCTTTTGTCATCTGCTAAGCCCTCGGGACCACTGCAATTTTATAGTCAATTATTTTTGAAAGTCATTCTAGAGAAATCCTTGAGTCTAACCTCTTTCTCATCCTTGCAATCCATCCAATAGTCCTCATAATGAGGCTCATGTTCATATGAATTTCCAAGTGCCCCTTGTACTATCCATTTGATGTCATAATTGGGTCTTTCCTGAATTTCTGCATGATGACTCCATTCATCTCTACTTCAAGGAGTCTAGGCCTTGACCACTGTGGGGCAGGTATATCTCCCAATTGTAATTGGGAATTTAACATTTGTTTTGTGCTTTCCTGCAATTAGCTTATGGACATCCACAAGCTGTCTTGATAACTCAAGCAGTGCCCACCTATCATCCAAATACCGGGCAACATGTATGGAGTACCTTAAAAACCACTCACCCTGATGTATATGAAGAATCTAAATTGGATGAAGTAACATCCATATTTAGTGATTATCTCCTTGGCTTTGGATGACATCATGTATATTGCTCCCATTCAAGTTTGAACAAGCAGAGGATAGGTGCAAAGAAGGCATCATGAATCCTCTTGAAGTTGTACTTCTGATTTTCCAAGTTAAGTGGGGGTATACATCATATACCCTATTTAGAGAAAACTCCTTTGCCCTTACCAATCCAGGGAAAGACTTGTGGCATGTAATGTTGATGTTGTAGACCAAGTAGGAAGCCATGTAGAATTCACATTTCGCTTAGACCCTTCCTGAATTTGCACTGCCATTTTAATGAGTTGTTGATGGATGGATTCACTGATTAATTCCCCCAGTGAATATGTGCTTTGTAGTTGAGAATGATCTAGATGAACTTGAACATCCAATCATGGTAGTAATATGCATTCATTTCCCACAATCATGTTTAACAAGGTAATGAGGTCTCCAATTTCCTCAATGAAGTCAGCTCTAGTTAATCTCTTGGGAATTTGGGTAATAGAGATCCTTGGCTTCTCAAGCCATTGATTGTTCAACACTTTTGAATATTTGACACTATTGGCAATCCAAAAATTGATCTCGCCTTTTCAACTCGTTATGTCTACTACTTCATCTACATCCACGAGTCCTAAACATCTCATCCAAAGTATCCGAGTTAGGGACAAGACTACAACACCACTCCCATCTCTAACCTCCCTTTGTTCTGGGTTGTAATTCTTTGCACAAGCCCATACCAATTCTGGTACTGAGATGAGGGGGAAATGTGGCTGTTAGGGAAATGGCACTTTCATCAATTTTCTTCATAATCTCACTCTTGTCAATTGCATGCAGCCTTTGGAGGAACTCATTCAAATCTGCATTACCAAGGTTTGTATCAGTTGTTTTATCCAAGTCAAAGACAAGGTGGGATGAAGTTTGGGCTCTATCAATTGGATCTTCATTTTATCAATGCAATCGGGTAGACAATCTTTCTTTGAAAAGTGGACTAATAAAGACTAAGGAGACTTAAGATTCTCCTTCATTGCCCGACACAATCTCATAACTCAACGCAACAAAGATATAACACGTCCAAGGACTTACCCGCATACTAAGGCAGGCGTAATCTCTTCCTTTTAAACCAACAAGAGCCTTTGAACACCGTTTACGCTTCAAACACACTTCCGCACAACTTAATCATAGGAATTAGGGATTTTTTCTTGCTCTAGGGCTCCAGAGCGCTCAACAATCTCGAATTCGAATGCAAAGTGCGGACTTAGCGTAATTTTCCAACCATATAGTTCTTCACACGCATTCATTAATGGCGAACATCTTCCCGAGTTTTTCATATCTTCAACCATTGATCTTATAATTCAAGTTTGAATATGGGCCTTACACGTGGATAGATTTGCCACATGTCCTTGTTCGTGGGCCGGTGGGGGTAGGAGAGCGGTTGGCGCGAACATAGTGTAAAACGCCAAATGTGGGGCTGCAAAGTTGCCCCGACCATATGATGCCACCATATGTCGCCACGTGTACTCTTCATGGGGCCTTTGGGGTATACATGCAGTTTGCAACATGGCAAAACTACGAAATTGCCAATTGCCGGATTGCAAGAATGCTGCTCGCCGAGATGTCGTCATACGCCGCCACTTGTCTCTCCGATCGGCCTCAGAGATGGAAACGTAGTGAATAACATTGCAAAAACTGCAAGACTACTAATGCTAATCGAGAGATGCTCCCTCGACCAACTGCCACTTAATTGTGCCACGTGTCCCTTCTTGTTGCACTTTGGAGATGGGAATGCAACTTGTAGTCTTGCAACAACAAAGAAAGCGCAAACCGCAAGATTGTAATATTGCTCCCCGCCTTGCATCGTTAATATTCTCTGAATATTCTCCTTTTCGGGCCTTAGGGATGGCCTTGCAAAGTTGCAAGTTGCACATCCGCATCAACTTTGACTTTGCAAGAAAGTCATCAAACGGAGGAATATTCTCTCATCGGGGCTTGGGTTTGTAATCTGCAACTCACAACATTGCAAATAATGCAAAGCTGCTTATAAGGCCCGCATATCCCCATATACTCCAAATATTCTTTCTGTCATGCCTTGGGGTAACATTGCAGAGTTACAAACTTGTAGAATTGCAAAGAACTCAATTCCAAAAGCTAGGGGCATTATTCCGAAGGATGGATCATACAACTAAGGCGGTAATAACATCACCCATGCACTTCACACCTATAAATCATCAAATCAACAAGAAACATAGGAAACATCAAGGCATTAACAAAAACATGAACTGCTGACTAGGAAATGGCATGGTTTAATCAACTTGAAGCTCTGGGTAACACTCGAACATATTTGAAAGGTTATAAAACTAACAAATTGGGCAAGACACACCAATTTCTCAAGGGGGCAACAAAATGTGCAATGATTTATAACAGAATCGTGCACCAACACATTGATGAGGTCACAACAATTACAATACATCATGGGTTTGCGTTCATGTTTATACTTTTGAAAACCATTCAAGACAACCTTATCTATTAACTGTACATAAAATGGTGGAAAATTGCAATGTTGAGAACCTTCACAAAATGGTTATTTCTAATTTGAGGGATATAGTTGGGGTGGATGATTATATTATAGCCACCAAGTTGGTGTGTATTGGCGCATCAATAATGTAGGGGCACAAAAATAGTCTTTGCATTGGGTTACAAACAACAATTGCCCCATATATGATTCCAATTCATTGCATGGCTCATAGAATGAATCTTGCATATAAAATTGTTAACACATTTGAAAATGTCACAAAAGTGGAAGAGCTTATCTCGTGACTTGTATGCTTATATGTCAAGTAGTCCAAAAAGATTTTTAGAGTTCCAAAATTTGCAATTGGAGTGATTGATGGTAAAAAGCTTATAAAAGATGTTGATACAAGATGGATTTCCATGTATGAGACTTGCATGCATAATTTTTGAAGAATATCCATTATTGGCAGGTTTTATGTTTAAATACCGTAGGGAAGTTGACAAGGCAAAAGATTTGTTGTACCATTTAACAAATTTGGAAATGTTATTGACATTATGTGGTATTCTCCCCATGTTGAAGGAAATCAATTGTTTGATGAAACATGCTCAAGAGAGATCCATATATATTGTTGACTTCATACGGTTGAGAAAACGGGCATGTCAATCTCTAGATATGTTATTCTCGTTGAAAGACAATTTTAAGGGGCTTGTATTTGGAAGTTGGCAAATTTTAATATATATTAAAGATCCTAAAAGCTATTTGAAATTCAATATTAAGGATCATACTTGTATCATCGTTAGCGAGAAGGAGATATTTCGCATACTTTTCAAAAATGAGTTGATTTTGTTGGAACATAAATTGAAGACGTGCCTATAACACGTATTCTATATAATACTATTATTTCTAACATGCAGATGAAATTGAGAAAGATTTTGCAAAGCTTATCTACTGAAATTCAAGATTGTTTTAAAAGGGATGACTTGCTTGAAGCCATGAGAGTGATGAATCCCATATTTTGGAACACTGTTGATGGTCATGGTGAAGAACTAGTAAGTAATTTATTTCTCAAATACATGGGTGCTCTGATTAAGCATTTCAATAAGTTTGTAGAGATAAATGGAGTTGAAATTAAAGGCATTTTGTGAAAGGATTTACCGACGTCCCAATCATCACATTTTGGACGTCTGATGATTGATCAATATTGGTATCTAAATGAACCAATGGAAAATGGTGCTACTACAACTATGAAAAAAGCGTATCCTAGTAGCATTATGCAAGAAAATATTAGTTAATATTTTTGATTATATGAACCATGCCAAACAATGATTTTGGGCTTTGTGGAAGATGAAAGGGTCTTTAGTACATTATCTTTTGGAATATATTGGATAAAAATCAAGAGACTTGTTTGAGATTGTATGTTTCACATCATCCCGTGGACGCGTTTCCTTAAGTGACACTTGCTATTTGGAGGTCACTCATTGAAAAAAGAGGAGTCACTAATACAACGACCAACATGGATGATCTAAATACTAACCCTGAATATTCTTTTGAGATGGTAGATACAAACCTCAGTTATGAAGAATGGGTTGCTCAAGCATTGTTTTAGCTACCTGAGTTTTAGTTTGGTATGTATTACAAATAGTAATTTCTCATCTCCAATTGTTATATATTTGTGTTATTTATCACAAAATAATTTCAGTATCTTTATTTTTATTTACAAATCTATTATTGATTTTGACATTGTCTTCCATATATCAAAAATATAAAAACACTATAGAAGTTACAAACAAAGTATTTATATTAATATAGAGCCATGGAATCTTTTATAAATGTGTGACTCGTTTATAAAACTGCAAAATACCTGAGCTGAAAATTACAACTCAATTCTTTCATGAGAATTACAATATTACAAAATACAAAGACAACTATCCTCTATTTAATTCTCTCGAATCGAGGAGTGACTTTTTGCGTTTCCATTGCTGTAGATGCTCCCTCCCCTGCCTTGTATTATCTTTTAAAGCTCCTGATTTAAGAAGATTCTCAGCTGCACAATTGATACTGGCAAGATTTGCCCGATCTTCATTGGCCACATCTTTTGCTGAAGGAAAACTAGGATCTGCATCAAATTTCTGCTTGAATAAAATTTCTGGATCCATGTTGTGCTCCTTAATTATTTTCTTCAATGTGATGTTTTGTTTATTTAAAAGTACGAGTTTTTCATACAGTGAAATAACAACATCTAAACTTCTGCGTGCATTTTGAGGTGTACATCAAGGACCAGTACTTCATTCTTCAATTTTTCATATTTTGACTACATTTGAACAAAGAAATATACTTAGATAAAAACTGCAAAAGTAAATTTTAAATTCAAAAAAAAGAGTACAACTTATCACAACCGTTTCTTTTTTGCATTTGCAATTATGACAGGGGCTTTGTCTTTAGCCCATTTGTTATAGTAAGCTTGGGCTTCAACATTTAAATTTTAACCTTCAACATGATATCCAAAACATTATCATTGTAGTCATTACTAACAAAAATGGCACCTGATACAACTTGATTCACTAAAACATCAAGCTTTGTTGGTTGATTTTGAATTGATGAATATAAAGAGTTTCATTGGGAATGGTTGTGAAAACGAACATTTATTTCCTCTAACAAAACGTTAGCCCGGAACTCCCATATTTTCAAAGTATCCATATCTTGAAGAACAATGTCATTAACAATCGGATAACAACTATCTACCAATAAATTCTGCAACAGAAATGAAGTTATTTCATCATCAAATTGTGGTATTTGTGGGGGAGTGTGTCCTCTGATGGCAAGCTGGGTGTCTGTGGTTTTTGTATTACATTGAGGCACTTGTGAACACTGAATCATATCACGTGGATTAAAAAAATTGATTGGGGCCGCACTCTCAATCTCCAAAAAATCATTGTCAAAATCAATTTGGTGCAAAATTGTGGTGCCCAATGCAAGTTCAAACTAATGGAAATGATTTCCGTTTACATCCCAAAGTGGTGGCATACTTGTGAACCCTAAATCATATCACGTGGATTAAAAAAATTCATTGGGGCCCCACTCTCAATCTCCAATCTCATTCTCCAAAAAATCATTGCCAAAATCAATTTGGTGCAAAATTGTGGTGCCCAATGCAATGGGGACACCACCAAGAGAGAGATTGGGAAACTTTGTAGTTGTCAAGTGCACTATGCCACCACTTTGGGATGCAAACGAAAATCTTTTCCACTAGTTTGAACATTGCTTTGGGTGGTGGTGGTGGCGACTTCTTTTCCTGTGAGAGAAGGGGAATAACAAAAGAAAATGTCATAAGAAAATAGCAAATAAAAAACATAATTCAATGTTCATTTAAAATATAACAAAATAAATTGAAAAGTAATGTACATTACTTGTTGAACTAGAGTATATTGTACCAGTCGGTGTTTCTTGAAACCTTGAGGTTGGTTGATGTGGAGAATCTTGATGAAAAGTGTCAAAAGACACTATAAAGACTAAATGATTAAAATAAATAATGTATGGTGTTTCATTATTCATAACTTGACATTAGGAAAACCGACAACTAGTGAGGAAGTTTGGTGAATGTCCTATGAGAGGGTCACAATAGAACTCATGCTTTTTTGTTTGGGATATGCAACATGAGATGATTATGCATCCATGTTTGAATTTGCGAGCCCTCAGGAGGTTGATGGCCTCTTACTACAGCTTGTCTTCTTGTCTAGGATGCAATTGCTTTTTTGGTAGAAGCGATGAGAATATTGGTTCTATTGAAGTCAAAAAATTAGATGGAATCATTTTGGAATAATTTAATTCAAAGTAAATTTACCTCTTGATTTAATGGGAAGAGATTTTAGTTTCATGTCGTCATGGAGTGCGGTCGGAATATTTATGTTTTTCAACTCATAATAGGCCTCATAATATACTGCAAGTACAAAATTAGTACATGAAAATGTAGCATTGTCATTGCAAATAACATATATTAAATCATTTTTAATCTATGTTGGATAAATATGTACACCAATCATATTGTTGGCCACTAAGAGAATGAAGATTATAGACAACATCCAAGTATGGAATGTTTACTAGTTTTCCCTGCAAGACTATTCTTGCATAAAAAAATCAACCATGGCTTGCAAAAATTTATTTGCTACACTTTTCACATAAAGTCCCCGCTTTGCTTGATTTTGGTTAGCTGTAACAAAAGCAAAAAACTTGTTATTAGCATAAAAAAGGTAGGAAAAACCTTAAAAATAATTAGAAAGAAAAATACTACCATCGATTTGTTAACAACCCTTTTTCTTGTTACTCAAAGCAACCCTTTGGTTGTGACAGGTTCACATTTGTATGTCGACAACACCGTTAAGCGGTGGATGTCTTTTGACATTGTTCCAAATGAAAATTTCCACAACAGAGGAGCGTGACGGTGAACTTTGACTCTACACTTTGTCATAGTTGGCTAATAGATAACTTAGAAAACTAGTATCCGTATCATATTGAGGCATGTAAAAAAAGCCTCGAAAATTGCATTTTCCACCCAGGTCATTGTATGTTTCCTTGAGTTTCAACAGTTGATTATTTGTAGGCACAAAAGGTTTTTAAATTGGATTTTTGGTTGTGAGATTAAGGATGGAGCAACCATTTTTGGGAGGACAGGTAAAATTTGCGAAGGATATGTTTGTAGGTTGCTTAGGTCGGAGAAGTACGAGTGCTTGTAATGAAGAAACATTGAGAAAAGTGACAAATAGCGGGCTTTGTTTATATTTATAAAATGATGGGGACATGTGGCAATATTCGGTTGGCATTTGCATTCGGCCGGGTATGTTTCATCTAGTTGGTTTCATTTGCATTTAGTCGATTGTGTTTGCATCCACCCGGTTGCAAATGCTTACGGAATGCAAACACAACCGACATGTTGTACTTACAACCGATCAACGCAAATGATGCCAGCCGGTTGGCAAATAACCATTGTCTATCTTCAACTACATTTCCCTAGATGTTCATCTCAGTTATGTACGGGCGTCGATCAGTAACCTTTAAGACACCGCTTGCATTTGTGATCGTGCAGACACACTGCCTATAACCTTTCAAATACAACCGACCAAACGCAATTGCTGCTAGCTAGTTGATAGCTAACCATCGTCTGTCTTTAGCTACATTTCCTCAGATGTTCGTCTGTGTTACAAATGTCGGTTTGTAACCTTTCGGATGCTCGATTGAATTTGCAACCATACAAATGTCCGCTTGTATTTGTCGGTTGCTTGTCGATGTTATGCGAAAATTCGCCACGTTTTGCTGCCATTTCGTGATTCAAAAGTTTAATTTTCTTGCGTGACTATACAACTTTTGCTCTTATTCACCATGAATTTGAAACCCATTTTCACAACTTTTTCAAAAAAAAAAATCCAAAGGGGATTTTGGTAAGGGTTCTTAAAATTTTCCCTATGTTGGTCTCTCACTATATCTTAAGGAAACCATTAACATTCAGATTGGTGATATTCACCATCTCCAATGTGTGTTGTATAACACCTACCCTACACATGTTTTCATTGTTAATACTCATAACACAAAATCAAAGATTGTCCCTTGATGGTATTGTGTGCCAAACCTCTTTTCAAACACAATGATTGGGAATTCTCAACTAAGTGACAAAGATGGGTGTTCCACCGTTGGCATTTGGAAGGACATCCAAACTATAGCCACCAAATGCTTGGGTTTAAACAATAATGTAGGTGCTTATAGTAAAATTGTGTTGTCAAACAGTAGTGTCGATCCCACTTTTGGGATCCCAAATTTGACGTTTGCAAAGTACGTCATTAGGCCGTATTAATTGGCATAAGCAATACTTAATCTATTTTAACACCGGTTCAGGTGTAAGTTTTGTGTTTGATGTTGGATTTACAATTAAGAGTCTTAGCTCGCACCGCAATCATTAAAAGAAGTATTGTAGCTTTATAATGCTCCACCGTGACATTACCCTTGAAGGCAATATGAATAATGCTATGGAGGTAGTATGCCCTTTGGATGTTTGAATAGGCCTTGAAAACATAACATTATATGGAAACCTATTATTTATGGAAAACAAGAATGTTCAGAACACCTTAATGTGATAATGTGACATTGACTTTACTATTTGTTTATTATTTGCCTCCTGTATAGTGGGCATGTGCTAATAATAGTTGGCTTGGGTTATTGAAAACCATGATGGGATTCATCTTTGTTGGCTAGATTTTCTGCATAGCACAAAACCTAGGCAGTCATGAGATCAATCTCCCTCATTTACTGGTGAGGCTCCCGTGTCAGATTTGTCAATTAAAATATGTTAGTATCTATATGGGGTTTTACTTTAACTGTTCAGCTCATGAACCATAGTTGTACAGTTCTGCAACAAGTAAGCAACTGTTTAAAGAAAGGAAATATTTATAAAAGAAGAGAATTATATAAACACAGAGAAGAAATGGGGAAGATGTGCATCCCAATCAATAGATAGCAAAGTTGATTGCATGCACATAGAAGAAACCAATAGATATAAACACATAATTATAAGCAAAGGTAGCTCTAGATCTAGATCTGAAATAACACAAAGTTTACTAAAAGATCTAAGATATAAAAGCTAGAAACACAATACACCGTGACACAAAGTTCTCCGAAAATTTGCTCCTGTATATTCCTTTGCTTCAAGTGGCTCTCAAGGGTTTCAACGCACAAAGTCTGGAACACAAGGTTGTTGCTTACAAATTCTCATCATTAACCCAGAGGTTCTTCTCCTACTTATAGAATGTAGGAGGGAAAGTACAAATGGGAAACTCAACTGAACTGAAACATAAACAAGTAAAGATGACATTTGGCAATCATCCTCCACTAACTTTTGCTTAAGTGACACATGTATCACTTAACTAATAGAATTGTTCCACATAACTTTAAGTAATGGTTTCAAAACCAATAACTTTAAAGTTTTACAATTTCATCTCGGGAACGTGGAAAAATAGAAGAAGAAAGAATAGAAGAAGTCAAGCCAACTGTAACATTTATGTCTTCTTTTTGTTCTGATATTGGATATACTTGTCGAACATGTGATTCAACATCTTCCCATCTGTTTTAGCCACCGCTTCTTTTTTTGTCCTGAACTGCAGCAATCCTTCGTTCAACACTTTGATACACGCTTCCACATCCTCCAAGCTCGGCCCGAACCTCGCAATATCCGCCTGCAATGCCACCAGTCTGCTAATGGAATTCATCGTGAAAGGCTTAGTAGCTCCATCAATTCTTCCTTGTACCATCAGAAGAGACCCTTCCAGGGAATTAGGCACTTTGCTAGGAACGATCCGTACGTATGAAGTAACATTTCCGACCACTTCCTCCTCAGTGAAAGCAATGATATGGTCTGGTAGGGACGACGTCTTACTCTCAAGTGCCTGCATCCTCTTCAGCAAAACTCTGCAGATCTCCAAACGGAAAGATATTGCAAACTCCAGTGCTTTGAAAGATCCCCGGTGGGTCTCCCTTATACTCCAATGAAAGTTTTAATTAAATAAAAACAGAAATGCAGATTTATGGATGTTATGACAAATTCCTAATGCAGATCCAAAAATGCGACTAGGGTTTAGGAGAGATCTTAATGCAAAAGTAGAGTTTTTTGATTTCAAATGATTAACCAAATATTTAGAGACTGAATCATGCCAAAAACTGAATTTATTGCAGCCAATACAACCCAGAAAATCAGATCTGAAGTCTGCTAATTATCTGCCTGAAAACCCTCAAAATACACTTCAGAATATGATGCAAATACAACGATTTTTTTTTACAATATTACGGAGAATATTTGACAAATATTTTTGAGGAAAAATACCTCCGAAATCGCTGCCAAACTGTCCACAATAGGTCAACCAAACTGCTGATCAAAAACCACTGAAAATACCTTTAAAACTTTTCACCTACACTGCTGAAATGAACCCGGAAATCTGATTAACCATGCTGGAAATTTCTGAGTGAAATCCCCTCTCAATCCCTTGGGGTTTTCGTCCACAAGAGATGAATCCACAAGGGTTTTCGTCCTTGGAATCCCTGATAAAAGCAAGAGCTCTTAACAATGCAAAAAGCTGATAATATAAATCTGGAATGCCTCCTAAGCAAGTCGACTTGCTCTTATAAAGGGAAAACAGCCCATAAACACCTCCACACCCAGCCAATCACGTTCTTTCTCTCCCCTAGGCTGGTCGCACTTTTCCCTCATGGGCCTAATGACACATTTCCCTATTTAGGGTCCCAAAAGCTAGTCGCACTTTTCCCTTTTTTATACAATTAATTTTTAATTGTATTTTGACATTGTCCTTTCACTTTATTAATAAACTTTATTATTTATTATATGTGCTTTCATAATATTATTTTTTTAAAACAATAGCACAATATAATAAAATAATAAAGCTTAGTCACCCTAGAAACCTCCCTTCGCTGTTGGTACATCCGGTAGTAGACAAAAGGGCCAAAGGTCTTCGTCCTAACTCATTCGGAAAGAGTGGACATTACGGTCCTCCCTCCCGGAGTTGCTTGCCTGACTGAATGCTGAATCGCAGAACGCGGGGTGCTGAAGAATAGACTCACCCTCCCAAGTGGCATCCTCCAAAGGTAAGTCTTTCCAACGAACCAGGTACTCCCGTATCACCTTGTTCCGCAATCTTCTCTCCCTCCAATCCAGAAGCTCCTCAGGAACCAAATCCAATCTTCCCTCATCATCCAAGGGTGGTAACTCTACTGAAGAAGTCACATGCTGCCCCAATGCCTTCTTTAAGCAAGACACATGAAAAACATTGTGTATCTTACTTTCAGAAGGTAACTCCAACTCATATGCTACCTGTCCAACTCTCCTCACCACCTTGTATGGACCATAGAAACGAGGCTTAAGCTTCTCCGCTCCACTCTTCTTAAGAGTACTCTGTCTGTAAGGCTGGAGTCGTAGAAAGACCATATCTCCCACCTCAAATGATCGCTCAATCTTGTGCCTGTCTGCATACACCTTTTGCTGGTTTTGGGCCTGCTGCATATTATCCTTAAGGGTCTTAAGGATATCCTGGCTGTCCTGTAAGCACTCTCGAGCCTTAGGAGCTCTACTATCTCCAAATGCCATATCCACGAAGGATCTCGCGTCATAACCGTACAAAGCTCGAAAAGGGGTCATACCGATGGACATATGGTACGTGGTATTGTAACAATACTCACATAAATAAAGCTGCTTAACCCATGCCCTCTGCTGTCCTGAAACATAGTTGCGTAGGTACCCCTCAATCCACTTATTCACAATCTGTCTACCCATCAGTTTGCGGATGATAGCCAGTACTCGGAGTCGACTAAGTGTCACTTGACCCGAAGAGTTCCTACCAAAATGTGCTCATAAACCTGCTGTCCCTATCGCTGACAATATTCTTCAGAAGCCCATGCAACCTGAATACCTCCCTAAAAAATAAATCAGCCACCTGTGGTGCCTTAAAACTCATGGGAATGGCAAAGAAATGCCCATACTTAGTCAACCTGTCAACTATCGCATAAATGTGATCATAGCCTTGCACAACTGGTAGTCCTGTAATGAAATCCATAGATATACTCTCCCACCTCTGCTCTGGAATAGGTAAGGGCTGTAATAAACCTGCAGGGAAAGTATGCTCGGACTTGTTTTGTTGACAAGTCACACACTCTCGAATATACTGTAGAACATCCTCCTTGAGACCCTTCCAAGAGAATCTCTCTCTAACTTGCCTGTATGTCTTGAAATAACCTGGATGTCCTGCTAATGGTGCATCATGGAGTGCATGTAGAATCTTTCCCTTAAGCTTAGATTCAGGTACCAAATAAATTCTACCCTTATAATAAATCAAATCAGAAATTACCTGGTAGCGCCCATCCTGAATTTTGCCATCCATGATCTCACATGCTAAGGTGTTCTTCGAATACTCGACCTCCAATTGAGACTTCCAATCTGCAGAAATCTCACTTACGGAATATAGGACAGCAATATGGGGTCTTCTCGAAAGTGCATTGGCCACACACATTCTTCTTCCCTTCGACATACTCGATGTCAAAATCATATGCCTGGATCCTGCTGACCCACTTCTGTTGCCTCTCATTGAGTTCCTTTTGTTCCAAGAAGTACCTCACGCTGTTATGGTTGGTTCTCGCCACGAACTTCCCTCCTACCAAATACTGTATGAACTTCGCCAACGCATGCATGATGGCAAACATATCTTTGTCATAGGTGGAATACAACCTCTCGTTCTCCCTCAACTTCCTACTCTCATAGGCAATGGGATGACGGTCCTGCATCAAAACTGCACCAATACCTGAACCCGAAGCATCACACTCTAAGATGAATGGCTTAGAGAAATCCGGAAGAGCAAGGACTGGACATGTGCTCATCACCACCTTGAGCTCATCAAATACCATCTGTGCCTCATCTGTCCATCTAAATGCCCCCTTCCTTGTGAGATCTGTCAATGGTGCAGCAATATCTGAATAACCCCTCACAAATCTCCGATAATATCCGCATAGCCCTAGGAATCCCCGCAACTCTGATATGTTCCTAGGTGAAGGCCAATCCTGCATAGCCTGTATCTTTTCCTGATGGACCTTGACCCCATTGGCCCCAATGACATGCCCCAGATACAGTATTTCAGTAAGTCCAAACTCGCATTTGGACATCTTAGCAAATAGAGACTGAACCTCCATAATGCCAAGTACCTCATCTAAATGCCTCAAATGATCCTCCCATGTCCTGCTTTGTAGATCAAGATATCATCAAAGAAAACTAGCACGAACTTCCTCAACTGCTTGTTGAAGAGATGGTTCATGCATGACTGGAAAGTGGCAGGTGCATTAGTGAGACCAAATGGCATCACCAAGAACTCATAATGCCCGTAGTGACATCTGAATGTTGTCTTGAGGATGTCCTCCTCTCGAACACGGATCTGATGGTACCCTGATCGAAGATCAATCTTCGAAAAGTAAATGGCCCCATGCAATTCATCCAAAAGCTCATCAATACGAGGGATGGGATACCTATTCTTGATTGTCTTCTTGTTGAGGGCCCGGTAGTCGATACACATTCTCATCGTCCCGTCCTTCTTCTTCACCAACACCACCGAAGAAGCAAATGGGCTAGAACTAGGACGGATATGCCCCATATCAAGAAGCTCCCTGATGGTCCTCTCTATCTCATCCTTAAATTTCTTAGGATGACGATAGGGTGTAGTGATCACTGGCTTGGCACCCTCCTCCAACTCTATGACATGCTCAAACCCTCTGTCTGGCGGTCTTCCTGGAGGAATATCACCAAAAACCTGCCCATGCTTATCCACTATGGTCTGAATATCTGTATGCAACTGTTGTCCACCATCTGAAGAAGATTTGGATGAAATGAAGCATTGGGCTGCCCATGCAACCTCTCCATGACTGATAATAGACTCCATCCGATGTGCTGAAACAACTCTAGGCCCACCATCTGAAAGAGCTCATAGCACAATCTTCTTCCCATCTACCATAAACTCCAGCTCCATCCGTTTGAAATCCTGCACATATCTCCCCAAAGACTGAAGCCACTGAATTCCCAAAACTGCATCTATCTCTCCAAGTCCAACTATGTAAAAATCATCTGTCAATGTGTAGTCCCTAGCTGGATACTAAGTTGAAATCCGTCCAGTGCAGCTCAGAGCAAAGGCATCTGCCACTCGTACATGATGAATCCTTCAAACTCCTCAACTTGTAAACCCCGCTTCATCACAAATCCTTCATCAAGGAAATTGTGTGTAGCGCCACTATCAATCAGGCAGACAACTCGCTGCCCCTTAAGTACTCCTTTCAAACGAAAGGGGTGGTACCTAGGGACTCCAGAAAGTGAAGCAATAGTACCTGAGCTTGATGCCTCTCCCTCTTCAAGCTCTAACTGGGGCTGCTCCTTATGTGCATCGTGATCATCATCGCTGTCCTCTGTATCTGTATCTGGTTGAGACTCTGCCTCTATATCTGAAATGACCTCAATAAGATGCACCTTGCCTTTCCCAAGGCAGTTGTGTCCAGGCTCCCAGTGGTCTTTGCAATGAAAACAAAGTTTCTTCCTCCTTAACTCATTCCGAGTCTCCTGATCCATCCTAGGAGGGGGAACACTCTTCTGCTGAGTAGTGGAACGCTGAATCGGCTTGGAGCTTGTGAAGGGCTTCTTACTAGGCTGGTAAGAAGTGGGAGTTGTCTCCAAATCTAATGTTGTCTGGATAGCATCATGTAATGTACTAGGCCTAAGGGCCTTGACCAACCCTCTTAACCTGTCATGCAGGACCCTCAATGAAAAGCATTACCACACGTCTCTCGGGCATCTCGGGTACCATTACTGCAATCCGCTGAAATTCGTTGATGTAAGAATCAACGTGCCCACTCTGTCGTAGCTGTGCCAAATCTCTGTAATAAAGTTCCACATCTTTGCGGTCAAATCTGGCAATCAACTTCTCACTAAACTCCCTATATGACCGTAGTAGGTCATGTCTCTGTGTGATAAGCCCATGGTGCCACCAATCATATGCCACTCCCTCCAAGTGTAGAGTAGCAAACTGAATAGCCTCCTGTTCCTGCATAGGTTTGAGAGTGAGGTATGTATCAAGCTTGTGAATCCATGCCTTGGCACTAATCTTTCCACTCCCATCAAAAGTGGAAAGGGTCACCTTACTAGTAACTTGCTTCAACTCTCTGTTTTGCTGTCCTAGGTCTCTGTGCTTGCCTAGCTCTCAAGCTCTCCCTTTTCTGCATACAATATTGGTGAAGGGGAAAGGCGTTCCGTACCTCTTCCGTAACGCTCTCCATTCATCATGAGCTACCATCACATTATCCTGAAAGGCTATGTCTTCAAGTGGTTCCTCAACTAATGGCGGCTCCTCCCTCTGTAGGAATCTAGGTTGCATAGGTCTATCCGCAGTCCTCGTGGGTCTCCTTTCCTCTGTATATCTCCTATCACGCGGAGGGGAACCTCTCATGCTACCCACCTCTGTAGGTGCTTCTTTGTGCCTTCTGTGGCTGTTGGCTATGGATGCAGATCTTTCCCTTCTATCATGCCGATTTCTTGTCCTATCCATAGTCGAATTCTCCATCAACTGTCTCATGGTCTGAATCATTTCCTGACGGGAATCGATCATACCGCTAAAAAGAACATCCAGGTCAACTCGCTAACGTCGTGGAGTGTGCGATCCCTCTCTTCTGGCCATGATTTCAAAACTATTCTCTGTATCCAGATCGGCTAGAATGCGAGCCTGCCTCCGTGTGTGGTACCTGTGTGGCCCAACTTCTCTAGGCTGCATCAAACAAAACCCTCCAGGTGGGAGGATTGCTGCTCTGATACCACTGAAAGATCCCAAGGGGTCTCCCTTATGCTCCAATGAAATTTTAAATTAAATAAAAACAGTAAATGCAGATTTATGGATGTTATGACAAATTCCCTAATGCAGATCTGAAAAATGCGACTAGGGTTTAGGAGAGATCTTAATGCAAAAGACACCCAAAAGTAGAGTTTTTGATTTCAAATGATTAACCAAATATTTAGAGACTGAATCATGCCAAAAACTGAATTTATTGCAGCCAATACAACCCAGAAAATCAGATCTGAAGTCTGCTAATAATCTGCCTGAAAACCCTCAAAATACACTTCAGAATATGATGCAAATACAGCGATTTGTTTTACAATATTACAGAGAATATTTGACAAATATTTTTGAGGAAAAATACCTCTGAAATCGCTGCCAAACTGTCCACAATAGATCGACCCAGCTGCTGATAAAAACCACTGAAAATACCTTCAAAACTTTTCACCTATATTGCTAAAATGAACCCAGAAATCTGATTAACCACGCTGGAAATTTCTAAGTGAAATTCCCTCTCAATCCCTTGGGGTTTTCGTCCACAAGAGATGAATCCACAAGGGTTTTTCGTCCTTGGAATCCTTGATAAAAACAAGAGCTCTTAACAATGCAAAAAACTAATAATATAAATCTGGAATGCCTCCTCAAGCAAGTCGACTTGCTCTTATAAAGGGAAGATAGCCCACAAACGCCTCTACACCCACCAATCACATTCTTTCTCTCCCCTAGGCTGGTCGCACTTTTCCCTCATGGGTCTAATGACACGTTTCCCTATTTAGGGTCCCAAAAGCTAGTCGCACTTTTTCCTTTTTTATACAATTAATTTTTAATTGTATTTTGACATTGTCCTTTCACTTTATTAATAAAATTTATTATTTATTATATGTGCTTTCATAATATTTTTTTTTTTTTTAACAATAGCACAATATGATAAAATAATAAAGCTTAGTCACCCTAAAACCTCCCTTGGCCATCGGGTAGACAAAAAGGGCCAAAGGTCTTCGCCTTAGCTCATTCGGAAAGGGGACATTACATGCTTCCCTTCTCTCATTGATCCATTCGGCACAATCTGCTTCTGCAACCAATACTTCTCCCAAGCCTTGTTGATTTCTGCCAAAGTACTCGAGTTACTCTCAAGAATCGTGTTCATATCTACTATGCTCGTCACCGCTGCTTTAGCTGATTTGCTGCATCATTCATAACGCTTTAGTGGGCCGGCACCTCTCCAAGTTGTGACGAAGCTTGACGAATAATCGACTCTTCCATTCGTCAATAACTTTCACTGATTGCTTCGCATCCTCCATCTCTTGCATAAGATGATCACTCACCTGCTCTAAAATGGGCTGAGTGGAAGATTTAACAACCTTGGCTATGATCTCGCACAATTGAGATATCTTGCTTCTGAAGTTCGTCTTTCTCCGCCTTTTCTTTGTCAAGCCTAAGGAATAGAGTATCTATTAATGTCTGCGTGTCTTGCTTCAATCCTTTAGTGGTGGCTTGACCGAGGGGTACTCTGGTTACTGTTACGTCTTCTGCCGTGAGCTCATCCTCCTTTTTTCCTTTTCTTTGGAACTTACATCTTAGCAAACTTCTGCCCCGACTCCTCAATGATCAACCTTGAAGTTACCTTAGCAACTTTAGGTCTTCTGTCTTTTCCGCCTAGACTCGGAGTAGCTGCAAGTCATGTTCCTCCAAGTTCATTTCCACTCTAGCTTCTGGAACCAACTGTGAAGCCAACCATTCTGAGAAGTTACTTCTCGAGAATGAGAAGTCGCTGAGTGCACTACTATCTCCCGCTCTGTTTCCTCTCCATCAAAAAGTGCTACAGTGTTATGGCTGCCATCTTCTGAATCATCCAAGGACAAAGCTCTTTTGAACTCTGCCATCTGCAGCTTCAACGTCTCTTCTGGAATAGGTGTTGAACGGAGTGGCTGAGGAGAGAAGATGAATGTTGCAGATTCAGTGGAGGCATGGAAGTGTCCTGCTGAGGTGCAACAGTCGGTGAAGTATTGGATGCTGGAGAAGCCGGAACTAAAGTCATAGCCGTGGAAGTGATCTTCTCCTTTGATTGAGATCTTCTGTGTACTTTCAACTTCTCGGACCTTCTGCTGCTTTCTCCTCCGTGCTTCCTCTTGAGGGAATCTCCTGCGCCGAAGTTGCCCGTGACTTGATTCATCAATGCTTCATCAAGGCAATATCCTTTGTCAGCAACCAGTTTGAAGTATTCACCAGAACAGCGCCAGACCTTTCCTCAATCGTATGGCAGCCCCCTACGTTATCCTGAAGTACGGCTCTATCTCCTCCCATTTGATGGTAAGTGTCAAGTAACACATTCCCATCATCTTTAAGATCCGCAGTATCCGCGCTAGTCCAAAGTCGAACACTTGCCATGCTGATAGCTTCTTTGAAATCCTTCTTTCTAACCTCGTACTCATTTTTGCACTTCATCCAGAAATCCTCTAATGAAGGCACATGTGTGTACTTCTAGGGAGATCGTCTTCCTGGCTACTCCAAATGGATTGAAGTTCAGCCATGCGGGAAGAACTCTTGCTCATACTTAGATAACATCTCCGTCTCCATCCCTCGAGCTCTATGAATGCTCTGGCAGCTATAATGTCCCACAGTGATCGGGAAGAAGCCCGTAGACTTGTGCCGTTTCGACTGAAGGTCATGTATCTCCACAAGTTGTCTGCTCAGCTCCATGGTGATCAATCTATCATTTGGATATCTGGGCAGCTTAACCGGTTCTCCAAAAAAGCCAGTAACCTTGAGGTATGTGAAATCTGCAAACTGAATGAATAGATTGCCAATTCTGATACAGCTTCCCACGCTTCCTTGCTCACCCTGTTGGCCTTTAGGTCCCTGTCTAGCTTGCAAATGAATTCGTAGAAGAATCCATCATTGACCACTTTGAAATTTTTCTCGCATGTAGGTACAGTAATGTGGTAGCACTCGAAAATGGGGTCCTTAGAAAGAACGCCACATCTATCCAGCTTTGGAGAAGATGCCTTGTGAAGCTGCAACATACACCAAGTAGGAAGTCATTTTGAAGCTGAAAGTACGCTTCACGTTCCGGAGTTGCTCACCAATGTTGTCGCTAATGATTTCCGACCAATTGATTATGGAATCAACCTTGTTGACTTCAATGGTCCTGATGAAAGCATACATCCATGTACGGAAAGTGTGAGCATTCGCCTTGCCATTAATCTTGCATAACAATTTGGCAATATCATCTACCTCCTGCACCAGATTGGACTACGGAAGAGTTCTTGGGAACTTAGAAGGAGATCTGGGCTTCTTCATGTATCTATTGTTCATTATGTTCACGCAGTCAACTCTATACTTCTCCCACCTGCCGCACATCCTGAATGCTAATGGAAGTCACCACCTTTCGCGTCGGAATCTTCAAACAATAATTGATGAACTCTGCGTCCAACCGAATTATTGTTTTCCCCGTAGCATCTCGCACTGATCTGGATGAAGGATGGTAAGACCTAGCACACTCCATAACGAACTCGCAAATGGGCCGTATGGAAAGGCTCCACTCGAATAATTCCACTGCTTTTAACTGCATGCATGAGTGAAGTCTTTCTGCTCTAGATCTATCAATCAATTCGGAAAGAGGTTCCGGACCTAGATCTGTGTCTCCTATGTCTGCAAATTTGGAAGTGATGCATGACTCCGTTGTGCTTTCTTTTTCGTCCCTCTTTGCCATGGCTTTGTCTATCTTTGTCTGAACAATTCTTTTTCTTCTTATTTGGCCGAATTCTTCAAAACTGGTGTAGATCTGGATAATTCTTCAGATTCGGAGGATATATTCAATGTATTGGACATTGATTAAAGTTCCTTTTCTTTTGTAAAACACCTGTAATGAATTCCTGCAATTAATTCAGACAAAGATGGCAACTGGAACATGAACAGTGAATTTTAATCATAAAAATCTGCATAATTCAAGCCTGCTGCCCCAAAAATTGATGTTTTGTTTGCATGCAAAGTGAGCATGAATTTTTCCAACTTCACCTGAGCACCTGTATCACTTATGCAAACAATTATCCAGACACAAATCAACTCCCTTCAACTTCGTAAGGCCAAAATTGGAAGCTTTTAGCATTGATTTCACCTTCTTTTGAGCAAAAATCCTCTTCAAATGGGGCGCACTTTTCCTCTAGGCTGCACTTCTTTACTTGTGAATTAATTAATTCACCCTTATGGCAGCCCCTGCTTATATAACCCTTGTGATTCTATAATTAATTAATGCCTTTGCTATTATTGACAATTAATTAATTAATAAGCTTCACTCTTCAAATGGGGCGCCTATTTTGTGCATGCTTATGGCTGCCATTAAATAAATTAAATTTATTTAATTTTAGACTTCTGCTTCCAGTTAACTCAAGCGTCACAGTATGCTTTGACCTTAGCCACTGAAAATAGGAATTAATTTAATCATTTAATACTTTAAAAAGTATTATTTCTTTCCCAAAAGGGGCGCACTTTTTGACATAAAGGGGCTGCCATTAAATAAATAAATTTATTTAATTTTAGAACAGTCTATTTTCATCCACCTTTTGTCCTTTAACTTTGTTGACTTTTCCACAAGCCTGGGCGCCTATTTTGGGTGAATAATTAATTAAATTAATCAATTTAAAGGCTGCCTTTACTTCTCCAAAGGGGGCACACTTTTTGACATAAAGAATTCTATTTTTAAGAATCACATGACAATGGGATTATTTACCTTGCAAGGCAGCCCTGAAAATCCCATGATTCACTTAAGTCATTTGACTTTCATAATGGGATTATTTACCCTGCAAGGCAGACAATAAAATCCCATGATTCACTTAAGTGATATTTCTTTTATTTCACAATGGAAATTTTTACCTGCAAGGTAGGTAAGAAATTTCCGCCGCCGCTCTTTGCCTCTAATTTTCCCATTGTCACTTAAGTGACGTTGCTTTCATGGGAAAAAGTACCTTGCTAGGCAGGTACAAAATTCCCACCTGCCTGTTGCTTCTAATTTTCCCATGATCCATTTTAAACCTTTTTTTCCCAAAAATGCGGCCAGCCTAAAAGAGGCTTTTGGTGCACGACTTCGTCTATTCGCAAATGAACCAAACCTCCGATGGTGACTTCTTTCTCGCACAACGTGCGTGCGTATTGGATCTCCAACTACTCCGTGCCAAGAATCAGGCAAACCGGCAAAGGAATTGATTTAGAGAAATTTCACGAAAAGCGAAAACGGAAAACACAAAAACACAAAGCGTTGCCAAAAGTCACAAATAAAGCTCATAACTTATTCCTAGTTAAAACCCTTATGGTGTATGGGAATAACAATACGTTTATTACAACAGAGTTAAAACGGAGCGCTAATTGCCTCAAACGGAGCTTAAAATAATTAAATACAAATTTCCATGCAGACAAATTCCGACGACGAATCACAACAATTTTGGGCATTTGGGTATTTGGCGAAAAATGACTAATATGGCTCTTTGGGAATATCTCGACGCAATACAAGAACTTTCCGCAATAAAAACACAAAACGACCCATTATTTTAAAAGTACAAAATTTTTTCGGATAGGGCGAGTCATGATTTCGGGATGAAATGGGGACACCAATCTTACCTAGAGGATTATTGTTGATAGATCTTGATGAAGGTGGATGTCGTTGATAATGATAATATTATAAATTGCATATTACAAAACCTTAACAAGAAGTTTCTTGATTGTGAATTATCCCACATAGGCATGATAGCTTTGACAATATTATGTCTTGTTGGAGGCATTATTGTTTTTTCTGACCTTTGAAACATATAATTGACTTTAATTATGGGGACCTAGATGGAAAATGTAACCATGGCGGTAATCCTAGTGGCTAAGTCGGAAATCATGACATCTTGAAATTTGGCTGAGTTTGAAATCCTAAAATCCCGAAATTGGGTAAATTTGAAATTTGAAAGGACCCCAAAACCTGCAGTTTTTATTATAACTCCGGGACATCTAAAACCACTCTCAAACATCCCGAAAGTATGTACATAATATACAACTTAATGTATAAGGAGGTAAATGTCCATATGTAACTATAAACTTATTCTTCAATGTTTACCCTTGAATCATATCATGTGGATTAAAAAATTGATAAGGGCCCCACTCTTAATCTCCAGAAAATCATTGTCAAAATCAATTTGGTGTAAAATTGTGGTACCCAATGCAACGCTCGGACTAGTGGAAATGGTTTCCGTTTGCATCCCAAAGTGGTGGCATACTCGTGAACCCTCAATCATATCACGTGGATTAAATTTTTTTATTGGGGCCCCACTCTCAATCTCCAAAAAATCATTGTCAAAATCAATTTGGTGCAAAATTGTGGTGCCCATTGCATTGGGGACACCATAAGAGAGAGATTGGGAAACTCTGTAGTTGTCAAGTGCACTATGCCACCACTTTGGGATGCAAACGGAATTCGCTTCCACTAGTCTGAACGTTGCTGGTTAGCGGTAGTGGCGACTTCTTTATCTTGTGAGAAGGGGGAATAGCAAAAAGAAAATGTCATAAGAAAATAGCAAATAAAAAACATAATTCAATGTTAATTTAAAATATGACGAAATAAATTGAAAATTAATGTACCTTGCTGTTGAACTAGAGTATATTGTACCCTGGTCGGTGTTTCTTGAAACATTGAGGTTGGTTGTTGTGGGGAAGTTTGATGAAAAGTGTCAGAAGACACTATAAAGATTAAATGATTAAAATAAATAATGTATGGTGTTTCATTATTCATAATTTGACATTAGGAAAACCGACAACTAGTGAGGAAGTTTGGTGAATGTCCTATAGAAGGGTCACAATAGAACTCATGCTTTTTTGTCAAGGATATGCAGCAGGAGATGATTTTGCATCCATGTCTGAATTTGCGGAGCCCTCTGGAGGTTGATGGCCTCTTACTGCAGCTTGTCTTCTTGTCTAGGATGCAATTGCTTTTTTTGTAATAAACGAAGAGAATATTGGTTCTATTAAAGTCAAAAAATTAGATGGAATCATTTTGGAATAATTTAATTCAAAGTAAATATACCTCTTGGTTTGCAATGGGAAGAGATTTAAGTTTCATGTCGTCATGGAGTGTAGTGGGAATATTTGTGTTTTGCAACTCGTAATATACTGCAAGTACAAAATTATTACATGAAAATGTAGCATTGTCATTCTAAATAGCATATGTCAAATCATTTTTAATGCTATTGGATAAATATGTACACCAATCATATTGTTGGCCACTAAGAGAATGAAGATTATAGACAACATCCAAGTATGGAATGTTTGCTAGTCTTCCCTGCAAGACTATTCTTGCATAAAAAAATCAACCATGGCTTGCAAAAATTTATTTGCTACGCTTTGCACAGAAAGTCCCCTCTTTGATTGATTTTGGTTAGCTGTAACAAAAGAAAAAAACTTCTTATTAGCATAAAAAGGCAAAAAAACCCTAAAAAGAATTAGAAAGAAAAATATTACCATCGATTTGTTAGCAACCCTTTGGTTGTGACAGGGTTCACATTTGTATGTGGCAGCTCTGTTAAACAGTGGATGTCTTTTGACGTTGTTCGAAATGAAAATTTCCACAACAGGAGCATGACGGTGAACTTTGACTCTACACTGTCATAGTTGGCTAATAGATAACTCAACAAACTAGTATCCGTATCATATTGAGGCATGTAAACAAAGCCTCGAAAACTGCATTTTTCCACCCAGTCATTGTATGTTTCCTTGATTTTCAGCAGGTTGATTATTTGCAGGCACAAAAGGTTTTTAAATTGGATTTTTGGTTGTGAGACTAAGGATGAGGCAACCATTTTTGGGAGGAAAGTAAAATTTATAAGGATATGTTTATAGGTTGCTTAGGTCGGAGAAGTACGAGTGCGCAATGAAGAAACGTTGAGAAAAGTGACAAATAACGGGCTTTGTTTATATTTATAAAATGACGGGGACATGTGGCGATATTTGGTTGGCATTTGCATCCTGCTGGGTATGTTTCATCTAGTTGGTTTCATTTGCATATGGCTGGTTGTGTTTGCATCCAACTGGTTGCAAATGCTTACGGCTGGATGCAAACACAACTGACATGTTGTACTTGCAACCGACTGAATGCAAATGTTGCCAGCCGTTGGCAGCTAACCATTGTTTGTCTTCAACTACATTTCCCAGATGTTCGTTTGTGTTACGGACGCCGGTCTGTAACCTTTCAGACACCCGCTTGCATTTGTGATCGTGCAGACGCCTGTCTATAACCTTTCAAATACAACCGACCGGTTGTACTTGCAACGGACCGGACGCAATTGCCGCTAGCTAATTGATAACTAACCATCATTTGTCTTTAGCTGCATTTCCTCAAATGTTCGTCTATGTTACGGACATCCGTTTGTAACCTTTTAGATGCTCGATTGCATTTGCAACCATACAAATGTCTGCCCATATTTGTGCGGGCGCTTGTCAGTGTTATGCGAAAATTCGCCACGTTTTGCTACCATTTCGTGATTCGAAATTTTAATTTTCCTGCGTGACTATACAACTTTTGTTCTTATTCACCATGAATTTGAAACCCATTTTCACAGCTTTTCCAAAAAAAAAACCAAGGGGGATTTTGGTAAGGGTTCTTAAAATTTTCCCTATGTGGATCTTTCACGATATCTTAAGGAAACCATTAACATTCAAATTGGTGATATTCACCATCTCCAATGTGTGTTGTATAACACCTACCCTACACATGTTTCCATTGTCAATACTCATAACACAAAATCAAAGATTGTCCCTTGATGGTATTGTGTGCCCAACCTCTTTTCAAACACAATGACTGGGAATTCTCAACTAAGTGACAAAGATGGGTGTTCCACCGCTGGCAGTTGGAAGGACATCCAAACTATAGCCACCAAATGCTTGGGTTTAAACAATAATGTAGGTGCTTATAGTAAAATTGTGTTGTCAAACCGTAGTGTCGTATCCCACTTTTGGGATCCTGAATTTGATGTTTGCAAGTACGCCATTAGGCCGTATTAATTGGCATAAGCAATGCTTAATCTATTTTAACACCGGTTAAAGGTGTAAGTTCTGTGTTTGATGTTGGATTTACAATTAAGAGTCTTAGCTCGCACCGCAATCATTAAAAGCAGTATTGTAGCTTTATAATGCTCCACTGTGACATTACCCTTGAAGGCAATATGGATAATGCTGTGGAGGTAGTATGCCCTTGGATGTTTGAATAGGCCTTGAAAACATAACACTATATGGAAACCCATTCTTTATGGAAAACAAGAATGTTGCAACACCTTAATGTGATAATGTGACATTGACCTTACTATTTGTTTATTATTTGCCTTCTGTATAGTGGGCATGTGCTAATAATAGTTGGCTTGGGTTATTGAAACACCACGATGGGATTCACCTTACCTAGAGGATTATTGTTGATAAATCTTGATGAAGGTGGATGTCGCTGATAATGATTATATTATAAATTGCATATTACAAAACCTTAACAAGAAGTTTCTTGATTGTGAATTATCCCAGAGGGTTATTGTTGATAGATCTTGATGAAGGTGGATGTCGCTGATAATGATTATATTATAAATTGCATATTACAAAACCTTAACAAGAAGTTTCTTGATTGTGAATTATCCCCCATAGGCATGATAGCTTCGACAATATTATGTCTTGTTGGAGGCATTATTGTTTTTGCTGACCTTTGAAACATATAATTGGCTTTAATTATGGGACCTAGATGGAAAATTTAACCATGGCGGTAATCCTAGTGGCTAAGTCGGAAATCATGAAATCCTGAAATTTGGCCTAGTCTGAAATCCTAAAATCCCGAAATTGGGTAAATCTGAAATTTGAAAGGACCCCCAAAACCTGCAGTTTTTATTATAACTCCGGGACATCTGAAACCACTCTCAAACATTCTGAAAGTATGTACATAATATACAACTTAATGTATAAGGAGGTAAATGTCCATATGTAAATATAAACTTATTCTTCAATGTTTCTTGTAGGTATATACTTCGTGTCTCTGGTTGATGAACATTTGATTTATTATTTGACAATGAATTAAAATATAAACGAATCGGAAACATTATGATTGGCATTTAGAAAATGACGACTCTGAAATATAGTACCCGACAATTAACATAGAAAGGAACTGTGAAAAAGTTTTGAAATTTGTTTTGAAGGAAAACGTTTTGACTCTTCTCCACTATAATTGTAAACTTGAGTTGTATTGTGTTGAAAAACCCTAGCTTTGTTGCATGGTGGTGCCACTCTATTTGCTCCATTCTTGCATCGAGTCCTACCTGTCCATGGCTGACATGAGCTGTTATGAGATTTCAATTGAGGAGGTTTTGCATGGCAGAGTTTGTTACAGGAGGTAATTAAAAATCAAGTTTCAGTTGGGGCATTAGTGTTTGAGTTGCTACTTAAAAAGCCCTATCATGATTGTTGGTTCAAATTTGAGGCAAAAGCATTTCAGCTGGAGCTAGGGCATGAAAATTCTCCTCCATAGGCATAGGTTCCTATATTTGAGTTATGCACTGCTTTGTTTGAAAATAGATCATTTTTAAATAACCCTAAACATGGTATATGTGAATGGTTTGCAATGCCCTAATTAAATACAGTTAATTTCTGCATAATCCTAACTAGGGTATGAGTGTTTGATTTCTGCATATTTTACCTTACGGGCAGAGTTTAGGTATTTACACCCATGTATGTATTATTTAGTGTACATACATGGGTATATATAATCCACACTTATTCATTGTGTTTGGATGCCATTGCTGTGATGGAAATAGTTGGAACCCTTGGGGGTATGTTGACTTGTTTTACCATTGTATTTGCATGCTGCCGTGATGACGGTTCTCTGGGTTGCATTGTTTTGTTATGCTGAAACTCTTACATGCTGCTGTCATGATGGTTGATAAAGTATTTTGTCTCTCTCAAACTTATCTCTGATGAAAGGAAAGAAAGAAAAGCATTAAAAGAACATTGCTTTCATTTATTGGTGTTTTATTTTACTTGTCTCTCGAGTTTCCTGATATGAAGAAGTAAAAAATAATTTTGGAAAACAAATGCAATGCTTGTTGCATTTCTCTTCTTATTTCTGGGTTTAATTCTCCTTATAATTGAAGAAGGAAGATTTGCTTTGATAAAGAAAGAAGAGAAGGATTTATTGTTTAAGGAAGATGAAAATATTGGTTGTAGTTTATCATTTTAAAGAATGAGGAAGCCTCCATTTGCATACTTATGGTTATATGTAAACATTGTACTTTTTATTGTGAAAGGAACATTGTTTGTGGATGTTGTATCTCTTTGCTTTGCTTCAGCTTGCACCCTTGGTTGATATACCATACCAAACATGCTTGGTTGTTAAACCTCTGTTTGCATTCCAGCGAACAAGACTAAAGCCTACAGCATTCTTTGAGGACATGTTCCCATCCTTGGTTATAAGGAACCTGACCTCAACAAAAGACAACTGCTATCTTAACCCAGATTGAGGTTGGGTGTGAGATAGGGCATTCTATCCCAGTTATGTAATGAGTTCCTCATCTTAGCGATGAGTTGGTTGTTGACAAAGTTCTTGCAGAGATTATTGATAAATATTAAAATTCAATGGAGTAAACTTTATATCCAATGCAAAAACAAGTGTTACCTCTTATTGTACTAGCTGAATTCTTTTTCTGGTTTGCTGTCATATTTCTGCCTTTATGTAGCATAATTATTGGAATGGTTCGGTTTGTCCTGATGATTGATCTCTCTTCGAACCAATACTTGCTTGCTTATAGAAGGTGTAACTCCTATGTTGACTTCCACTCCTTGTGTAGGGAAATATTACTGAATAAGTTGCATGATTTGGTAATAATATGTTTTGGGAATGAGAGTAACACCTCATGAACTTAGGAAGACAAATAATGATTTCCTGAAAATTATTTAAACTCCTATAATATTCTCTGGTTGAAAGGATGCTTGATAATCAAATTTGGTAACTCTCTCTCTAGAATGTCATAAGCTTAGTTTCTTTCCCTATGAATAAGTAGTTGTCTGTCTGTGGAATAAGGAGACAAAATTAACTGAATCACCGTAGAGTGACTGAGACCTTAGCTTATGTTATCCTAGCTAGGGGTTGAGTGAATAATTAAACTCCCTAAGACAGGTACAAGGGACACTAACTGGAATATTCCATTCTAGGGAACTTAAACTCTTAGGTGGGAGATATGGGCTGCCTGTTAAGTGGAGGGCTTGATAAATTGCAGATCTGGATTGATCTGGGTTGTGTCTTAGGCTCTCCTGTAGACATACTGTTTCCTATACTTGGCATTAGTCTTTGGCATAATTGTGATACGGAGTCCTCATAAGTCCGTAGCAGTACCGTGCTTGCATAATATGTTAAGAGTGCTTGATCAGCACTGTGGCATGATTGGTTGCTGAATACTTGTGCTTGGTGTCATATGATTCTTAACATGGATAAGCTGATATATTGCTATGTGGGAAATAAATGGTGTAATTACCTTAATACAGTTAATGTTACAACTTTCTACTCATCCCCATATTGAGGTTGGATTTTGGGTAGCTCAACCTATGTTCCTCCATTGAATCTGGGGCGAATATCATGTTGACACAAAGGCTTCTCCATTAATTCAACTTCATGTTCCATTTGATATTTTCTAAGGTAAATTGAGTGGACATGCTTTACCAAATCCATGTTTCTATTATGATTCACTTAAGGTTACCCAGAGTTAGCAGTTGCATGAATCCTTTTGAGATCCCACAATATACTGTTGTATGCATGAAAGGATTCACCTTGCGTAGAAACTGAAGAATGATAAACTTTGCATGAGAGGACTGTACACTGATATGAGACTGACTTATGAAACTAATGAAACCTCTAAGTGCTTATGTTATTGAATGGTGTGTTAACTTGGAATGTGATTGTGATCCATCTTTTCATTATATGGATATTTATGTTATGCTTAAGGTCAGGAGCAAAGGTTAATTGAATGGATGCGGAATAAGATCCAATTGGGTATCAATTAGCATTGAATATCTGTAGGGTCGCTGCCCCTTAAACTGCCTTCCTAATTACCAATTGACTATTGGAAACTTATGTATCTTGCTGAATCCACTCGAGTTGTTTTGTGCTTAGCTGTGCATGCTCTTGTTGGGTAAATATTATGATGTAACCTTTATCGAGTGGCCATGTGCTTGGTAATCGGGTTGAAGAAATAAGAAGATAAAACTCAAATTAGAGGTGCTAAGAGACCGTCAAATAGGACTGACATAGGCATTCAAGCACCATGAATTGGTTAGCAAACTAAAGGATGCAGAAGGGTCACATTGGCCTATGCAATAATGCTTTCTGGAACCTGCTGCCTTAGTTTATGTGAATGCCTCCTTTGACCTCGTGTAACTGGAATTACTCCTAAACAACATTTGAAGAAAGAAGCATTATGGAAAAGGGCTTTAGAGATTATGAAGCAGACTTAGATATAAAGGCCAATCATAGGACTTTGTGAAGCAAGTATGAGGCTCTCAATCGACAACCTTTTGGTAAGCTGTCGAGCAATGGATCAAGTTGCGTAGCAGAAGTGAAGTGGATCGAACCCACAGGACCACAAAGGAAGTAAAGATTAATTGGCAGATAGTCAAGTGTAAATAGTTCACACGCAGTTAAGAAATTTAAGTAAGCCAAACCTATAACGGTTAGTAGGTGAAGCTAACTGTGGGTTAAATGAAGTGGCACTTCTCTTTTGGTGGATGATTTGGGAAAGAACAATTTTTAAAAATCGGATGTATTTCTGAATATCGGAAGAGAGGTCGCTACAACTCAAGATAATCTCAAGTTTGTCATGGTGATGACTCAACCTTCTTGAGAGCTCACCCATAACTAGGTGGAAACCTCAAAGTGGTGATTAAACAAGTTTCTTTAGCACCCCATTAATGGCTAATGTCATATCAGCCTCTCAGGAAACTATTCTTGATTCTCAACCTTCTCTTCAAATATGATGGTGTGGTGCTCTCATAGCTTGCCACCATTTGGGGGAAGGAGAGTATGTGCCTGAGAAGCGACGACCAGTTTAGCTTGATGATTTGATGCAAAAAACCAACAGTTTTTGCATAATAGTTATGGAACTTTGCAATACTTGATCTCTAGTCAAGGGTCGGACTTGGAGGATATCTGCCAATGTTTAAATGAATGGTTATCCTTGGAATGTTCAAGATCTCACAAACCCACCTCGCAAGTATGCGGTGTGTGATGAATGACAATAATTTCCAAACTTAGATATTTTGTGTGTGCATGAAATTAAGGTTTATGGATTTTTGTTCATAGTAGTTAGTAAGGTTATTTGGTCAAATAATATTTTTTAAACTAGCAATCACGATTAGGGTTGATGGAGCGGGAGGGTGAGATGTTTTGTGTCTGCAAGAAATTAAGGTTTATGGATTTTTGCTTACAGTTGTTTGTAAGGTTATTTGGTCAAATAGTCTTTATTAAACTAGCAATCATGATCAGGGTCGAGGGGAGGCGTTACATTTATTTCTCCAAAATGGCAGCCACTCTATGTTGATCGAGGATGTGACCCAACTAACCATGCCCTTTGGATTTTGTTCCTTAGGCTTTATTAACCTTTATACCTCAAATGATGCAAGTCGAAAGGGCATTGCTCTGGGTATGGCTTGTTGACGAGCTGCCAGATGTGAACTGGATCATATGTGGCAGCTTTAACATGGTTGAGATAGCATCTGACAAGAAAGGTCATCTCTCGATGCCTTGTATAGGTGGCGAATGAGAGGCGTGGTATTACAAATACAACAAGTCATTTTTATGACCTGAATTGTTCCTGCCTCCATGATTCAACTGTTTGGTACACGTTGTCGTATCTCTGCCATGGGTCTGAAAGGGTGTTATACGGTTAGATAGTGCTTGATATTTGCCCAATTAAACTTTTCCTTTGCTAGTTGTTTCTTGCTACCGATGGTAGGATTTTCGGATATAGGCCTTTTTGATTGAATTTTGCATTGAGTAATTTCAAGCAGTCCAAAATAGAAAATATCTGTTTTTTTCTTAACACCTCTTTATAACATCATATTGCCACCCTAGTGCATATTTGACAGATTTGGAACCTTGTGCCGCATCCCACGAGGAAATTTGTCTAGATTAAATGGTGGTTTAATGCCATTACTCGTATAACTCATTTTCTGCGTACCTATCCACCACCAACTTGCAAACTTGCACTGCAAATCCTACTATACCATGTACACTGAGCTAAGATAGGCCACAATGGCGATGGAATTGCAACTCTTTCATGAGCCTCTCCAAATTCAAGTTGCCCATCTTTGGCACCGCATTCAAGTAGGAAATGCATACAATGCTTGCGCTGCTCAAATCAAAGGAAAACTCCATTGGTTTGAGGTTGGCAATAAAGTTTCCAAAGAATTCTTTAGTATGCTTAAGGCCTAACACACCTTGCAGCAGATTAAAGCCATTCAAGAAGTCGATCAATGGATCACCGACTTTTTGATATTGTACAAGTGTTCGCTCACCATTACAAGCAAGTTTTCAAATAATAAGAGTCTTCTCCTGCATGATACCTTGCCAATTTTGTCAAGCTCAATGAGTGGCTTGTGATTGACAACTTAATATAGAAGACCCTCACAAAGCTATTATGAATATGGCGATGGCAAAGCACTTGGGTGTGATGGCTTTCCTTGTGAATCTCATAAAGTTATTTTGGATTTAGTAGGAAATGATTTTTTTCAAGTTTAGGTTTAAGCTTTCCACTCCAAAACTCTAATCCAAATTATCAACAAAGGGCATATCAAATTCATACTGAAGGCTTTTGATCCCAAGTAGATTTGCAATTGTTGGCCCATCATGTTGGTGCACGCCTCGTACAAAACTATCACCAAATCCCTAGCTATGTGTGTTCATAATCCCCTCTTGCTAATTGTTAGGCCTGGACAAGGAGGTTTCATCAAAGGAAAATATATGCCTTGACATTTTGTCTAGTGTTAGGTTCTGGTATTGAATGGGGAAAGAGGCAATGCTATTGACAATCTATCACTCTCCCTGACTTCAAATTTTTTCTTGGAAATGGATATAACATAGTGATATTTTGATGCTTCCTTGCCATTCCGTTTGCATTTCAGGCCAGGCTACCCCTTACCTGCTTTGGCAATATGTCATTGATAAGGTAGAAAAGAAAATTTCCTACTGGATTACTGAACACTTTTCTGTAATCTCCTTTCTGGATAATTTATCAACTCTAAAGTTTTTGTGATTCCTTTTCAATATTGGATATCAAACAAATACTAAAACATCCCACATGCAATATTGATATTGAAAACCTAATTGAAACTTCACTGAAACCCTTATTGTATTGAGATGAAAGCGTACAAAATTCTGATAATGAAGCAATCTAAACAATAATAGAATGCTGTAATAAAATCCTTACATTTATTTTGCATCACCAGGCCAAAAGACAAAACTCTTACTTGGATAAACCGCTGTAAAATAATTACATGCAACAATGAGCAACAAACAATGAACATAGGGATCATGATTTGAATGAAGCTTGAAGTAAGGTTACAGCTGGAAGTAAAGGCCACAACAGCCACTTTGATTTGCACAAATTAGACTCAGCTGGTCACATAAACCCCAATGCAATAACCAAGCTAGAATGATACCAAATTGAAATAAATACTTATCATAATGACGGGTACTATGGCGCCATTGTAGCAACAGTACGGATCACTGTAGCAGCAATACAACAAACTGAAAATGGAATAAAATCTCAATCTTCGGCACAAATATGATCCCCGGATGGAATCACCTCAATGGGTTAGAGGGTTTTCGTCCTCCACACCTATATATTAGAGGGTTTTCATCCTCAAATGAAAAGATTGAACACAATGGCTCAAGCTCTGGATTAGGGTTTGATTGTCAAAGATGAATAATGAATAATCATTCTTTTGAGCCCAACTCCTTTTATAACTTCCCTTTTCCAATTTTACCCTAAAAGTATTTAAAAATACTTTTAATAAAATATTACTTTTCATCCACTTAATAATAATTACTTTTTAGCCCTCTTTAATAATAATAATACATTTAATAAAATATTACTTTTCATCCACTTAATAATAATTACTTTTTGCCCTCTTTAATAATAATAATACATAAGTGTCATTTTTATGTTATAAAATAAAAGTGACTTAGGACAACTTAAAGTATTATTATTAATTTATTTCCCTAACTTTATCCCTTAGCCTACGGGAAATAAGGAATAGGCTATGGGTCCTCCAATTAATTTAATTCTTAAAATAGGACATGGCATTTTCCTAGTCGGTAAGCTCCAAATTTGTTCAAAATTTCTCATTGCCGCGCATTTTTACCACTATTTTTGTTGGGCCCCTTCTAAAGCTTCCTATCACAAACTTGAGAAGCTTCTCAAGTTTTTTTTTGTGGGCAAGCTCTGCTCATGGGAAGGGATTCCATTAGGTTGCGTGGGAATATTGTTGCTTATCTAAAGAGGTCGGGAACCCAAAGTACTTGATGTCCACTAAAAAGTTACTACTCTATATGCAAAATGGATTACGAGGGCCATGGAAGGAAACGAGGCTTGGAAAATCCTATTAAGAAATTGTATCCCTTATGGTATTCCCTATGGGAGAGCTTAGAGAAAGGATAGGTCTCCAAACCCTTCTCATCAATTGAGAAATGGTTAAGATTGTTGGGACATTTGAAGCCAAGAGTATCTAGAAATCTTGGGAAGCCATTAAACCCTAGCTTTAGTGGAATAGAAATAGATTTAGTGATGGTTTATTCATCAAATAACATTTTTTTGGTGGTCACCGATTATTACCTTTCATGAGGCCCCCTTATTGAAGTGCCTTGGGTGAACTCTCTCAAGCATTTCAAACAAGGTATTTGTACCATCTAGGACATTTTCTCCACATCCACACACTTGTGGATTTCTTGACCCGAGGCTAAGGCCAATGCGAATCTCACTAATTCAAATAAGAGTCCCTCTAAAGGTTGTAGATATTGTTCCTTGTAGAACATTTGCATTAAATTGATGTGAACTCACTTCGCCTTGGTGGAAAGCTTATAAGTGATTTATTGAAATTCCTATTCTCAATTAAACTCCTTGAAAGGGTATAGATGGCTTTTTGCTCGACTACCCATGGTTCGAAAGTTCAATGAAAGAATGCCACTTATTTACTTTTTATGCTTAGGGTAGGAGGTTTTAGGCTATTTGGAATGCCATTCTCGAGCCCAAACTTGCCTGTTTTGCTTCGTGTTTCCTTTATTAGGGATCACCATTAGAAACTGCTTGATTCACTTAGGGGTCTATTCAAATGCCCTTTTTGCGGCAATTCTAAGAATGTAACACTTATTTTGGTTTTGCACTAAAGTTCAATAGGTTGGGCTTGGATTCACGACTTTGTCAAACCCTTTAGGCTATAATTGTTCACATGACAAATTATCCTCCTGGGAGATTGGCCTAGGATTCTTGCAAAATTCACACAAAGTTGGCATACTTTCCAAGAGGAAATTCTATTTTTATTTATAAGAAAGTAATTTGCTATTTTCTCTAATTCTAAAGTTGATAAACAATTTTTTACTCATAACAAGGTTATTGTGATTTCAAATGTGTCATTCAAATCCAAGTGTACAAAAAAAAAGTGGCTCCGCAAGAGTAGCTTATCTCCAATCCTTCTTGGACCATTCGACAATGCACCACGCATCATGCCACATGTTCCTCCAACCTCGCAACTAAGGGATTAAACTCTGTTGGGGGCCATTGTCGTAGCCTCTCTTGTAAACAATCTTCCAATTGTGTTGGTTAGTCGCCATCGTCATGAAGGCGCTTGTCACCATTCGCACAATAGGCTTATGCTCAACCGTCCGGTCATAACAAGTTTCTGCGTATGGCATTAGTTATTTCCTCTCCTGGGGTTCTTCTAAATGGTCGATGGCCGATACCCTCGGGGACACGAAGATTGTTAAGGGAAAATGCAAACATTGGTTGGGAACCCGTACTCGAGGTTGATGACCTTCTTGGTGTCAGCGGGGCTCAAACTAGATGACTAGGATCTGCATGTTGCTGGCCTCCTTTCCCCGGCTTCTTAGTTTTCTGCTTCCTATATAATATTTGAATGATGTAGCGGTCGGTTGTTTCGCCTCGCTTTGTGCTTTTGTAATTTTGTTGTTTTTCCTTGACCATGTGACTAAATATGCTTGAATTTGGGGCCTAATTCCTCTCCACCCACTTCTTTTTTGCGAAAAGATTGTAAAACTTATTTTTTAAATAATACGATGTTATTCTCATGGACAAAAGTGGAGGAAGAAGATATGCCATATGCATAAATCTCGGACACATTAAAACAAAATGATTCTTAACTGGACACATGTTACATCCTCAAGTCATTTTAGGCAAAGTATCCTCATTGATCAACGCTTCCATATAAGCTGCCAAAAATATCTCCATGAATCCTTGTCCAAAAACAAATCACCGCGCCAAAAATATATTTTTGAAAATGGAAGGCTTGAAGACCCTAAATATCAACATCACATTTGAAGGCAATGCCTTTTATTCATATCCATAAATGATTAATTTCACTTTTGCCTTTTATAATGCCTAGCCTTGTTAATCTCTTTTCTTGGCTTTTCATGTGAGAATCTCCTCCTTGTCCTTTTTTCAAATGAGGTCGTGTTTACATTAGAAAATGCGCACAAAGAAAGAATGAAGAGAAACTAGAATGCACACATTAATCATTGCGTGTCCGTCATTTTATTACGTGAGAGATGGTTACGATTGTTTATAAGTAAATACATAACTAATATTGACTTAATGCTAAATTGTAAGTCTTATATTCTAATACCCCTCTTAAAGCTTACACTATAGAAAGTGGACACAAACACACTAACAAAAGATTGAAGTAACAAAACCAAATAGGACCACACATTTTTTAGAAGCTTTTCCTTTGAAAACAATTCTTTGATCAGGTAGAACTCCATCAAGCTACCTCATAACCTTCGTAAAGGTGTAGTTTCGAGCTGAAATCTTGAGTTCATGGATTCCACCTCCCCAAACTCCCGAATCACGAACCTCCCGAATTATTGGACAACCATCCATATTGAGCTACATCCACAGTGCTCCATCAAGTTGTCTCATGACCCTCATTTTTTGCAGTAGTGACATTCAATTTCCCCTCTATCTTTATTTGATCTTCTATGATTATTTCTTGAATATAATGCCATCTCAGGTTGAGGATCATCTTCAATATCTCTTGCAATTGTTCTCTTTTCTTAAGCTAAGAGAGCTGAAATCATATCTTCCAGACTTTGAGAAGGCAGTTGGCTAACAGTAAAAATAACATTGCTGAATTTAGAAGGCAGACTGTTTAACAAAATGGCTTTGGCATCCTTGTCATCTACCGTGGCATTAACTTCTGCCAACTGTCTAAGGAGAGATCTCAGATTGCTTATGTGGTTGGACAGTGATTTCGTTAGCCATCTTGAATCTAAACAGTGGAAGTTTTAGTGAAAATTTTGCATTGATAGTTTTTTACTCCAAACAATTTAATTAGAGTTTCCCATATTTCCTTGAACGATTCTTCTAGATCTACATGATGTAACTCAGTGTTAGAAGAGAAAAGCCAATAATGGGCCAATAATGGATTTGGCTTTATCATCTCTACTTTGCCACTCTAGTAATTTAGTTGCATCTGTAGGTGATGCTCTTTCCCACTAACTATTCCCCACAAATTTTTATTCATTAATTGCATTTGTGTTTTAACTTTCCTAGTGTGAAAGTTGAAGCCAAAATATTTTTCTAATGGGATTTCTATTCTGAAGTATTTATTTAGGCAGGAAAAATAAGCGAACACACATAAGTATGAATATTCGGACGGTGCCCTAGGTCACTTCAAATGTTCTTGAATTTGGCTGGTATGAACTATAAAAATGTTTGACACACTGAAACCCTTCCCGATTGTAAAACTTGTGAAACAATCTAAATTTTGTATGTAGATTTCGTCCCGTGCCCTAGCAGAGATCCGCGAATGGGATATTAATGGCAGATGGCAAAGATGGAGTATATATATATCTTCTCGGCTGGTCTTGTGACTAAGTTTGCATGCCCTATTTCGTGGATTCGCGAGCAAGGTTTTGTTGTTTATTCGACCTCGTTTTAGGCTCCTCAACCTACATGACTTCTTTTGAGGCCTTCATGACCACTTGCCTTCGCGACCGAGTTCAACTGTATCTTCTCTCTATACAACCGTATATTCTCTTGAACTCCGAAACTCATAATTTTCTTCACAGCTTCTCCTTGGCGTCTTGAGCTCCTTTAAGTATGAACCACTCTAATACCAATGTTAGAAAATGTGCACAAAGAAGGAATGAAGAGAAACCGGAATGCACACATTATTCATTGTATGTCCATCATTTTATTATGTGAGAGATGGTTACAAAATGGTTACGACTGTTTATTAGTCAATACTTAACTAATATTGACTTAATGCTAAATTGTAAGCCTTATATTCTAATATCTTCTTGTTGTCTTTTTGAGGCCTAGTGTCCATGATTTTTCCTTTTAGGATATATGTGATGAACTACCTCACTAGTTTCATATGTGGGAAATATCTATACAAAAGATATTAAGTGGCGGGACCCCACAATTTAGACATAAGGTAAGATAAAATAGTCTTTTAATTCTTTCTTGCCATTTTCACATTAAAACTTGTATTTTCATTCCATTGGAAACTCCAAAATCTCTATATTTGGAGAAATTGAACCATTTAGTATCGAAGTTAGTGAAAATTTGACTACATGCTCTTGCTGATATCTATGCAAAATATGGCAGCATTAATTCTGCAAGCTCTGTGTTTGACAAAATGTCTCCAAGAAATGTGGTCTCATGGAATGCTTTAATTGTAGGTTATGGCCGGGATGGGCATGCCGGAGAGGCCTTTCAACTCTTAAAGCAAAAGCAGTTGGAAGGAGTGAAACCAGACCTCATTACATAGGCAGCAATTATATGAGGTTATGCACAAACAAGAAACATTGACAAGTCCTCGACTCTCTTTTCACCACATGTAGTTGTCGGTATGATACTATATGTTATCTCATGGACTACAAGTATTATAGGTTATCTTCGGAGTAGTCATTGTGATGAGGCCTTCAAACACTTCCGTTGAATGGAGCACATAGGCCAAAATAGACCAAAACCCAGATGTCATCTCATGCAAGTCGACGATTGCAGCTCATGCACAAAATAGTTGTTGAGACAAGGCCATGAGTTTCTTTCATTGTTGGCTAGATTTTCTGCATAGCATCAAACCTAGGCGGTCATGAGATAAATCTTCCTCATTTAACCGGTGAGGCTCCCGTGTCAGATTTGTCAATAAAAATGTGTTATTATCTATCGGGGTTTTACTTTAACCACTTAGTTCATGAACCATAACTAAGAAGTTCTACACAAGTAGTGCATGCTCAAGAAAGGAAAATTATAGAAGAAGAAAGTAAAGGAAATACGAGAGAAGAAATGGGGAAGATGTGCATCCCAATTAGTAGATAAGCAGAGCTAATTGCATGCACATAGAAGAAACTTAATAGATATGAACACACATAATTATAAAACAAAGGCAGCTCTAGATCCAGATCTATAATAACACAAAGTTTACTAAGAGATCTAAGATTAAAAGCGAGAAACAAAGTACACCGTGACACAAAGTTCTCCGGAAACTTGCTCCTTTGTATTCCTTTGCTCCAAGTTGCTCTCAGGGGTTCAACACAAAGTCTAGAACACAAGATTGCTGCTTACAAATTCTGATCCATCATTAACCCGAGGTTCTTCTCCTACTTATAGAATGTAGGAGGGAAAGTACAAATGGAAAACTCAAACTGAACTAAAGCATGAACAACAAGTAAAGATGACATTTGACAATCATCCTCAACTAACTTCTTCTTAAGTGACACTTGTATCACTTAACTAATAGAATGGTTCCACATGACTTTAAGTAATGGTTGTAAAACCAATAACTTAGAAGTTTTACAATTTCATCCAGGAACATAGAAAATAGAAGAAGAAAGAATAGAAGAAGTCATGCCAGCTGTAATGTCTACATCTTCTTGTTCTGATATCTGATATACTTGTCGAACATATAATTCAGCATCCTTCCATCTGTTTTAGCCACTGCTTCTTTCTCTGTCCCGAATCCGCAAAACCCTTCATTCAACACTTTGATGCACGCTTCCACATCTTCCAAACTCGCCCAAACCTTGAATGTCTTTGCGCATAGCCACCGATCTACTGATAGAATTCATCGTGAAAGGCTTGGTAGCTTTATCAATTCTCTTTTGTACCATCAGAAGAGAACCTTCCAGGGAATTAGGCACCTCGTTAGAAACAATTCGCACGTAAGAAGTAACGCCTCCGACCACATCCTCTTCCGTGAAAGAAATGATACTGTCGGGTAAGGATGACGTCCTACTTTCAAGTGCCTGCATCCTTTTCAGCAAAACTCTGCAGATTTCCAAACGGAAAGATACTGCAAATTCTAACTGCTTCCCCTTCTCGACTGATCCGTCCGGTACAATTTGTTCCGCAATCAATACATCTCCCGGCAGCTTGTTGATCTCGCCAAAATACTCGGTTATTCTCTGCGCAATCGTATTCATGCCTTCTATGTTTGCCATCGCTTGTTTTAGTTGATTTCTTTGCATCGTTCATAACCTTTAGGCGGGCTGGCACTTCCCAAGTTGTACAGAAGCTTGACGAATAATCAAATCCTTCCATTTGTTAATGGCCTTTACTTGATTGCTTGCATCTTCCATTTCTTGCATAAGATGATCACTCACTTGCCAAATGAAATTAGCTGAATGGAAGGTTTAGCAACCTTGGCTATGATCTCACATAATTGAGATACTTGCTTCTGCAACTCTTCTTTCTCCGCCTTCTCACTGTCAAGCCTAAGGAATAAAGCATCTATCAATGTCTGCGTGTCCTGCTTCAATCCTTCAGTGGTGGCTTGACCGAGTGGTACTTTGGTCACTGTCACATCTTCTGCCGTGAGCTCCTCTTCTATCTTTCCTTCTGCCGGAATTGATATCTCAGCAAACTTCTCTCCCGAATCCTCGATGATCAACCTAGAAGTTGCTTTAGCAACTTTAGGCCTTCTGTCTCTTCTCCGCCGTTTTGGAGTAGCCTGCAAGTCGTGCTCCTCTAAGCTCATCTCCATTCTCGCTTCCGGAACAAGCTGCGCAAAGCTAACCATTCCGAGAAATTACTTCTCGGAGAGTGAGAAGTTCTTGAGTGCGACTACCATCTCCCGCTCTCGCATCCTCTCGGTCGAAAGTGCCACGGTGTGTTATGGCTGCCATCTTCGAATCATCCAAGGACAAAGCCCTTTCGAATTCTGCTATCTGCAGCTTCAACGTATTCTCTCCGAACGGGGCGTTGAACGAAGTGGTCGAGGGAGAAGATGAATGTTCTTTGCCGATTCGGTGGAGGCATGGAAGTATCCTCTTCTTTGTGGTGCAATAGTTGGTGAAGCATTGGGTATTGGAGAAGCTGGAGTTAAAGTCATGGTCACGTAGTGATCCTCTCCTCGGATTGAGATCTTCTATGCACTTTCAACTTCTCGACTTTCTGCTGCTTTCTCTCTCCTCCGTGCTTTCGCTTGAGGGAATCTCCTGTGCCAAAATTTATTTGTGACTTGATTCATCAATGCTTCATCAAGGCAATATCCCTTCGTCAAGAAACTTGTTTGAAAGTATTCACCAACACAGCATAGCTCGACCTTTCTTCAATTGTGTTGCAGCCTCCTATGTTATTCTCGCAAAGTATGGCTTTATCTCCTCCCATTTGATGGTAAGTGTCAAGTACCACATTCCCATCATCTTTAAGATCCGCAGGTATCCGTGCTAGTCCAAAGTCGAACACTTGCTTTACTAATAGCTTGCTGAAATCTTTCTTTCTAACCTCGTACTCACTTTTGCACTTCATCCATAAATCTTCTAATGAAGGCACATGTGCGTATTCTTTGGAGAGATTGTCTTCCGGCTACTCCAAATGGATCGAAGTTCACCGTGCAGGAAGAACTCTTGCTCATACTTGGATGGCATTTGCGCTTCCATCCCTCGAGCTCTGTGAATGCTAATGCAGCTGTAATATCCCACAGTGATTGGGAAGAAGCCCGTAGATTTGTGCCATTTTGAAGGTCGTGAATAGCCCGTGACCACGAGGTATGTGAAATCTGCGAAATCGAATGAATAATAGACCGCCAATCTTGGACACAACTTCCCATGCTTCCTTGCTTACCCTGTTGGCCTTCAAGTCTTTGTCTAGCCTGCAGATGAAATCGTAGAAGAAGTCATCGTTGATCACTTTGAAGTCTTTCTCGCATGCAGGTGCAGTAAGCTGTGGGTAGCACTCGAAAATGGGGTCCTTAGAAAGAACACCACATCTATCCAACTTGGAAAAGACGCCTTGTGAAGCTGCAGCATACACTAAGTATGAAGTCATCTTGAAGCTGAAAGTACGCTTCACGTTCCGGAGTTGCTCACCGATGTTGTTGCTAATAATTTCCGACCAATTGATTATAGAATCAACCTTGTTGATTTCAATGGTCTTGATGAAAGCATACATCCATGTACGGAAAGTGTAAGCATTCGCTTCGCCATTCATCCTGCATAGCAATTTGACAACATCATCTGCCTCCTGCACCAAATTGGACCGCGGAAGAGTTCTCGGGAACTTCGAAGGAGATCTAGGCTTCTTCATGAATCGGCTGTTCATTATGCTCACGCAATCAGCTCTATGTTTCTCCCATCTACTGTTAGCATCCTGAATGCTAATAGAAGTCACCACCTTTCGCACTGGAATCTTCAAACAATAATTGATGAACTCTGCGTCCAAATGAATTATTGTCTTTCCCGAAGCATCACGCACTGATCTGGATGAAGGATGATAAGATCTAGCACACTCCATCACGAACTCTGGCAATTGGGTCTGTACATGGAAAAGTTGCAGCTCGGATAATTCCACTGCTTTTGACCGCACGCATGAGTGAAGTCTTTCCCGCTCTGGATCTATCAATCAAATCGGCAAGAGGTTCCGGGCCTAGATCTGTCTCCTATGTCTGCAAGTTTGGAAGCAATGCATGACTCCATCGTGCTTTCTTTTTCATCTCTTTTCGCCATAGCTTTGTCTATCTTCGTCTGAATAATTCTTTTTCTTCTTACTTGGCCGGATTTCTTCAATACTGGTGCAGATCTGGACAATTCTTCAGATTCGGAGGATATTTGCAATGTGTTGGACATCGATAAAAACTTCTTTTCTTTTGTAAAGCATCGTAATGAATTCCTGCAATTTATTCGACAAAAATGGCCACCGAGCATGAATAGTGAATTTAAATTGTAAAAATCTGCACTTTTCAAGTCTGCTGCCCCAAAAAATGGTGTTTAATTTGCACATAAAGAGAGCATGAATCCTTTCAATCAACACCTGAGCTCCTGTAACACCTGTGGAAACAATTATGCAGACAAAGATCAACCTCCTTCAAAGCATGCGCCAAATCTGGAAGCTTTTAGCCTTGTTGGCACCTTGTTTGAGCAAAATCCTTCCTCTAATGGGGGCGCACTTTTCCACTTGGCTGCAATTCTTTACCTGTGATTTGAATAATTCACCCATATGGCTGCCCATGCTTATATAACCTTCACAATTCTATAATTAATAATTGCCCTAACAAAATATAACAATTTTGGGCATTTGGGTATTTGGCTAAAAAGGCTAATAAGGTTCTTTGGGAATATCTTGACGCAATATAAGAAATTTCAGGCAATAAAAACACAAAACGACCCATTATTTTAAAAGTACGAAATTTTTTCGGATAGGGTAGTCGCAGATTTCAGGGTGAAATCGAGTAACACCAGATCATCAAATGCAATATACTTTTCTTGAAAGAAAATTCTGTGACTACCGCAAATCGTTCTTACTCCATGTGCCAACTTAGCACTCTACATAGAGGAAAAACAATTCACAACCATATCGAGTTGGAATTGATGCTAATTCCTTTGTAGGTAGCTATTTGTTCGTGTATGAAAATACACTTCATAATATTTATTTAGGTTAGTTTCTATTTCCTAACTTTGAACAATAATATATAATTGTTGCATTAAATAAGCATTGTAAACCAAGATATTCATCCAATATTTTAATCATTCAGTTAGGTGTCAACCGCTTGGTGAGGTGTCTTGTACACTCCTAGCGAGTGATAGTTTGGAGTCGAGACTCTCTCTAGTTAGACTCGATTAACTAGAGGAATCTTTCTATTTTTATCTTGATTGGTTTGTTAATCTTCAAGCTTCTAAACCAAATTCTTTTGCTTTTGTAAGGCTTTGTATTCTCACATTTGAATAAGGGAGTAGTCCCATGGAGGGGCTTCTCCTATTTTTTTGCAGCAAAGGTCCCGTAATTACATTTCAAGCCAGCTATAGGAAAAAATGGAATCTTGCCCTAGACTAGCAATTGCACATGAGTTGCAAATTACGCCGGAGAGGATAACAATGTTAAGTTTGTTGGAGTTGTAATTTTCAATGAAATGTATGCTATTTTAAATTGTTTTAAGTTTTTTGTGATGGGGAGGAGAGACCAATGTAGTACAACTACAACATTCGACAAAAACTACCTCCCATTTTACCTTGCTCCAAAACTCTTATCTTGCCACCGCCTAGAGATAAAGTAGAGTAGACTAAGACATCAAGTCATAAAATATTTTATGACTAAAATCACAAAAAACATCTAAACTACTGTCAAATATATGATGCAATAAAAAAGAGAGCCATTCGTGAAAGCAACACCAGTTAAAAAGTATCAAATGTCAGTGAAAGGAGAAGATGACACTGACGCTGACGTGTGGGATCTGATCAACCGTACAAGGAAAATTCGTAGAATTCTTGATAACAATGAGCATCGTGGACACAGCAGCGATCACTTTTATGTTTTTGCTTTTATTTTAATGGACAAGCAGCGATTGCTTTTATTGTTGAGATGAGGCCTTTAATTCAATGTGGGTATGCTTAAGATTTGTGAACTTGAGTTACAAATCCCCATTAACATTACGCCACAAACCCTTTGACAGCAATAAATATCTTTTAAAAATAATTAATATTAACTTAAAAATCTAGCAAAAATTAAAGAGCAGAATCCCGATAAGCATTCGCTGTTGCCTGAGTATAGTTCTACGGAAAAGATAACCAAAAAAATACAAGTTTGGCAGTTTGTAATCCTCCTGAAATTCAAATCCCCCTCATAACTCTAACACTCAAATAGACATGGGTGAGATTTTTACCAATGAGTTTACAATTTACAGAGAAAGAAATTTACAAACACCACATTAAAAATGAAAAACATTACTTTCCAGATGGCATCTCAAAACTTATCAGTTTTTTTGCAGCTGTATTATGCACCAGTCTCACACAACATAAACAATATCTACGTTCATCATCCCACAGTAAAATTCTATAAATCAACATCCTCTTTGTGGTTATGTGGTGATTGTGGAAGAGTGTTGGGGTTGTTGACCGGGTTTGTATAGTTCTTATCCACCAAGAACCTTCTAGGCTTCTCTCGCGCAGAATCCCCAAAGCTTGACCAAATTCACTTGCTGAATATTTCTAATTGTGCTTATTTCTGTGCGGGATTGCTTGTCTCCTTGTGTTGAACCCTCCAATTGTTTAACAGCTGCATGTGTATTATCTGGTAAAGCTCCTTTGAACATGGTGCCAAATGCTCCCTTCCCTAACTTACGTTTGAAATTCTCGGTAGCAATTTGCAGCTCTTTGTAAGTGAAAGTATAAAACTAACCGCGCCTTGGCCATTTGTATTTGTGGATATAATATAAATATCACGTACATGGTTGAGGGAGAGACAATTACAAAGGACATCTTAATCCAACAACTCGGGAAGATTGCCAAAATGGTCGCTAGTCCACTCTCCACTGTAGCAATACGGAATACTGTTGTCATATAGCAGTAAAATCTGCTTCTTTCACGGAGATGAATCCATTTCGAATGAGAAAGGTCTAGGCGGTGGATCCGAATAGCTCATCCAATAAATTAGTGCAGGTGTCGCTCAATTGCTTTATCCCGGGCAACCAAGTATTTGGTAGATGTCCGAAACTCCCCACACAATCTCAATGATATTGTCGGTGCTGCCATAACAAAATTGCCACCATCCAATATTAATGCCACCGACGCTTTAAGTATGTTATCGGACGACCAAACTATCGACCTTCTAAATCAGCCGAGCGTAACTTGCTGAAATGCGTTCATGTACCGACAAGTGCAAAAATCGAAATAAAATAGTCTTCCCTTCTAAATCAAACTTTTTGAGATGACCGTTGTCTCCGATGATTCAAAACGCCAGCACGTTTTTGATTGGAGTCTCCTATTAGCCACCCAAACGATGGTCATCTCTCGGGATTTGAGCATATCGATGCCAATATACTAGTTCTCGGTTCCATTGGGACTAAAAATCCCAACTCAAATGTGCCATTCTTTGAAATTACGGTCAAACAGCACTGTGTCACCATCCCCCGAAAACGAAGCTCCGCTTTGTCGCTCGATGGCGAAGTGCGCCCATTGTCCAAGCGAAAGTAGTTTCATTTATGTTGCTAAAGCTGATTCCCACCAAGAACTTGCTGCTGTCATCGGCGCCGTGAAATTCGGCGAAAGCGAACCGCCGCGGGAGCGCAAAGGCCGTCGGGAGGTCGAGCGTTCGATCCCGACTTAATCGCATCTGCAAATACCACGATGGAACAAAGCAAAATGCATTGCAACCATAGTATCATGGTGGTGAAATGCGACTCGGAAATGCAACTCGATTCAACTTAACTCTCGTTGGGATTCGGTCGGTGTCTCCAAAAGCGCAGGATTTGTCATTTTTTTTCGGAGCAGAGGTGCCGGAAATATCCCCGTGAAGAGACTCACCGGAATTTGACACATTCCAGCGAGGGCATCTTCAAAGGTGGATGCCTCCGGCGAAAAATAGGAGCTCCGATTTTTTTGCCTCGCCGAGATTAAGAGGCATTGCTCTGGAGGAGGTTGGAAGTTTCCTCCTACATTTTAGGGTTTTTTCGCACACTGCACTTAAAACGCATTCCCGCCATTAACGTGTTGTAAATTTGCCTTTTATTTACCTACAACTCCTCAAGTGTTTTGTAAAGGAATCCTAAAAAATTTCAGCGGGTGTTGTTGAGGAAGTGTTGGATCCCATGGAGGGTTCTACTTCTTGACGCAGCTCGCTCCTTAATGATTTTCTCAACAGACAATTGCGGGTCAGTTTCAATCCCCAGATACTTGTAGTTGTTGCACACCCCGACTTCCTGCTCCCCTAACTTGAAAACTTGATGTTGGAGCTCTTCCGCATCTCCAAAGATTTTCATCACCTTGCACTTATCAATTCCACACTCCATTCCCCACTTATCACTCCAACATTGTATCCTCTGCAACATTACATGCATTTCCTCCACTGATTCAGCCATTGCTACCAGGTCATCAATGAACAAAAGCCCAACAATCACTTCGGTAAGACCGGGTACCCTAACACCCAATCCCTCAAGATCCTGCATAATGTCGTTTATGAAGATATTGAAAAGAGTGGGCGAGGCAGGGCACCCCTGTCTTACTCCTCTTTAACTGGGATTTGGGAGGAGAGCAAGCCTTCATACCTAACCCGAAGAAGATCCATTGTATAACTCTTGGATGAAGTGAAGGGCCTTCCCCCCACTCCTGCCGCTCGTAGCTTTCTAAATAAAGCTTCGTGCGGAACCATATCATAATCCTTTTGAAATCGATGAACGCCACATACATAGGCTTCTTGACCTTGGCCATTCGTCTTAAAGCATTTCATAAAGCGCTGCAACCTTGGCCCACACACTCCTCATTCCTCCTGAATCCGCTTGGCTCTTAGAGAAGAACTTTCTCTCCTCAAGTTCCTTCTCTATTCTCTTAATGACTACACTTGTGAGGATTTTAAGCATCACATTTATAAGGGAAATACCCCTATAGTTATCATGAAGTGTTAGGTCACCCTTCTTAGGGATGGAAACTAACACTGCTGCGTTAAAATCTTTGGGAATCACCCCATGCTCCCAAATGCAGTTCATAACCTTTAAGCAAGCCTTTGCCATCGGACTCTTCCCCACCTTGTACTTCTGCCATCTACCAAGAAGGTCAACCATACAAGTATAGTGCTCTTTAGTGGGTTCAATGTCATACTCTCAAGCCATGGAATCAAAATAGTGCTGGCCCTCCTTGACACAGTCTGCATGGTTGTATGCAGACAAAACAAACTTGAAAATGATGCAGTATTGCCGTATGCATTACTTTTGCATTTGCTGAAAGAGTGAGTGCAAGCTCACCATGACCTTGCATTGCACTCTTAATGATCCCACATTTTGCATACATGTCTTAAAGAGAGTGAAACGATATAGAAATATATGCATGCAAGGATCAAATGTGAAAAGATCGAAGCTTACCAAAGGAATTTTGGTAGCATAATCACAGAACAACAATACGATTGCACGAATGAATTATGCGGACACAATATTACTTCAATTTTCCTTACCCCGTGGTCTCATGGAGCGGAGCACCTAAAATTTCCCAGTGGGTTTTGTTGAGAAAATTTAGATGCATTTTAGGAGTAATATGGTTACATGTTTTTCTAAATCTCCTCAACAACACCCGCTGAAATTTTTAGGATTCCTTTACAAAACACCGAGGAGTTGTAGGTAAATAGAAGGCAAATTTACAACACGTTAATGGCGGGAATGCGTTTTAAGTGCCGTGTGCAGAAAAACCCTAAAATGTAGGAGGAAACTTCCAACCCCTCCTCCAGAGCAGCCTCTTAATCTCAGCAGGCAAAAAAATCAGAGCTCCTATTTTTCGCCGGAGGCATCCACCTTTGAAGATGCCCTTGCTGGAATGTGTCAAATTCCGGTGAGTCTCTTCACGGGGATATTTCCGCACCTCTGCTTCCGAAAAAATGACAAATCCTGCGCTTTTGGAGACACCGACCGAATCCCAACGAGAGTTTAGTTGAATTGAGTTGCATTTCCGAGTCGCATTTCACCACCATGATACTGTGGTTGCAATGCATTTTGCTCTGTTCCATCGTGGTATTTGCAGATGCGATTAAGTCGGGATCGAACGTTCAACCTCCCGGCGGCCTTTGGCGCTCCGCAGCCGACAGTTTCACCTTCGAATTTCACAGCGCCGATGACAGCAGCAAGTTCTTGGTGGGAATCAGCTTTAGCAACATAAATGAAACTACTTTCGCTTGGACAATGGGCGCCTCGCCACTGAGCGACAAAGCGGAGCTTCGTTTTCAGGGGGATGGTGACCTGGTGCTGTTCAGACCGTAATTTCAAAGAATGGCACATTTGAGTTGGGATTTTTTAGTCCCAATGGAACCAGTAACTAGTATATTGGCATCTGATATGCTCAAATCCCAGAGATGACCATCGTTTGGGTGGCTAATAGGGAGACTCCAATCAAAAACGTGCCTGGCGTTTTGAATCTGTCTGGAGACAACGGTCATCTCAGAAAGTTTGATTTAGAAGGGAAGACTGTTTTATTTCGAGTTTTTGCACTTGTCGGTACATGAACGCATTCAGCAAGTTACGCTCGGCTGATTTAGAAGGGCGATCAGTTTGGTTGTCTGATAACATACTTAAAGCGTCAGCGGCATTAATATTGGACGGTGGCAATTTCGTTATGGCAGGCACCGACAATATCATTGAGATTGTGTGGGGGAGTTTCGGACATCTGACAGATACTTGGTTGCCCGGGATAAAGCAATTGAACGACCTGCAGCTAATTTATTGGATGAGCTATTCGGATCCACCGCCTAGACCTTTCTCATTCGAAATGGATTCATCTCCAGGAAAGAAGCAGATTTTACTGCTATATGACAACAGTATTCCGTATTGCTACAGTGGAGAGTGGACTGGCGACCATTTTGGCAATCTTCCTGAGTTGTTGGATTAAGATGTCCTTTGTAATCGTCTCTCCCTCAACCATGTACGTGATATTTATATTATATCCACAAATACAAATGGCCAAGGCGCGGTTAGTTTTATACTTTCACTTACAGAGAGCTGCAAATTGATGGAGAATTTCAAACATAAGTTACGGAAGGGAGCATTTGGTACCATGTTCAAAGGAGCTTTACCAGATAATACACATGCAGCCGTTAAACAATTGGAGGGTTCAACACAAGGAGACAAGCAATCCCGCGTGGAAATAAGCACAATTGGAAACATTCAGCATGTGAATTTGGTCAAGCTTTGGGGATTCTGCGCAGAGAAGTCTAGAAGGTTACTGGTGGATAAGAACTATACAGACCCGGTCAACAACCCCAACACTCTTCCAAAATCACCACATAATCACAAGGAGGATGTTGATTTACAGAATTTTACTGTGGGATGAAGAACGTAGTTATTGTTTATGTTGCGTGAGACTGGTGCGTAATACAGCTGCAAAAAAACTGATAAGTTTTGAGATGCCATCTGCAAAGTAATGTTTTTCATTTTTAATGTGGTGTTTGTAAATTTCTTTCTCTGTAAATCTTAAACCGATTGGTAAAAATCTCACCCATGTCTATTTGAGTGTTAGAGTTATGAGGGGGATTTGAATTTCAGAAGGATTACAAACTGCCAAACTTGTATTTTTTGGTTATCTTTTCCGTAGAACTATACTCAGGCAACGAATGCTTATCAGGGATTCTGCTCTTTTATTTTTGCTAGATTTTAAGTTAATATTAATTATTTTTAAAAGATATTTATTGCTGTCAAAGGGTTTGTGGCGTAATGTTAATGGGGATTTGTAACTCAAGTTCACAAATCTTAAGCATACCCCACATTGAATTAAAGGCCTCATCTCAACAATAAAAGCGATCGCTGCTTGTCCATTAAAATAAAAGCAAAAAACATAAAAGTGATCGCTGCCTGTGTCCACGATGCTCATTGTTATCAAGAATTCTACGAATTTTCCTTGTACGGTTGATCAGATCCCACACGTCAGCGTCAATGTCATCTTCTCCTTTCACTGACATTTGATACTTTTTAACCTGGTGTTGCTTCTGTGAATGGCTCTCTTTTTTATTGCATCATATATTTGACAGTAGTTTAGATGTCTTTTGTGATTTTAGTCATAAAATATTTTATGACTTGATGTCTTAGTCTACTCTACTTTATCTCTAGATGGTGGCAAGATAAGAGTTTTGGAGCAAGGTAAAATGGGAGGTAGTTTTTGTCAAATGTTGTAGTTGTACTTCAACAACACTTACCTTTAAGGCGCTGGTCTTTCCTGTTCTTACCTTTGGTGCTGTAGTGATAGGAATGTTTGACATGGCCAAGCAGAATGCCTTACAGAAAGTGGTTGTGGAGGGGATGAGGTGGATGTGTGGGAAGTCTTCCACATCTAACATGGTGGGTTAGGCTGTTATGCACCGTGAGCTTAATGTTTGCCCGGTTTCGGTCTTCAATGCAGGGTAGAGGGCCCGAGCCCTAGAGAAGTATAGCGGTCTTAAGACAGTTATCGGATCTTGTGAACCACAATCCGACTCTGTAGAGTGGGAGAGATTTGGACGTGGATCCATAGGACCACTAAATGGCTAAAGAAGAACGTTCCTAGAGCCACCAATAGTCAGATGGTTTGTGAAGAAGCTTGGGAAGCTTGGGAGAACAAGTTCAGGTTGCAGGGTTCCCTAAGGTTTTATAAGGATTGTAAGTTTGGAGAGACCCAATGCTTCATCAAGCGAGCGCAGAGATTTGAGAACGTGTCGGCGGAAGCTGTCTGCTGGTTGCTAAATGCCAGAGTGGGGGGATTTTCCTTAGTAGTCGTGCCTCTAGGATTGGGGTGTTGGATCCGACCCTTAGTTCTATGTGCCCGTTGTGTGGGGATGTAGGAGGGGACTCCCTCTTACATCTCCTTGTCAAGTGCCCGCATTTCAGGCTGCGAGAAACCAGATCATAGGCTGGTTTTTAGGAAGTACTACTGGAAGTTTGTTGCCTTGCCCCAACAGTTGCCAATGAGGACTTGCTCTCGATACTCCTTGGTGGGGAGTGTTGCGGTCGGCGTCTATCGTATTGGTTAGGCGATCGTTTGCATCAGAGGGGAACTGCGAGCTTCGTGCTTGTGGCGAACTTCCTGGCTGTGGCACTACCCCTCTATCAGAAGGCCCTGCAGGGTTGGACGAGGGAGGGGGAAATGACGCAGTCCACCCCTTCGGGGATCGGGGATACCTAACCACTAATGAGTCGACCCACGATTGTGTAGGGCAATGCCTTCCCATTAGACACATTACTCGGAAGAGTTTTTACTCCACTTAGCACTGGTTTGAATCGGGAGATCACCACGAGGCCTCTTACATCTCCTTGTCAAGTGCCTCGCATTTCAGCTGCGAGAAATCAGATCATAGGCTGGTTTTCAGGAAGTACTGCAGGAACTTTGTTGCCTTGCCCCATCTGATGCCGGTGAGAAGGACTTGCTCTCGATACTCCTTGGTGGGGAGTGTTGCGGTCGGCGTCTATCGTATTGGTTAGGCGATCGTTCGCATCGAGAGGGAACTACGAGCTTTGTGCTTGTGGCGAACTTCCCGGGCTATGGCACTACCCTCTATCGAAGGCCCCGCAGTGCTTGGGCGAGGGAGGGGAAATGACGCATCCACCCCTTCGGGGATCGGGATACCTAACCACTAATGAGCCAACGCACGATTGTGTAGGGCAATGCCTTCCCATTAGGCACGTTGCTTTGGAAGAGTTTTTACTCCACTTAGCACCGGGTTTGTAATCGGGAGATCACCACGAGGCCTCTTACATCTCCTTGTCAAGTGCCCGCATTTCAGGCTGCGAGAAACCAGATCATAGGCTGGTTTTCAGGAAGTACTGCAGGAACTTTGTTGCCTTGCCCCAACAGTTGCCGGTGAGAAGGACTTGCTCTCGATGCTCCTTGGTGGGGAGTGTAGCGGTCGTCGTCTATCGTATTGGTTAGGCGATTGTTCGCATCGGAGGGGAACTGCGAGCTTTGTGCTTGTGGCGAACTTCTTGGCTGTGGCACTACCCCTCTATCAGAAGGCCCTGCAGGGTTGGACGAGGGAGGGGAAATGACGCAGTCCACCCTTTCGGGGATCGGGGATACCTAACCACTAATGAGCCGACGCACGATTGTGTAGGGCAATGCCTTCCCGTTAGGCACGTTGCTGGAAGAGTTTTTACTCCACCTTGCCCCGGTTCATAATGGGGAGATCACCGCGAGGCCTCCTTATGGCGAGGTGGAGTCTTTCGGCTTTCACCAGGAGAATTCCCTGGAGTAATCCCTAACCTTAATTGGCGGGGTCGGTATCGCGGAGATTATTACTAAGTTTTATACGGTCCCACTAGTGGTAGTCTCTCCGGGCTTGAACCTGGAGCCGAGGGGTGATTCCTGAAGGCTGCGCTTGCCCCTGAGCCGTCCGTCTGGAGCTCTTCCAGTTCAGGAAAATCAGGAAAAAAATCTTGGTCATGCTGGGTGCGTGGACGAGGCTTACAGTCTAATCTTCAAAATACCATTGGAAGCTGATGTTTGTGTGTTGGGTGCTTTTCTCAGTGTCTGCAAAATCTATATGCAGGATTAAGAAAACTTGCTGCAGAACAACTATTTTAATTAAAATTCTGGTACTTGTTTAGTATTCTCAAACATCTACATCGCATTAGGAAAGTGGAATGATGTAGCAGATGCGAGAAAAATGATGAAATGCAGGGATTCAAGAGAGACCCCTTGATGTAGCTGGATTGAGGTAAAAACAGATTGCATGGGTTCTTGGTGGGAGACACATCACATCCACAAACAGACAGAAATTTCTTGCAATGCTGATGTGCCCGTCTTTACAGCTTAAGGTGGCAGGTCATGTACCCGACTCAACCTCAATGCCACATGATGTTGAATTGTCGCAAAAATGTTCTCTGCATATAGAGAGGAAGATTGACCATTATTTGGGTTTACTGTTTATCCGTACATGTTGGGGGTCATATATAGGAGATTTACCAAGTACAAGAGATACTGAAGATTTAAAAATGGAGAATAGATTGACATATCAGGAAGAAAAGAAATACAGAAGAGTAAAGCTGAGAAGTTGCATATATGAAAGCAAATATTGCTTGATGTTCATAGAATTAAGAATGACCAAAAGCATTTCAGCAGTGCTCGTTTTATTAATGGAAGTTGATTATTCTGAATGTTCATCCAGCAAAATCATTTTTAATGGCTTGCCATTTACTGTAGCAAGTTATAACTTTGTGAGCCCAAGCTATGATTGCGTGGTACATAAAAGGGGAGGCATGGAACAAGTGTGAGAAAACAATGTTTTTGTAGGTGAACATATACAGAAGTATCTAATATATAATTTGCGTTTGTGCAGCGAGATAAAATGAAGAAACCCATAATGTGCTCATAAAATAAATATGCTCGACTTTCAAAACCAAATTAGAAGAGAAATTTGTGATCTAGTGCTTTAATAGCATTCCTAAGAAATGTAAGTAGTGTTTTCTGTTATTGATGACTAAGACATTGAATTTCATCCGGTTGGTATACATACCCAACATGAATATGAAAAAATAGGCGAAGTATAACAAACATTTTCCTTCCACCAATATTCATTTTCCTATTTGAATATGAATTTACAAGTACAACCCTCCGAAGTGAAAGTTATAGAAAGTATTCCTACCTGTGATACCTAGTGCCGATACACAAGAAAAGAACTTGGATGATCATGCAACCGAGGCTCAACTGTAATTTCACTTTGTGTACCCAGCTCCTTGACATGTATGCTATTCTACATTGGCGAATTAACCATCTCAAAAGAGTTCGGAACCTGGATCCCTGCAGCCTGGTCAGTACTGTTCAATTTTTGGTTGGCTTAAAGGTTCTACAGACTTCTTGTCAATTTTAGTGAATGATAGTTTCTAAGCTATTTCTAGGTGTGTTTTTTTGGGTTTCAATTATGGCTTTGGTCTGCTAAGTTCATGATGTTATGCATTTTTAATTTTTATCTCAAAACGATTGTCATGCCATCCAGTGGAAAACACTGTTTAATATAATGTAAACTTATTTGAAAGGTTTCCGTATAAATGAACTGTATGTTTTAATAGTTGTAATCTATTAAAATATTTTTGCAAGTTTTGGTAACATAACTGTGTGATTTCACTAACTGTAGATAATTGTTTGGCTGCAGAATTCTTTCAAGCTTCTCCGGTGCAAATTAAAATATTGGTGTCTCGATGAGAGTGCCGAAATATTTCTTTGTAAATAACCCTGATACCGGGACAATTTCAGTAATGAGAGCATTGACCTCAGCAATGACATTACTACCAGAACTCAAAGAGGCAATACTGCAACGACATATTTATGAGCTACATTTCTTAGCTAAGATTCCACTTCAAAATAACATGATTAAACATTTTTCCAGTAGTCTCATGAATTGTCAAACTAGTTACATATCGATCTTATCCAGCAAACATTTCACCGAGAACTTCAATTGGGATACACGGAGCAAAGAATTCCATTCTTACATGGTCAAAACTGGGACTGAAGACATCACATTTTATCAAACAAAGCTTGTTCTCATGTACGCCAAGTCTGGGAGTTTGGAGGATGCACGCCATTTGTTAAACAAAATTACTAACCCAAATGTGTTCTTGTGGACTGCTATTATAACAGCCCATACCAAACAGGGATAGTATGCAGAGGCCCTTACATTGTTTAATGAAATGCATGCCACAAGCATCAGGGTGAGCCCTTTCATTTTGGTAAGTGTTTTCAAGGCATGTGCAGGCCTAAGAGCTCTGTGGCAGGGAAAGGAGATTCATTGCTATATGATTACAAGTGGATATGAATCAAATGCCTTTATATCTTGTGCCCTCGTGGACATGTATGCCAAGTGCCGAAGAATTGAGTTTGCTAGCCAAATGTTCAACAAAATGCCCCAAAGAAGTGTAGTGCAGTAATTACAGGTTATGCACAGAATGGGTATGCTGGGGAAGCCTTGAAGCTTTTTTACCAGATGCAATTAGATGAAATTATACCTAGTTCAGTTACTATCATTATTGTTCTTCGGGTGTGTGCCAGTTTAGGAGCCTGCAACAGGGAAGAGAGGTCCATAGCTATGTTATTAAAGCTGGATATGATTTGGACGTTGTTGTGCATACTGTTCTTGTTAACATGTATATTAAATGCAAAAACCTAGAGGATGCAGGTAACTTGTTCAACCAATTGCCTGAAAGAAATCTAGTTGCATGGAATGCAATGATTGCAGGATTTGCTCAAAATGAAATACCTGAGGAGGCTCAGAGACTGTTTTGTCAAATGCAATTAGAAGGAACTGAACCGGATGTCATCACATGGAATGCTGAGAGTGGGTGTGGCGATGAGGCCTTGAAGGTGTTCCATCAGATGCAGGCATTAGGCATAAAGCCAAATGTGATTACATGGAATTCTATAATTGCAGGGCATGCCCAAAATGAGCACAGCGATAAGGCCTTGAAATCATTACGCCAAATGCTACTTTCAGGTGCAAAACCAAATTCAGTCACCATTGCAAGTGTCCTTCCAGCCTGTGCCGACTTAGCAGCTTTGCATCGGGAAAAGAGATCCATGCATATATCATCAGATGTAGATTTCTGTCAGACGTCTTTGCAGCGAGTGCCCTTGTAGACATGTATGCCAAATGTGGGAATGTTGAGATAGCTCATAATGTCTTTGGGAAACTGTCTCGAACTGATTTGGTAGTATGGAACACAATGATTGCTGGTTATGCCATGCATGGGCAGAGTGAATGTGCTCTTACACTCTTCAACCAAATGGAAAAGGAAAGTATGAAACCGGATCCAATCACTTTTGTTGGTGTTCTGTCTGCATGCAGCCATGCAGGATTAGTTCAGAAAGGCTGGCAACATTTTTACTCCATGAGTCGAGATTATCACATTCAACCCACAGTGGAACACTATGCTTGCATGGTTGACCTTCTTGGTCGAGCTGGGTGCTTGGACGATGCATATAGAATTATCACCAATATGTCATTAAAACCCGATTATCGAATATGGGGGCTTTGCTTGGTGCTTGCAGAATCCATTGCAATCCAGAGCTTGGAGAATGGGCTGCAGAACATCTTTTTCAGTTAGATCCTGAAAATATTGGCAGTTATGTGCTATTGTCAAACATCTATGCTGCAGCAGGCAGATGGGATGATGCAGCAAAGATTAGAAAATTAATGAGGGATAGGGGACTACAAAAGAAACCAGGATCTAGCTGGATTGAGATTAAAAACAAAATGCACATATTCATTGCAGGAGACACATCACATCCACAAATGGAAGAAATCTATGCAATGTTGGACTATTTGGCTAAACAGATGAAGGTGGCAGGTTATGTACCCAAGACAAAATTTGCAAATCATGAAGAAGTTTAGGACAGAGGTACATTGTTGTGGATCCTAAGTTCGGATTAATCATTCTTTTACCACTCCATTGGTCTTTACGGATATAAGTGTGCTTGGTAACTGTCTTGCTGCTACAAAATTGATGTTTGGGATTGATGAGCAATTTTTTTCTGAGATACAAACTTCTCCATTTCATCGAGGATGAGTGTATCCATGTGGGAAATAGAAGTAATGATAGAAACGAATAATAATATTATCCATATCATCAGGATTGCAAGGGTGGTTCGCTATGACGATTCAGTGTAGAATAAACTGACAATGCATGTGGTACCATAAATATTCTACATTGTCTCTACTAGCTAAACCACAGGGAAAAACGATTCTATATTCTCCAGTTCTACAATTCCGATGTATCAGCATGTTGAGTCATACACATTCAAAACTTATCAGGCTTGAGAAAAAAACACATTGTACCTTTTTAAACTTGTCGTATATCTGTAATCATGCACATAGGTTGGACAGGGCATATCACAATATTTTCAGCTTGAAGTGAGGTAATTTGTTGCTGAAGTCTTGAATAATGGGATGGGGATGTGGAAATTCTGCAAGGAGACAGTGAAGATTGGATATTGAATGTCAGTTGAGATATAGCTTCAACAATTAACCCATATATAAGCTAACCACTCATTATACAGGCTACAATTATCAGCTCGACTGGACGCTTTAAATAAACAATCCAACAGGTAATGTGTTTTCCAGGATGAAATGAAGCTTTCAAGGAGACAACATTGCTGAATTTTTTTCAACTTGGCAAAAGGAAGAAGATAAAAGAATGCTGATATTATGTGTTGAAAGATGGTGATGGTATATAATACATGAACAAGATATTCTGGAGAAAGATAAAACCCTCTACTCTCAACTTCAGCAATGCCAAGGAGAAAACTAACTAGATGTTCACACAACCAAGTCTGTTGCATGTAGAGGAGCAACTTCCGGAGATAGATGGCTATGAATCAGAACTCAGATTCAATGTGTTTTATAGACCATATGAAATAATTAAAAAATATTTATTAAATACCAATACCAAAGGCTCTTCTTCTATTGAGGAGTATGGTTGTGGTATGTACTATTAAGGAAGGATGGTAGGCAAGCAATTCAATAGATAGCAAGTAGATGGTCACAAACAATTCAATGGGTAGCAAGTATTTTATTTATGCATTCGTGTAAGCTATTGAAAAAACTGGTAATTGATCATTCATAACCAATTCTTAAATGTCTTTTACATAAGGCCCAAAACTTACGGGAAATAAAGAAAATTATAGATTGCATGTTATGTTTTATCATTCTCATTTCAAATGTTTCTCTTCCAACTATGAATCAAATAATCAATAATGTCACAAGGCCCATGTTTACTTCAATTAAACCAGGGATCTTTACAAGCAGGGTTTGTAGCAATTCCTTGAAATCAAATAAATTGGGATAAGGCAAGCATATTCCATGAGTAGTCATGTCGGGATGTAATTTTACCCCACTGTTAACAGAGTAGCCTACTTAAAGCCAGAATACGATCCTTGAGATCAAATTTGTAATATTGGCTGCCTCAATTCGACAAGCAACATCCTCAACAACCCTAGGAAATGTCAAGCTTTGCTATTCCCATTTTAGGTGTTATATCTTACAAGATACTTTAGTAGGAAGAAAGCTAAAGGGAACACTCACGAACCATATCTTCTATAGAGGCTTGCAATAGTTTTACCTGTATGTCTAATATTCATGCCAATGATATTGGTTTTGGTTCCCATGGAATTTATCACACTTAACATATTTATGCCACATAGTTGTCCCATAATTTGAATTGAGATCTATCACAGAGTTGGTTGATGGATCTTGTCTTGACCTTTTGAAGAGTATCCCGATTTATATACTAGCAATCGCACGTGCACCGTGCGATGTTAAATCCGAAGGGGTAGCCTAAGAGGAGGTTGACTTTGAGGGAGCAAAACATAAAAGGAGGGAAAGGGGTGTAGAAGATGGGGTTGGAGGGAGGAGAAGCAAACAAGGGAGGAAAATATTGGGTGGAACCAATTTGTGGAAGCCATCTGTCTTATGACGAGGCGCATATGTAACAGCTTGTACTTGTTGTCGATTGTTCGACAGAAAAGCAGTACATTGTGGATGGCATGTTGTTGATATTATTGGTTGGAGGTTTTAATATTTTTTATGAAATACTAATAAGACATATGAGGTAGGTGCAAGATCAATACAATATTAGGAAAAACAACTATATATGGTTATAAGAGATGTGGATTATGATTATAAAATGTATAATTATAAAGTTGTCATGTATAGTTATAATGGATTATGCTTTCGTTTGTGCTATTATTAGCAACGATGGCGTGTCTGATAGTATAAGGCAAGAATATATGAGTAACAATGACATTCTTATGGTGACCTATAAATTCTGAATTACAAAGCGAATAAGCAAAATTTACAAATATAACTAACTGGAAAGGCAATGATATATAAGTTCTCATGAGTTGTATATACTCAACGCAGATCTGGAACGATAACTTTATTTCTCATAGTTTGTCATCGAACTCACAGCAGTAAGGTACATTTAACATCCAATAATGATGAACATGCAATATATCTTTCACAAATGTAACTTTAATAACACAATTCAAACTATGCGTTTTTCACCCTACAACAAAGAAACTCCCTCTTTTTCAATGTTTTTAATGTCAAGATGTCGTGAAATTTTTCTGTTGTGATTATCACTATAATGATTGCTTTTGCATCTAATTATTCGAAAGAAAATGCTCTTTAGCATGACTATTAAGATCATTGTTCATTAATTGCAAAATTACTCTAATTTTGATGGGCTTAAATTACTTATTGATGGATCTGTTTTCATGGTTCGTTTTAAATCAATCTGAAAATATAAACACTGAAATTGTTGTCCATCATCTACTCAGTTGAATCAACGCCAAAATTAGTATCAATATATACACTTGTCAAACAATGATTTTGCACTGTCGAAGGTCAAACAAGAAACATGATATTTCGTCAATACATGAACCTTGATACAAAATACCTCGTCGACGAGAAGGATTAAAATATGTTGTCAAAGTGCTCGGGCTTTCCCTCTGTAAACACTCCTTTCCGCATAATAACACATAATTGTACGACTAAGCTACGAAAAATAAAATATACCCAAAGTAGAGGTTTCTAATAAGTACCTAAATAAATTAAAGATGTCTCCTTTTAATCACATTGATGCTAATGAATCTTGTTGGAGACAATAACTCTAGTTAGAGAAGCCCATACAACCAATGGTGATCAAGTTAATAAAAGACATACATGACATGAATCAAAAAGGATATTTGATAAAAATTGAAAACATTGGTGTCACTCTACATGTTGAAGAATGCATAATTATCTTCGCTTAACAATTGAAATACAACAAGCTAATGAGAACGATCATTCTTCGCATTCATTTCACACCTAGTAGTATTCTTGCTAATCATTTCTATGTGAGGATAATAAATATTCCAAGATAATTGCAAGTTTCTTCTAATTCATGTTGTTTTGTGCAATCTTTCAATGTTCTCCTCGGTTGTTAACTTGGATTTTCCTATGCTAGTTGATGAAATGACACCCTCAACTCTTCATTGCAGGAAAATTCCCACTCTAACGCACCCCACCCACATCTGGCATTTCCGGCACAAAAGTGGAACCACAAAACACTTCGTAAATGTGTTTGAAATCCACGACTTGGGTTCATCTTTGAACCGGAATGGAAATATCTCTGTTGTTTCCATCATCTACTCAATTGAATCAATAACCAAAATTAGTATCAATATATACCTATCATACCATGATTCACAATTGTCAAAGGCCAAGCAAGAAACATGATAGTTACTTGGACGTTGATACAGTTGATGACGTGGACGAAAAATATTTCTTTAGTACATGGATGTTTATACGGAAGACCACGTCGATGTCAAGGATTAAAATATTATGTCGAGCCCCCCCACACTTTCCCTTTGTAAACATGCCTTTCGGCATAATGAGTATATAAAAATACAACCAAAATCACGAGCGCCCTTGGAATCATTCACAAAAGAGCATTCATGGGGCAAAACTCGAAAGTTTATTTTAACTTTAATGTTGCATTGATGTGAAGCAGGGTTAAATTTAACGCCACCTATGCTTGTCCAACAATTTTTGGGTGACGCAATAATTCAATATTATCCTTCAAAACTACGAATTCGTGTTATTCATAACAACTATTTAATATTTATCTAATTATTTTTAATATATATTAATACAAGTTACATACAAATCTATATTAAAAATGACGTGGTCACATATTAAATTTACAAGTAACGTGTGACAGTTATTTCAAATATTTGCAAGTATTTTATGGCTAAAATCACAAAAAAAAGGTGTAAACGACCATCAAATTTAACCCCTCAGAAGGAACAAGGCAATTAATTATTTTTACGTATCTGGAATCCCTAAAAAAATGTCGGGACTTGAAACTGCATCAATTGAAAGAGGGGAACGGACGCAAATGTCGATTTCACAGCACAAAACATGATTTGTGGTAAACACTTTAAACATGTTCATACCACCAACATATTGTGCTCGACTTGCCAACAAGATTCCTGAAAATATATGCTCCATTTGCATCATCAGGGCTGTGATAAAATCCATGAGAAATGACCGAGATAACATCCCCAAACAATTGATGGCATCAATTCAAAAGAATAATTTGTTAAAATGATGGCATCTTGCCGGAATATGAAATTATTGACTATCGGCATCCTTGAAATGCTTTAGCACGTTCTTCTTAATTTCTTCTTGATTACTCCATAGTGATGTTGCCTGGCTATTCAATGGGGAGTCATTATTTGGTTCTCCCAAAAGGCTCTGAATAGACAAAAGTATAGTTCGAACATCATATGCAGATGACCATTTATCCTGAAGAATATCCAAGCAGATGTTTCCAAATTGATCAATATTTGGATGGTAGCAATCTGTCTCAAATTTCACTTGTGGAGGCTTGAAAGGATATTCCGTTGGAAAACACAAAGAAAGCTTAAAACCCAGGTCCTCATAAACAGTATCTTTTCCCCCATTTATTGTACCAACCCAAGAGAACATGTCATCAATCTATGGAAATGCTGAAACTCCAGGATCACCACTCATCATTGATGTTGTTAGCCGCGAAAATGTTAGTAGATGGCAACAATGTTTTTGATAGAGAGAAACACACGATACACCACAAGATTTGATCAACTCTAATAATTTAAGACATAAGCAAGGTCCTCATCTTGAACATGATATTATACTCCAAATCTTACATGGCAATTATTTGAGATGCTTGTTTAAAACTCTGAAAAAACATTATGGGTGTTATGAGGTGGCCTCTACGTTTAGATCAAAACATTATTCTTTACTACTTCTAATACTTGTTTTCTCTGATTCTCCCGAACTTGTACACGAAATCAAATCTTTTAGAACAGAAGGGCAACCCTTCCGACGAAAACTAGAAAAATCCTCCATGTCGAATGAGGGCTTCCATGGGGACATACGCGAAATGAGATTAACACACTCCAATAGATGGAATTTCCCGTCCAGAAATACCATTCAATCGGTTCTGTTTAAAAGTCTGTGCATTGCGTGGATTCTGTCCACTAAAGCGAAATTTTTTAGAGGAGCTAAACAAGATGTAAACACTTGAGAGTGGCGATGCCCACAACCTCCATTCCACAGCTTTGACAAGGTGATTGTCGGCAAGGTTAACCAGGTGGCATACAACAAACAACACATGGAGTGCTCCTTGTCTTCTCAGAGGATGCAATTGCTTTTTATTTTTTTGCGTATGATTAGTGATATCCTTTATCGTATGATTAATAGAATACATTTTCAATTAAAGAAAAAAATAGATTCAATATGCCTTGCGTGTACTTGCATAAACAACAATTGTTCAAAACTTATTTAAGTAATGATGTTGGTTAGTAAGCCATAGGTATGTCACTTGAGAAGCAGTACAATCTAGGTGAATATAGATGCTTGAGGAGATTTAAGGTCTTTTTCAATATGAGGCATAATTGTATTTTGTGCTTATCATTTGACATCGTTATATGAATGGATTCCTTACGAGGACATAATGCCAATTAGCGAATGTGGAGGAGGACTATCGTGTTCGTTCCCCTAGTCGCACTAAAATACTAAAGCACCAAAATACATGAAACAATAAAACCAAACAACATCAACGAACCTAACGGTTAGCGAAGGTGGTGGAGGACTATCGTGTTTGTCCCCCATCCCATAGTGCCCAAGGGGTAAGTTGTGTCTAGGATGGGATACCATCCATCATTCTATCGCTACTCTTCTTCTTCTTTCTCGGTGGGGAGAATAAATGGATAATGCCAAGCACAAGAATTTCTCCTGGGGAGTATCTCAACCACTATCACCGCCACATTTGAGGAAATAAAAAACACCACCATTGCGGTAGCCGATGAAGGGGTCGAGATCTAGGTGGAAAGCAATGATAGCGGGAAGAAACTCCCCGTGGTGTTAGAGCAAAGATTTGTGAAACCCTTGGCCACGACCATGAGAAAGAGAGTGATTGCACTTAGAATCCGAAGGCACTTGATTGACAAAGACATAGAGCATTCCCCCAATGCAAGAGCAGAGATTGCATATGTTCCACTTCTAAGTAGACTTTCTCTATTTGGACCTAGATTTGAGGTAGCACATTGGAGATCACAATAATTTTATTAGTTGTAGAGAAGTCTTTATCCATGATAATGATGTTAAAAATTGAACCATTTCTATCTTTCCAAATATAAAAAATAATATCAAAATATTTGCCAATAATCATTGTATTTTATAGGAAACATTGTCGAGTCCCTAAAAAAACCTTTTCCATGAAAAAAATTCGGGGGTGAAAAGTTGGAAAAGGATATGGATCAATTTCCATGTGGACTGAGCACGGGCGAAAACCATTTTTTTTTAAAGTCTCGGGTTATTGGGTGAAGTTTCGAATAAGTAGGCTTCAAAATTCCCATGTGTTTAAGCCTACCCTCAACTCGGGGATCTTGATATGAAATACACTAAAGAAAATGGGGTTTTAAGGCTCAATACGAGTTTTCTATAGGTTAGTAAACCTTCTCGTCCTGACAACAACCCATGATCTAATGTTCCAATGGCGATTGAGAGATTCAACCCATACTGTTGTGAGGCAAACCGATGGTAACCATACTAGGGTTTGTACTAACATAAGGGGATGGCCAAAGGCCAATGCCAATCTCTCCACCATTTCACACCAAAGGAGATACCAATTTTGTGAAGGAATTCAGGAATTATGGAGGTTTGTGTTTGATAAATGGATTTTGCATCTTCATTCATAAGTTAAAATTTATCTTTAAGCATATCTCATGTTAGCTAGTGTGAGAAGCTTTACGAAACAAGTCACCTTTGATTCTTATCCGTAAACTCGCCTCTTTTGATCAATAAATAAATCATATCTTAGTGATAATGAATGAATAACTTAAACAAAGTTCTTATTATCTAGTATGTTATGCAAAAATCATTCACACAATACTAAAATTAAGAGATGAAAGACAAGGAGACAAGGATTTTATCTTGGAGAAACCCAATGTGGGAAAACTCCATCCGGGTAAGTGTTGGAGCTCAAAATTGTACTTGTTCCAAATCGATTGATCTAGGGTTTTGAAGTAACATGGGACTGTCTCCAAGTTGTGGGACTCGAACTAAGACAAACCTCTAGAGAAGGCCAACTTCCTCTACCTATTTCTAATGCTAAACTACTCCTAATCTGGAAATGAAGCTATTTAATCCTAAACTAACATTCCAAGGGATCGGGAGAGAGGGAGATGCATAAAAGGGAAATCCTACACTAAGGGAGGTGATAACACCAAAATAAGGGGAAAGACACTTTTGAATGAGAGAAAATTGGAGAAAAATAAAGGTGGAAAGGGCATAAATGAAAGCCACAATCCATAACAACATTTAAACTCCCATTTTCCTACAATGCACAATAGAAATAAACCATACAATATGAAGAAACATACACAACACACTTGCAAGTAAATGAAGAGGCAAGAAAATGCAACAAATCACCAGCTAGGGGAATAATATCCACAAACAAGTATTTTATTGCTTTTAAGATGATGCACAAATCATTACAATGGAGGAAGAAGGTATAAACACACTGCAAAATCACAATCTAAGGCATGTAACTCAAAAAAACTTGTGCAACACTTTACAATGATGCCCTTGTATTCCAAAAGTATCCAACCCTTTACAATGAGCATTACTCCACTATTTATAGAAGAAGGAAGAGAGAAGAGGAGGAGAAGAAGAGGGAAACTCAATTTCTTCTTCCAATCACCAACCTGTAGACATTAAATGCCTGTAAATATGCCTCGCAATGCTATGAGATGCACTTCTCCATGTCTATTTTGCTTGTAGGAGATGGAATGAGGCTAAATCGGATCAAATCTGGGTGGTTAGCCTAATTGAATCTCGCACATTAACAACTTGATTGATGTTTTCCTATTTTTCACCTATCGACTCCACCAAAATCTGATTTGGAATGGTCCAAAATGTGGCTCATGTCAGTAGATTTCCAACAAGACTAAAAATACATGGTTATGATCTCTGCAACAGAGCCATGGTGGTTTGAAGATTACAACGTAAAATGAACACGTAATGAGATGTGGTGAGCTCGGTTGATCCGAGGGTTGGATCGCTTTGTGTGCATTAATGGCCAAAATATTTTTCTCCTTTACTCCCATCAATATTTTAATCAAATGATGTCAAATTGAAGGGCTCGAGAAGACCTTTTGAACAAGATTGATTTTACGTGATTTGGAGCTCTAAAGCAAAAGTTACGGCCATTTGAATTTTTACATGTCAGGATGAATATACGAGTGACACATGGCAATGATTTAATTGGCCTTGAGATTACCTCTCGCACACGTCTTGCTTTTTATTTGCCACGTGTTGGTCTCTGGTTGGGTCACGGGGTTAGGATTTCCTTATGTGTCTGTTTTCCACCTCTTGATCGCCCTTTCCCTTTTTCGGACCTAACGCCATTAACAAATTCCGTTCATTCCGGGCTTGAGATCTACCAAGGTCTATTGACCTGAAGTGTGATGGAATGCCACCACGTGTCTGCTTTGATCATTGATCTTCTATGTTCATTGTGAAGTGTAAGCCAACAAGAAAGCTCCATGCTCCTCAATGTCGGGTTTCGCTTTAATCCCGACCGACCACTTTGAAGCATGAGCCAATAAGAAAGCTCCACACACCAATGCAAAGTTATACCTTCTTTTATCCCGATTGACAACCGAGAAATGTGAGCCAATGAGAAAGCTCCGTGCTCCTCACAATGTCAGAACTTTTAAAGCCCCCTTCATCATTATTTAAACATGAACCAAAGAGGGAAAACTCCACATATGGCACATATTAGTCTTTGGTTGTTGTGCCCTTGCATTGTAATTTCTATCTCGACGAACTTCAAACTGTTTGCTCAATATGAATGCAACCATGTATAATGCCTTGATCGCCCTTGAATTTCAGACACGAAGCCTTATTGAACTCAGTTCATTCCACGGACTTGCATGGTCCATGAAATGTATCTCGCTTTGAAGTTCGCCATGATGGTGACACGTGATTGTTCCTCACTTGTTAGATACTCACCATATGGCCTCCTCCAAACATGTTGCATGTAATTTAACTTGTTTTCCCCACGATGGACATGAAATATTATGGAATGCATCTTATTCTTCGTGAGTCTCACGTCCGCCGAAGTGTTTGGCTGGAAAGCACTGAATCGTGCCACGTGGCATGTTGCTTGATGTTTGGCGTTGAATTTGATGACCAAATAAACGTCACACGAATATTTAGATATAACCCGTTAATGGATCCTGCAGGTCTTTTAAAATACCAATGGCCATTTCTTTGAAGAGGTGAAAATTGACGGGTGTTTGAATGTCCCAATCTTGTTTAAATGGCTAAGTCCATTTTAAAAGAATTATCCAAATTAATTTGGGAGGGGGTTGATTTGGGATAACAGTTTGGCAACCTCTAGGGCTAATTTTCCTACTAAATTTGACCAATGGAATTTTACAATCCATTGGGCATGGAGTCAAGCCCGATAATCATTAAAACTGATTTGAGCTTTAATTATTACCCCGAGCCGTGAAGTATGTAATGGACTTATAACAATGTACAAAGCTTTGAATGATCTCTAGAATTGTTGAATCATCTTATTTCAACATTAAACTTGCCCAAACCGATATGGGATTCCTTGGTCATGCTCTTGAAGCTGATTGCTTGGGAGTTTTTGACTCACTTTATAACTGTCCCAAAACACTGCATTTTTAACCAAGGAAGAGGCACAAGGAGCCCCGAATCGATATGATATGTTAGGGCCGAAATATGAGCATTTAAAACTGCCCCAAAATCATATTTTAGTTGCTTTCTGCATTTTTATCTATATAGTACTTATAATGAGATCCTTGACACTTTGGAACTCTTATTCTCCACATACTTCCTTTACAATCCTTCATGAGCACTGTGCAATGAGACCATCCAAAAGCAACAAAACTATGTAAATCCCTTAGGGAAGTTAAAACTATATTACCAATAAGACAATGTGCTAAAATCACTTAGAGGAATTGAAAACTAATCTAATATGTACAAGATGCAATGAAACAACTTAATGGGAATGTTTAAGATAAATCCCATTAACTGGGATTTGTAGTACATTTCCATCAAGATTAGACAACTCAAAAGAGTTGGCTTCCTTGCAAGCATTGATGATATAAGGCCCACTCTAAATTGCATCAAATTTAGAGTGTCTCCTAGTTTAGCTCTATCAGCATCCCATTTCAAGACCAAATCACCAACCTTAAACATTTGAAACCTGGCCTTTTTATCAAACCACTGTTTAGTTGATTTTTGATGTTGTTCTAATATGATCATGGAAGAATTCCTCAGTTCTTCAAGTTCCACCAGTTCGCCATTATGATTTCTCTTTGACTGCCCCTTCAAATTCCAATTACTAGGTTGATTCAAGTGAAAGAAATTCAAATGACAAAGGAATCCTAGCTTTTTTGACATAGACAAACTTGTAAGGGGAAGTGTCAATTGCCTTCTTTATTGTGATCCTATCAGCCCAAAGAGCATTTCTTACCTTTGTATGTCATTTCCTGTTATTGATATCCATTTTTCTGTTCATGATCCTACTCAACTTCTTGTTAGTGGATTTTGCCAAGCCATTGCCTTCAGGTTAATAGTTGGAAGAAGCCTTCAAATAAATACTAAGTTCAAGAGCCCAACCAGAAATTTTTGGTTTTAGAAGGCCTTTGCATTATAAATGATAATTTGAGGGATACCAATTCTTGCCATGATGTCCCCAAGGAAATCAAGGATGACTAACTCACTTTCTTCCTTGAATGGGATGGTCTCGGTCCATCTGGTAAAGTAGTATGTTGCTGTCAAAACCCATTTGTGACCGGAACTTGATAAAGGGTTTATCATGCCAATGAAATCAAGACCCCATTGGGAAAATGGTTGATCTTCTTAAATTGGATGAAGTGGGAGGGTAGCAAACCTTTTCTTACCTATGAAGGAATCACATTTGCTGCATTTTCTAACCCATCTGTGAGCATTAACGAACAATGTGGGCCAAAATTAACATGTCTTTATGATTTTCATTGCAGTGGATTTAGTAGAGAAATGTCCACAAGAGAAACCATCATAGATTTCTATCAAAACCTTCTCTCGCTTGTTCAATTTCAATGCACCTCAACAAAACTCCATCAATGTTCCTTTTAAACAAAATCCCATCAATTAGTGCATAAGGAATGGACTGCAGCCTCAATCGTATTCTTTTTGTCTTGTTTAGGGCAAGAGGATATACAAAGCAAGTAGATAAGAATCTAATCATATCAGCAATCCAGCTGTGATCATTGATTGCATCTCCTTTATCCTGTTGAATTTCAGGTCATGTAGAAGTTATTCATTCATGAAGGATGTTTCTTGTTCATCCTGAGCATCTAAAGAAAGCTACTTGTAGAGTGCTCTACCACTTACCATCTTTGTGGCCTTAATAGTCACATCATATTCCATGATTTTAGTGACCCATCTAACTCTTTTCTCACTGATGTCTTCTCCCATAATGAAGTCTCTCACACTGGAATGTGAGACTAAAACTTTGATATGATTAGTGGAAATCATACTCTTGAATTTCTTTAGAGCTCTCATGATAACAAAGACATGTTTTTCAATGTGATTGTACTTCAATTCATAATCCTTCAATGTTTAACTTAAGAATACCACTCGCTGCTCCAATCCTTAATCATTTTGTTGAGTCAAAATAACAACAATGTTGGATTCAGATCCATATGCATATAGGATGAAATCCTTGGAATAGTTAGGGTTGATAAGCATAGGAGCTTGAGAAATTTCCTATTTAATATTGGCAAAGCTCTCCTTCCCTTCTGTTGTCCATTTGAAAACTGAATCCTTCTTCAACATTAGAGTGATAGGCTTGACTAATCCTGCAAAATTTGGAATGAATCTCCTAACAAAGTTAATCTTTCCAAGGAATGATTGTAATTATTTCTTGTGAGCTAGAAAAGAGAGGGAGAGGATGACTAAGATTATTTTTAGATCAATGACAATTCCATCCTTTGAAACAATATGCCCCAAAAGCTTTCCCCTAGGGATTGCAAAGTTACATTTCTTGGGATTAAGAGACACCTCGTATTCCTTACATCTCTCAAATACCTTCTCAAGATGGCTGATATGATCTTTACTTTGTTTTGAGAAAATGGTAATATCATCAAGATAAACAAGGATGAATTCATTGATATACCTCTTGAAAGCAATATCCATTGCTCTTTGGAATGTGGCACCTACGTTTGATAAACCAAAGAGTGTCTTTTTGATAATCATATGTTCCCTATTTGGTTGTAAATGCATTCTTTTATTGATCTTCCTCGCTAACTTTGATTTGATTGAAACCTGAGTATCCATCAAGCATAAAAACCTTTCAAATCCTCCCTACGATCCGTAAAATTTGCTCCATAGAAGGTATATGATAGTGGTCCTTTAGGAGGCTTTGTTCAAATCTCTGAAATCAACACAAAGTCTAATTTCTCCATTCTTCTTTCTCACTGTGACAAGATTTTCCACACATGTAGAGTACTTGATGGGAAAATTTATTTTTTCCTCAATCAGTTAGGATTACTCCTTCCTCATGAGGGGCTCTATCTTGGGGTTGAATGGCCTTTTCTTTTGTCTAATTGGATTTACATTAGGATTAAGATCAATAGAATGTTGGAAAATGTTTTGATAAAACTCTTTAGATCTTCATAATCCCATGAGAATACATCATTGAACTTTTGACACAAGGAGATTAAAGCTTTCTTCTCATTCTCATCACATACCTTTTCAAGTAGAAGTTCCTTTCCGGTGTAATGGTAACTGTTTGACAATCTTCTTGCCTTGATTTTATGTTCTTCTCTTCATCTCGAATTTGTTGTCAACACCAAAAATATGTACCAAGGTGACCAATCCTTTTGGTAATTTGTTTGTATTTAATCAATGATTGATCACCATAGTGACATGTAAATTAGATTGCATTCTTGAAGAAAATTAAGATTCATTCGGATGAATTGCACAATTTTTTCATCATTGTCAAATACTTGCCAACTAGTTTTGTTGTCTAGAATGGATGGCCTGACCACTACCTTAATGTGTTGCATATTTCCTTTAACAAGATCCTCAGCGGTGAGAATTGTGAACCAAGAGCTACCATTTGATCTGCTTCTTTGTTCAATTTCCTAGGCACCACTTACAAATTAAGAGCATCAAAACTCTCTAGAAGATCCCAGACTCTATGTTTATAAGCTTTCAAAAGCTTATTCTTTTGGCACACTTCCCTCTCACTTTCTGGACAACCAGCTCAACAAATCCAAATATTTGCAATGTTTTGATTCCTCTCTTTTCAACAATTTGAAGACCATGCACTAATGCCTCATACTTAACCACATTGTTAGAACATGCAAACTCTAATCTATGAGAAAAGAAGAGCTTCTCGTTAATTGGAAAAATTAGTACAACACCTACTCCAAATCCATTTCTACTCATAGAACCATGAAATAACATCTTCCACAGTCCAAAAGCATTATCCACTTCTTGTTTAAGTGGTACAGGTAGAGCAAATCCTTCTTCAAGAATGCAGTAGGTTCCAAGTCTAGTTTGCAAAGTTGTATCATATGGATAAAAATCATAGCATTATTTGGCCCATTCATCTAATAAAAGATTAGGAATTGAAGGAGGAATAGGCTACTCTTCTGAAAATAACTCTTGTTCATAATCTTCTTGTATTAGGCAATTTGATTGGGAAGGGGTAGGATTATAAGACTCAATATGATAGGAAAATATAGGCTCAACTTGTATGGTAAATATTGTACCATATCTAATTCTTAGGATCATGCGAGTCTAATTTGAAGACAAGTAACCACCCACTTTGGCAGTGAAGTCTCTTGATAAAAAAATTGGAAAACACAGGAGGCAAGTCAGTCACTGATATGTCATGGTTTATAGTTAGACTTGGACAAGCGTGAAGGGTTTACTCAAGATCTTTTATCACTCCTAAGATACCAACGGTTAAACCATCAAGTTGTAGAACACCTTTAGAAATAAGGCTATACTTAATACCTAGGATATCAACAATATTTTTGGGTATTACAGAGGTACTAGCCCCTGAATCAATCATGTAATTATGAACTAAATGCTTTCCCACAATTAAAGACATATAAAAGGGTGGGGTCTCAAAACTTTGCTTACTTGTTCTTTGTTTGCTTGGCAAAATTGACAACAACATAAGTCTTTTGAGAAACTTGGATCATTTTGAGGAAGTTGCTTGAGAGCTTCATGTAAAATATCTAGTTGTGATGGAATAGCCAAGGCATCCCACATTGTCACATTGACATTTTTCCTCTTCATTTGCTCAACAATGTTAAAAGTAAGGCCTATGGGTTTTTGCATTTGAGGTACAACATTATCTTTCCTTGATTTTTGCAACATTGGGATAGGCATCTTTGGTTGGGAAGTAACTTCCTTGTCTAAAACAGGTCTGTTAGGAACCTTTGGAAACTTGTTTTTACTTGCATCTATACCAACTTCCTTTTCCTTGTTGATAATGTTTCCTTGATCAGAAGATGAAGGTTGAGAATCCAACATCCTCTTTTTGAACCTTGTGTTATCAATAACATGAGTCTAAGGCTGTTGAAACTGCCCACTACTTGATTCATTACACAAAAGTCATCAGCCCCAAAGAACACAATATTAACATCTGGATTGACCTCTTGAGCTCCTTCCTCATTAGGATTGGTTGCTTCTATAATTGGTTCATACTGATCATAAGAATTTTGAATCATGAAGGCCTGAGCTTGCAATGCATTTGAACAAACCAACTGATTATGTGGTTGTTTGCATGGGAAACACCATTTTATTTCTTGTATGACATTGTTTTGCACTAGAACCAATGTTTGACTTGCACTAACAACATGAAGTGGCTGAGTCCTATCCTTGTCGTTTTCTCACAAAAACACTCTCTCCTATCATTTTCCAAATTTAAAAATACACAAATGAAACCTTTTTCATGTAGGTTTTCCATTTTAAACCCAAATTTTCTGACCGACGTCAGTCAGGTCTTGCCCTAGGTGACCGGCGTTGGTTACCCTTACTGGCATCAGATCACCCGTAATCGTATCGGTCACTCTGCCTAACCCCATTATACATAATTTTCCCAAACTATTGATGAACGATGCCATTTTTGGATGCCTTAGCCTTACCATAGCCCTACAGGCTCACCTAATAGTCTTGTCACCTAACCCCCGACCTCAGTGTACTTCTGGGTATAAACCTTTGCCTTACCCATGGCCTTACCTATACAACCACCCCAACCTCACCCATTTGACACTCGAATTCACTTACTTGTTGTACCTTGCGATGATGTTACTCGTGTTGTTTAGCCTACCAACCTTGTCTTGCCTAATGTCGTGACATTTATCTCAACCAAACCTTTTGGTGCTTTGGAACCCACCTAATGCCCATTCCTATACCTAGCCTCATTGTGTTTCTAGGACCGTATCCTATACCTTGGATACCTGGACCACATCAACCTTGTTTGGATAAACTATCGACCTTTGACGATGTAGAGTTTATGAGCTCTTTAGCCTAGTGCCTTGTCGCATTCTATACATGTGTGTGCATTTGAATGCCCCCACCTATTACCCACATCGATATCACCATTACCAACACCCACACCTTTCACCACCTACCACCTTATCAAACCCATCACCGATTCTACCTACTACTTCATCAGTTCCTGGTTTGAGGGGGATCACCTCCACCCATACCTAGGAAACCTCACCTCTACCCATACCTGGTACAACCTCACCTCTACCTGTACTTGGGGCAATCACCTCCTGTGTTTTTCATCGTCACTTATCAATAAAAACTATGTAACAAAAGGGGTAAAATGTCGACACCAAAATTGGGTCATAACTCTCTAAGCCCCTTCTAATTAATTAATTGACACACACGCCTAACCATGGCCCCTTCCACACATCATGGGTCATGTCTCGATCCAATACTTTTCCCGGGGTGAAATATGGATAAAAATTTGGTGACTCATAGGGGTATCTACCTGCTAGATGAAAATACTAATTGCCTTGTCATATTCATTAGGCATGGAGTCGAGAACGCAGCTAATACCGATCTCGCCTCGATTCACGAGCCCGACTGTTTGCACTCTCAATTTTCATAAGAAATATTGAAATGATGGTTTCTAAGAGTAGAAAATTGCTTTGACCCGGGCTTCATCTGTCTCTGAATGGGTTGTGCAAGAGCAACAAAACAACACCACAACTATATACAAAATTTGAAATCATACATGCTCTAAGTAGAACATGTAGAGCGTGCAAAGCACTTAGGAGAAAAGCAACCTAAACTACAACAAGACAATGTGCACAAGCACTTAGAGGAATGAGAAACTAAACTAATATGTACAAGGTGAGAACTTTCCTTCTAGTAGCAATGTTTAAGATAAATTCCATTCACTGGAATTTGTAACTCTTCACCATCCAATGTAGACAATTGGAAAGCATTGCTACTTTTACATTTTGTGACCATGTAAGGGCCACTCCAAATAGCATCAAACTTGGAATGCCTTCCTGGTTTTTCCCAATCTGCATCCCATTTCAAAACCAGGTCTCCTTCCTGGAAGGCCCTTGTTCTTTCCTTCTTATCGAAGCATCTCTTGATTGAGACTTGATCCTTCTCAATTGTTTGAAGTGCATGTTCTTTGGTTTCTTCCAACTCCATCAACTCTGCATACCTGGCCTCCATTGGTTCAAATTCAGACATCTCCAGCTCCTTCATGAGTTCCAATGCTGGAAATTTAAGTGATATAGGCAACACTGCCTCTTTCCCATAGAAAAGTTTGAATGGAGAGCTACCAGTAGACCTCTTGGTGTTGTCCTCTCAAACCATAAGGCTGATTTTAGTTTCGTGTGCTAAGTTCTCTTATTTTCATCCGAGTTCTTCTCAAAATATTTAGCATGTTCTTTTTGTGGACTCTGCTTGGCCATTAACTCCGAGGGTAATTGTTTGACGAAGTGCTCAAGTAAATCTCGTTCCTAACGGCCCATCCTGTGATTTTAGAACCTATGAATACCAACGCATTATGCGATATAATGGTGTCCGGCACTCCAAATCTGGTCACTATCCCTTCATAGAAATATAGTATGCTAGACTCATTAGCTTCTTTGAGTGCCACTGCCTCGATCCACTTGGTGAAATAGTCTGTTGTTGTCATAATCCATTTGTGGCCTTCGCTCAAATTTGGATTGATGACTCCAATGAAGTCCAATCCCCATTGCATGAATGGCTGGTCTATCAAATTGGGTGTAATGAAATTCTTGTTAGCCTTTCTTTGCCTTTGAAGAACACACAGTTCTTGCACTTTTTGATCCATGCATAATAATCACTAAACACCCTGGGCCAATAATAACCCACCTTCATGATCTTGAGTGCTATCACCCATGGAGAAAAATGGCCTCTAGCTGCTTCATCATGGAACTCTTGTAACACTCTCTCAACCTGATTTGTCCCAATGCATCTTAATAGAATGCCATTGATGTCCCTTTTGAACAAGACACCATCAATAAGCACATATGGGATGGCTCTGTAGCCTAAAGTGTATCTTTTTTTTTTACTCATCTCTGGAGGACACAAGCTTTGTTTGAAGGAAGTGCACCATACTTTGAGTCCAACAAGGAGTGGGTACATCATCATTTTCTTCCTCTTGACTATTTTGTAGAACAAAAACAACTTCCTTTTCATCACTTGATTATTCTTGTTGACTCGAGACCAATTGTTCACACACGCAGTCCTTCCCACGGACTAGCTTAGTGACCTTGATCTCAATGTCATACTCCATGACACAAGTGATCCATCCTGCACGTTTTTCATTCAGATCCTTGTTGAGAAGGAAGTCCTTAACTCCTGCATGGGAGACTAATAGTTGGATTTTATTGTTTGAAACTAGATGTTTAAACTTCTTTAACCCTCTGATCACTGCTAGGACTTGATTTTCGATGAAGGAGTATCTCACTTCATAATCTTCTAGACCTTGGCTGAAGAAAGCAATTGGCTGCTCTGTATCCTCTTTGTTTTGTTGTACTAGGATTGCAAAATCATGTCACTGCCACCAAAGGCATATAGTATGAAGTCCTTCGAAAATTTGGATTCACAAGAGTTAGGTCTTGTGATATAGCTTCTTTGATGGCCTAAAATTTGATTTTCCTTCAGCTATCCACCTAAATGCCAAACTTTTCTTCAACATCAACGTTATTGGCTTGACAAGGAAGCAAAGTTTGGTACAAACCTGTAGATAAAATTAATTTTTCCTAAGAAGCTTTGAAGAGCATTCTTATGGCTTGGCAATGGCAATGCTCTTATTGCTTCAACTCTCTCTAGGTTAATTTCCAAACCTTCTTTGACACAATATGGCCTAGAAGTTTTCCCTCATGGGCTAAGAATATGCATTTTTTAGGGTTCAATGATACCCCAAATCTCCTACACCTTTGAAACACATGCCTTAGGTGAAAAAGGTGGTTTGCTTTGCATTTTTGGAGAACACAATAATGTCATCTAGATAAATCAGTACAATTTTGTTGATCAACCCTTTGAATGCCATATCCATTTCCCTTTGGAAAGTGGCTCCGACATTAGACAATCCAAATGACATTTTTCTAGTAGGCATAGGTGCCCCATTTAGTGGTGAAAGCTATTTTGAACTGATCATCTTCCTTCACCATGATTTGGTTGTACCCTGAGTAGCCATCTAGGAGAGAGAATCTCTTTGATCCAGACACCACTTGCAAGATCTGCTCCATTGAGGGGAGTGGGTAGTGATCTTTGAGGGAAGCTTTATTCAAGTCTCAAAAGTCTACACACAACCTAATCTCTCCATTCTTCTTCCTGACTGGGACCAAGTTTGCAACCTAGCTTGAGTGTTTGATTGGAAATATGATACTTGCCTCTATCAGCTTGTTTAGTTCTTTCTTCATTAGAGGTTCAATGTGTGGATTGATTGGTCTCTACTTTTGCCTGATGGGCTTAGCAGCTAGATCTAGTTTGATTGTGTGTTGTGCTAACTTCGAATTGAACCCTCTGAGGTCTTCATAGCTCCAAGCAAATACATCTGGAAAATTTTGGAAAAGTTGCATAAATTCATACCTTTCTTGCTTCGTGGCCACTTTTCCAATTTGAAGTGTTTTGCCTTCTTCAACTAAAATTGACTCTGAATATTCTCCTTTGATCTGTATGTTAGCCTTCTCTTTTTGAAACTGATCATTAGGATTGAAGATAGACTCCAATGTCACTAAGCCTTTGGGAAGCTTGTTTGTATGCAGCTACACTACTTGATCTCCATATTGCTGCTCTAATCGATTTGATTCCTAGCTGAGAACTCAACTTCCTCTTGTAAAAAATTGATGATCTGCTAATCATTCTCGAACACCTGCCAGCATGTGTTGTTATCTGGCACTGTTGGCCTCACAACTACATGGATATGTGGCTGTCCTTTCTCCCTCTTGATAATGTCAACCACATCAAATGTTGCTCCAACTGTTGCAAGCCTATCAGTAACTTTATTCTCCTTCCTAGGTATGGACACAATGTTGAAGGCTTTGAAATCCTCAATGAGATCCCATACCCTATTCTTGTAGCTTTTGAGTAGGTCGTTCTTGATAGAATTTTGTCCTTTGACTTGATTGGCAACCAGTTCATTGTCACCAAACACTTGCAGGTTCTTGATTCCTTGTCTTCTAGCCCAATGCAATCCATGAACCAAAGCCTCATATTCTGCAGTGTTATTTGAGCAAGCAAACTGGAAATAGAAAGTTGAGTAATAATTCATACCCAGGGTGACACAATCATAGCTCCAACTCCGGATCTGTTATCCCGTAAAATTGACAAGGGCAATTTTACCGATAACCATACCGAAAATTTTGTTTTGATCCCTCGTTAGGGATCCCTCGCGTTCGAAACATTGTAAAATCCCTCCCCGGGAAATCTAGTTTTTGAACTTAGTCTTTTTGAGCCTTTTTGGGCTGGGCGCATGGATTTGCCTTGTAACACATAGTTTTGATGCGCCCCCTTAAAAGCCTTTGGCGCATGGTTTTACATGTTAACACGTCTTTCGGTGTGCCAAAGGATGTTGAATCACTTTTTGGTGCGCCAAAGGGCGCACGTAATATATCTGCAACACCAAGTTTTGGTGCGCCAAAGGGCGCACATAACTTCATGTCGACAATGCATATGGTGCGCAAAAGGCGCGCTCATTCTTCTGTTGTCAATTCCTTCCATGCGCCAAAGGGCGCACGCTTTCCCTTGTCGACAGCCGTTTCCATGCGCCATTTCAAAAGGTTGGTGGCGCATTGATGACAAGTTTTCCTATAAATATCAGTGCGCGCCCATGTCATTTTCATTCCTTTTTTCGAAGCACGTGATTGCTCTGGATTTGTCAGCTCTGCTCTGTCGCTATCTCGCACTGTGGACCCGCTTTCCAAATCTTTTGCTATATTTAAGGTAAGAGGTTCTCCCTCTTCTCTGTTTTATGCTTTCATGTTTTGGTCTGTGTTCTGTTGGTGTGTTTCGGTCTGTTTTTGGTTTGCTGGTCGGTTTTTAATGAAATATGTTTAGGCCTTTCCCCCTGTGCTGCCCTGTTCGTTTTCTTCTGTTCCTCTTCCTCTCCCTCCCTCTTTCCGGATCTGCTGGAAAAGGAGTCGTTTTGTAACTAGCTTGGTCTATTAAAAAGCTTTTTGTAAAACCTTACTTGTCCAAGTAATTTTTGAAGTGGAAGAGAGGAATAAAGAAGAGATTTGGGTAGGCTTTTATCCAGTGGCGCACTGGCGCGCCTTGTTGCAAAAACAGTTGCGCCCCTCGGCGCACCTACCCGCCATGTAACATATTCAAAACCCGCGCCAATGGCGCAGCTTTCCGTTCTGCTGCAGTTGAAATTCATGCGCCCTCAATGGCGCGCCCTTTTTGCATGCTACAAGTCTAAATCCCGCGCCTCCTTGAAGCCTTTGGCGCACCCTCTATCCATGCTGCATAATGTTTCCATGCGCCAAGGGCGCACCCAGTTTCGATGCAGCACAAGCCTTCTGCGCGCAAGTATAAAGATTACATAGGCGCGGGCGCACCCTCCGTTGCAGTAACATGATGTTGAGTAAACCCTCCATGCGCCGCGCCATATCCCTTTGGCGCACCATTTGTTAATGTTACACAATCTTCCCATGCGCCAAAGGGCGCACCGAACCCCAATGTAACACGCATTTCCTGTGCGCCCTGCTATAAAATGTAACCTGCTTCATCCATGCGCCATGCGCCTTTGGCGCTAGTATAACCTATGCAACATTCCTTTTCTGTGCGCCTTATCTATTTGGCCTGCCAGTTGCATTTTTCCTGCGCCCTGAGCCTTATAATCTCTCTCTCCTTCTGCTAGCTTTCCAATGGAAGATCAAATGACTAATTCAACCTTTTTGGATTGGGTCTCACTTCTTCTTCGTGCAGATCAGCAACTGAGTTCGAGAGAACACATGTCTACGTCAAGCAAGAAACCCACCAAACCAAGAGGAAAAGCTAAGCTGATGGAAGAAGAGATGAAATACAAATATCGAGGGTCGATGCCCGAATCACAGTGCCGAATGCGGTATGGATGTCGAGACTCGGGGTGGGTCACATTGACATGGATGAGTTCTCGGGTTAGAACTCGGAAGGTTACAAGAAGTCCATGGATGGACAAGCTAATAGGCGTGCCCGCACTTTGCGGAGGAATCCTCTCGCGGCCACTGTGAACAATGAGTTCATGATGGTAGTTGCGCAATCTTTCAACAAGGACACAAGATGTGTCGAGAACAGCAAGGGCGAGGTAGTCATAAACCTCACTGCCCGTCATTTTGAGTTGATGCTTGGCATCCTCACCACCGGAACTACGTGGGTGTTAGCCAACAGAATGCATCAAGGCCCCGGGAAGACAACGAGGGCCAGTGCATGCCAGTTGATGAATGAGGTCTACCTAAAGAATAAGAAGGTAGTGACCCAGTGGCCTCAGATTATCCACCGAAGTGATTTCTCAGAGGAACTCAGTGACACGATCACCTTCCTGAGCAGAGTCTTCGGGCTTTGAGATGCCCACTATTTCCATAAGTGGATGCTGCGGTACCTAGAAACAATGAATAAGAATTTTCCCGATCAGCGCTTTTCTTTGTGAAATAATCAGCAGACACCATCTCTCGAGCAGCTACTACAACAGCCGCCACAACGGGAGTGTTCCATATGAACTCCTATGTAGTCTATGCTTTGCCGCAATCGGCGAGGGGATTATCCGGGGCTGAACCGAAGTGGAGTATGGCCTCGTGCCAAGATATTTGATTACTATCCGTAGCCGAGGCCGGAGAATAGCATCCAACATTTCACAAAAGTTAACGATGCATTCTTCTATCATGTCATCTCGCCACCGAGGCCGAACATGACTCATAAATGGACAACCAAGAACATAGTGGCAGTCACAGAGAAATGGGGGGCCCTGTTCACCCAATTTCCCACGTTCACCTATCTAAGGGCTGCCAACTTTTTGGGAGAGCCAACCAGGCTACCGAGGTATGCTGGACCAAGGCTGATTCTATTAGAACTATCAAGACAGCTGGTCACGTACCATGAAAAGTGCCTCAAAAGAAAGAAGGGCGGAACTCCTTTCCCCCTCACAGTGGGCCGGTACACATGCTCCTCCTACCATAAGGCGAAGGAAATGTTCGCAGAGCTGGAGTTGCTAAATTTGAAGCATGACTTCCCAGCCAGGCCTACCTTCGACCCAAGAAGCTGCCTGCCAAAAGCTAAGCTTGATCCGATCCACGTCCCTCAAATTGAGGATATTTACATTGACGTTCTCCATGAGGTGGAACTCAGAAGAAAGGATCACTCTCGCTTGGCATTAACGGAAATCATCCAATACGGAGTGGCCATTGTCCCCAAAGGCTTCCAAACCACGGAAGACGAAGTAGACAAAGTGTATAATGACACAGAAGGGGATGATTGGCCCTTCCCGGACATTGACAGAAGCAAGGCTCCTCAAACAATTGAGGAGAGGGTCAAGGAGACTATGCGGAGAACAGAGCATTGGTGCCGCATGAACGGACTAATCTACCTCGGGGTAGATTTCACAACTTCCCCTTTGGGCAATGCACCTCCAAGGTCAAAGAAGTCGGCCAAAGGCAAAGGTGCCGAAGGTGAACCTAGCACCATTCGGAGGAAGCCCTGAAAGTCCTCTTCCTTCGAGCTCGAACAAGTAATAACTCTGGATTCGCCAGAGAAAGAATTGACAGAGGATAGTCCTATACGCCCATCCACCCGGATGTCGGCGTCATTCTGACTTTAGAGGTCCCTTCTGTCCCTTCTTCTTCTCTCTCCTTCCTCCTCGAGTGACTCAAGCGACCACTCCTTTGGTTGTGTCCTCTGTCCCTTCTTCTACTCTTTCCCCGCCTCTTCATCTATCTTCTCCTCCTCGCTGATTTGTCTTCTTCCATTTCTTCCCTCATCTCCGAGCTCCCTTCCCTTCCTATGTCTTCTCGCGGTTGCGGTTTCCCTTCCTCCCGTGGGCACTTCCTCGGCTATTCTTTCGATGCCGCCGCCGCGTGTCTCCACGTTTTTCCCCTCTTCTACCGTTGCTGCCTCCCCCTCTGTCTCTGGTCCTTCTTCTATAGGACCAGCTTGGATCTCTCAGCAGCTGAGCCAACAAAAGAGGAAAGTCCCCATCGCTCCGATGGACTTTTCGGTCATTCCGGCTAAAGGAGTAAAGAAGCACAAGCCGGTTACACGCTTCTCGAAGAGCGCTGCAGGTGAGAGAGTCATGGAAATAGCATACCCCAACCCCCTCAAAGAGAAAGAAGATCTGTCTCCGACAGATTTCACCGTGACCCAAGTCACAATGGGGACATCCTCAGAAAGTCTCCAGGGGGAAGCTCTTTCCGCAGTGGATGCACTCTGCAAGAAGCTTCAGGAAACGAAAGAGGAAAAAAGGCTACTGAAGGAGCAGAACAAGTATCTGCTTCAAGCCTTACAGAAGATGGGAAGTGCACCTCCCACAACTGCCGCCGAAACTCCTGAGCTGCTCAGTCAGGAGAAGATCAATGAATATTCAAAGATTGGTGAGCAGGGCATGGCCGTTTCTGCTTGGAGGAGCCAAATCCTCAAGGATAGTGAAAAAGTAATCGCCGAGTATATCAGTTTATACCTGAACATCGAGAAGGCGAACAAGGAACTCCAAGCATTAGCGGTCCAGATATCAGAAGAGTTGGAGCATGCTAGACTCCAGCACGAGACCTTCCAACAAATGTTCGACTGTTCAGTCGAAGATCTGGTCAAGTTCGGAGTCTTCGGCCATCCAAGGGCCCTCAACAAAACTATGTCCACTCTGGACTATCGGATAGATCAGCTAGAATTCGTTCTGGAAAAGATAGACAAGGTAAAAGAAGAGGCCCTGGATGCAATGCATCAAATGGAGAAAATTGTTCTATCTATGACTCCAGGGTTGCTCACTCCTTCCCTTACCTTGAGATCAGCTGATGACACTGTCCAGATTTTCAAGGAGATAGCCTCTCAAGGAACAGGGCCAGAGGTCACGTTCGACATCGAATCTATCAACAACCTACTGGCCTGTAGGGACTTCATCGGTTTCCTAATCGAGGCGGGTAAAGACTATTCCAAGATCCCAGAAAAGCTCATAGATGAGCGGGAAACTTGCGAAGCAATCAGTGAACGGCACAAGGATCCGTCACAGGATCGGTTTGGGCCGATGATCAGCAAGTTCTTGGAATACCGCGCTCAGTTCCACATCTCATCTCCTGAGCAGCATCAGAAACAGGCGACCCCTTTTCGGCCGCAGGATGATGATGATGAATAGCTTCTTCTTCTTCTTCTTCTTCTTCTCCTCTCTATTCTCCGACTTTCTTTTCGAAATGTCTAAAAATGTGTTGGCACAAATGATGACATCATCCATGTTGCATCATGGGATGATGTCATCTATCAAAGTTGTCAAAGTCAACATGACTTTTGGATATTTTGTAAATATCTTTGTAAATAAGTGGTTGGCTCCATTTTGCCTTCTCTCTCCCTCATCTTCTATAAATATGAGAATACTTGTTGTATTCAGGGTGAACATTTTTCAGATAGAAATAGAAGTGAGGAGAGAAAGACTTTGAGCTTTCTTGTAATGTAAAAGGACAAAGAATACAATTATTCAAACTTTGTGCTCAATAGTCATTGTGTTATACGTTAGATCTTTCTTACGTTAGATCTCGTATGTGTTTAATCATTGGATTCATATCTACTTTTCCGTCATTTGTTTATCAAGATTGCTTTGTTTATTTATGCAAGTAGGTTTGGCTCATTACTACCAAACTAAAAACATAAATCTTCCGACCTTTCTCGCTTTGGAATTCATTTCTTTTCTCCCTTCGGATCTGTTCTTTCTCTTCTCCCTCTTTCATTCCTTCCTTTCACACTGGAATACTCTCTTGGGATGAGATCCCAACCCCGAAGGCGAATCTGTGAGACTTGCATAGGTTCCTGCTAGTAGAAATAGCAATAAACCGGGCCGCTTTCTTTGTCTCAAAGAGGGGCTAAGCCCCCGCAACACCGTGGCTCGTCTATCCATAGATCTGTCCCGCGCGATAGATTTTCGGACCAACAGATCCTTTCCTACTTCTCGAGCCATCAAAGAAAAACTTCCATACTTTATTTTCATCCTTATATTTTGGCTTAATGATGTTAGGAAGAAGATGATTCTCTTCATGCAAGCAATAGACTCCTAGCTCGATTCTTCCATCTTCTTATAAGGATAAAAAGCATGTCTTTTGACCACCCATTCGTCGAGAGTCAGGTCCGAGATATCCCCCACCTTGGTATATACTTCACAAGTGTTTAGGAGGTCTTCTTGATCGAAATCCAAACAATTTGCATTGATTGGGCTATGCACATAAGACTCAATGTGATAATCCACTATGGACTCATATCTGATTGTGGCCTTTGCTCCATACCTTGTTCTAAAGAGCATATGCGACTAGTCAGCAAACAAGTAGCCTCCAATTTTGGCAGTGAATTCCCTGGACAAACACAATGTAAAATGTGGTGGCAAGTCTATGACTGACACGTTCTACAATACTGAATCACATTGGGGCGGATATGCAGTGAGGTTCAAATGCTTGATGATTCCAATAGTTGTCATAACTTGTCCCATCCAATTGTACTACCCCTCTAGAGATGACTTCATACTGGAGACCCAATTGATCAGCTATTTGTTTGGGCATTACAGAACTACTTGCCCTAGAATCAATCATGTAATTATGCACCAATTTATCCCCAATGATTAATGAAACATAGAATGGAGGAGGTCTCAGGTTCTTACCTTGTTGCTCTCGATGGTTTCCCCTAGGTTGAGTTGTATGGGTAAGCACTTTCTCTTGTTGGTTAGGGGTTGATTTGAGCTTGACCAATTTTGCATGGCAATCTGCAATAGATCCCTTTGCCCTGGAATGGCCAGTGACTCCCATAGTGAAATGTTCACACTTTTCCTCTTCATTTTCTCAATGATATTAAATGAGCTATCCTTCTGCTGCCCCTTCATTGGCACATTTTTTTTTATTGCACATGGGTTGTTACAACCGGTGCCTGAGTGGATTTGGAAGGTGGCTTGGATTGGCTCTGCATATTGGGAGTTGTATTTTGGATGCCAATACCTTGTGGAGCAATGGAGGATTGAGGATCACCTGAGTTTGGTGAATGTCCTTCTCCAATATTTCTCTTCTTAGACCATGTATTGATAGCTATACTTTGAGAAGGAGTTTGATTCATTCCACAGAAGTCTTCAACTTGCCAATTGACAAGCATAGTTTCACTTGGAGGTCCCTCTTGTTGAGCTCCTTGCTGCTAATTTTCTTCTTGGCTAGGTTCTTATGACACACCAATGGTTTGCACCATCAAAGCCTGATTTAGTGCACCATTGAAGCACATCGATTGATTATGTGGTTGATTGCATGAGAAACACCAATCATATTCTTGTGCCATGTTATTTTGTCTTTGGAACCAATGCCCTTGATGTTGAAGTTGTGTTTGGATCATATGACCTAAAAGGTCTAGCAGCTTGAGGTTTTCCTTGGTGTTGACTTTGAGTTACAACCTGGGCTTGTGGTCTATTTTGTTGATACAGGGTCTAGCCTGATACTGAGCTTGAGGTTGATATGGCCTAGAACTCTGAGCCTGCTGTATTTTGATGGTTACTAACTCATTCCCCAGGTTTTGAAGTTGTTTCATAATTTCCTGAACCTCCTTTGAGGTGGTAGATGATGAGGTGGAGGCTTCAACTGAACTTTGACTCCTAGGAGTAGGTATAGGAGCTATTGTGGGTGTTTGGCTGGTACTTGGGTTTCCTAATTCAGGGTATAGAGGCATGGATGGCCTAGGAGCAAGTTTTCTAGCCTGAATTAAATGATTCTCAACTCTTATGGAAAGGATATAGGCTACAGGTAAGGTTTTGCCCCCCATTGACTAAATCATTAAAGCAATATTAGAATTTAAAGCTCTAAGAAAGTATAAGAAGGAACCTTCATTAGTGGGCTTTACTACTGCTGGAATCTTGTCCTAGGTCCATTGAAATATGAGGTTGAAATCCATCAACTACTCGTTCGGAGCTCTCTTGATTGTTGTCAGCTGCTCTAGTAAGGATAGGTTATCTCCCTTTTCTCCAAACTGGTCGTGAAGAGCTATGCACAAATGGTCCCAAGATTGAATAGAGCCTGCTTCTACGCTCCTGAAGCATTGTGAAGCTTTGTCCTTGAGTGAAGAGGTTAAAAACTTGACTGCAACATCCATCTCATTGATCTCATGGATTGTACATACATTTACAATGTCTTGAATGTGGTCGATAGGAGAAGTCTGGTTTTTTCCAATGAAATATGGGATGCTCTTTAATGCTGCCACCACCGGATTGGATTTTGTGCATTCAGAGTGAGTGGGTTGTTGCTAGTGAAATTCACATAAGGATTTGGTTGCTATGCCATCCTGATTGGCCTAAGCACCCTTCCTGATTGAAAGAATAGCCTACTAGGAGGAGGTGTTGATAAGGCTCTGGGGTGGAGATAGAGACCTCTGGGCTCTTCTTCCTCTTCTCCTTTTGTTTGGAGATAAGTGTAGGTTTACAAATTGTCCTTCTTCTCTGGTTCTTGAACTTGTTTGTATCCTTCTCATGAACTTGGGAAACTTGGATTGTTGAAACCAGTGGATTTTGTCTTTTTTGGAGTCGTTAGATGTGCAGTTCTTAAAAGCTTCTTACAAGCCAGAATAACAACAAGTGCACATCAATCTTACTATAAATAAATATGGAGACTTCTAGTCCCACCGGTATGCCAAATTGTTAGTGCAAAATCACAACACCCTTAAATGAGTTGTCAGATCTTCTTTTCTAAGGCAGATTCATTTGGTATGATTCACATAACATTGAGTTTTCCCCATAGTGTGGGACTTTGCAAAAGGGAAAAACTCTCTATATTAAAGGTTGGTTCCTATTCCTCTGTTTAGGTGCATACGTGGAAACTTGCAGAGGACCTATTCCTAAACCTAATCTAAGTTTTACCAAGGAGACATGGATAAAAGGAATACAAGAAATCAAAACTAAGCTACAAGGTGATGCACTGAAGGAATGATGAACATTAGTTTTGTTGATAGACACAAACCAACAAAATACATACAATAATCAAGCACAGATAACTAGATTTATAATGAAAGACCAGATGAGAGAAAAGGAGACAAGAAAGGATCTAAAATCAATCACAAACGTGTTTTATTGCTCTGTAGATTGATACAATGCATTACAAATGGCCAGAAGGTAGGAAACGTATTACAATTTAAATGGAAGGTCTGAACTCCATGAATTCCTTTGCCAGAAGGAAAGGGGAGCCTGCAAAAAAAAAAGAATGTCCAACCCTTTATAATGAGTCTCGACCCTGCTTTTATAGATTCAACACGAAAGGAGAAAGAGAGAGAAGCGAGAAAAATAGATCAAGGCTCAACCACTACTATCAATGCCTTCGCAAAATCTACCTCCAAATTTGTTTGGACTACATCTATCACTTTGGTTCGGAGCCTTGAGGAGGAGGAAACGAAGGAGCATATCGAATGCAATCTATTTGTTCGGGAAAAATAGATCCTGCATTAATGGTGCAAAATATGTTTCTCCATTTTTATCCTACCTAACCTCTTTAATCTTAAAGTTTCAGATCTTCATGGCATAGACGAGGACGAGATCTTTCCAACGGTGTCGATTTGTAATATTTTGAACTCTGAGTTGAAAGATATGCCCCTTCAAAGTTTGTATCGGTTTGTACAAAAGGGCGGAAAAACCATTTGAAAAATGGGCCCCCTTTTAATATGGGACACGTGGAGGGAAAATTAGGGCAAAAATTGGGTTTGCGGGCTCAAAATTTATCTTTTCCCCCTTTTTCACAAAAATTACAAAATCCAGAAAGCTCCCGCGGCCCCCCACTCCGCTTGGACACGTGGCACCCTTTGGTTGGCTGGGAGATGTGCTTCAATTTTCATCTTTGTGCCTTTTGACAAAAGGAAAATTTTCACTTTTTCTCCAACTCCTGCTTCCCGCTTTGACCTTGACTCGGGCTCAAACGTTGACTTTTTCCCTTTGGGCAGAGTTGCGGCCCATTTTGCAACTTTTACATCTTTGGAATAAAAGGGGAAAAAAATCCAACTTTTCCCCCGATGGCCCGCCTTAGCACTGCTGGTTTAGGCTTGCCATGTGGCGCTTCCTCCACCGACTTGCCCAATTTCTATGTTTTTGGCTAAGTCCTTTGCTCGACGGGGTCATATTTCTTGATCGGGGACACACGGTGGTTTGGCGCTCGTCTGGAAACCCTCTCTTTATTCAACCCTTGAGTTAGCATCGTTTGGACACTTGGCACTCTCTGTCGGCCTACCACCATGCATTGACTATTCAACCCAACTATGTTCCCTTTTTGAGACTGGACACGTGGAGGCTCCGCGCTCACTTGAAATCCCGATCAAGATTTGTCTTTTAAAGGAGCGTCGGGTTGACACTTGGAATCCTCTGCAGGTCTTTGGACTTTTTAACGACCTCTCCCTTACGTTTTCGGACCCTGGGCTATGTGGCGAATTGGTGCTTGTTTGAGCCTCTACTTTTGGATCTACCCTTGGAGATGTGCCACTTAGACACATGGCGCCCCCCCCAAGATTTCTATACTTAGCCACTTTTTGGACTCGTTTTGAACTGGTTTGATCCCAAAGACTTCAGATCTTCATCATTTCTTCTTTTTCTTGTTCCTGGATTCTTTGTGACACTAGTCCTCATTCTCTGACCCTACTATTTTATTTCTGAGCCCACATGTAACCTGTTAAATAGATTTAAGACACGGATTCACTCGACAAAGCCGTTTCTTCTCTTTCTTCTTGCATAGGGTCGTTTAGTTTTTCGTAGGCCCCACCACTCCATTTTTGAGTCCTTCTGTGACTTGTTTGCAAGATTTAAATGTGTTTTCTCTAGTTCTTTTTGTACGGGGTTGTGGCTGATCCAATACTTTTCCCGGGGTGAAATATGGATAACTATAATCATTCCACACTTCACTTGTCCACTTGGCACATTATTCACCACATGCTCTACAGGATCATAAGGTATGCATCTCTTATTTACTTTATGTTATCGAGTATTCACTCAAAAACATAAAGTGGGGGAAAATGTAGACACAAAATCATGCACTTGGGTACATTTCTAGGTCCTAAAAGCATACTAACATTCACATGATTCCTAAGCAAGAAAACTAGTGGTTGATAACTATCATTGGCATCTTTGCTTTATTTCTTGTTTTCTCTTTTTTCTTACACACCCTACAACCCTGATAAAACTTAACTTATTTATATTTTATGATTTTAAACACCAGCGCCTAGTCGAAATAGGTGCGCTAGGCACTCCCGACCCTCTTGGGTGCTCCCGACCCTTTCTTACCTTACTCACTCTTTTTAGGCATCTTTTATCTTTCTGCATATTTTTCATTTATGGGTCAGCCTTCTAGTTGTCAATTACGAAATTCAAACAAGGGAATTATATAAATACATAGTTATGTTTTCAAAATGAAGGACCAAGCACTAAAAATTATTATCATCACCTAAGCTTGCATTAAAAAGGCACCTAAATCACTCAAAAGCATCCATCTAGCATCCATTCAAGGGACAACAGTTGCATACTTCTAAATACACAACATAGGAAGGGAAGTTCATTTTATTTCATCCACACATTCTACTACATTGCTACATTCTAGCTACAAATAAGACTATCAAGTGCAACTTGCACAAGGGCATCCTAGGGCACAATTTCTACACACACTCACAAGAACTACATGGATTCTAAGATGTAGTGCAACACTTGATTGTAAGTTCACTCTCGGGGTGACCTTCGGGTTAGTCTGACTCCCCATTATGTATTTTCTTTTTTAGGTTTGATGCGGTTTGTGGGATTGTGCAAGTGAACATCTCTTTTGTAGGTTATAGGTATCATTGGCGATCATAGTGTGATCAACAAAGAGAAATTGTGACACCCTTGTGACACAACAAAAACCAAATCCTTAGCTTTTATATAATCATAGGCACCTAGATCCGGTCTTCAGCGCCCGTGCGCCCCTATCCTGTTGTGGGCACCCTTTTCCAAATTTTTTTCACGAGCTCTAGAATTTAGAGAGATTATTTATGAAGTTGTTGGCATATTGTTCATCACTTCTCCCTACCCAGATCAGTTCTAGATTGCAAAATCAACTAAGTGCTTCTATTTACCCTTATTTCTTAGGGTTTCATACTTTACATCCTATTTTTCTTGTGTCATTGTTGTACTTTAGCATTTACACATAATTTATTTCAATAATGACTCTATAATTAGATTTAATTCAAATTAAATTAAATAATTTGGCAAACCTGACTTGTGATCAAACACTTGGATCCTTATTTTACCTATTCTACATGATATTCTTTCATGGTTCCTAAAAATCCTCCAATATCCTTGCATGACTTACTTCAAAAGAACTCACCTTGAAAATATGTTCTCCAAAATCCCTCGATAAGTATGTATTTCCCTTGTAGTATGTCACCCGCTCAAGTAATTGCCATTTTTGATCATCTATTTGATGACTCTATTGGTCCTAATCCTTCATCCAATCAACCCATCTTGGATTCAATTCAATATTTACATTTTTTATTTCAAGACCAAAGGCAAGCTATGGAAAAAATTATTACATCTCTTAAATTTGAAATCCAACATCTCAAGGATTCTTCTCAAGCCCAAGCTATTTCTCTTTCTACATCTCATCCTACTTAAATGTATTGTACATGTATTCATTTATGTGAACCCCAAGTCATACCTCTACCAAAGGCCTCTCAAGTTTTATTCAAATGATAAGCAACATGATATTCTTCTTGAGATCCTCAATCACCAATTGATCAACTTTCCATCTACTAATTGCTACCCTCCTTATCATCCTATAAAATACCAAGGTATCCCTTCTTGCAATTATCACAGACTTATGGACATCATGACAATGATTTCTATGCTTTAAAACAAATAATTAAGCACCTTGAGCATCAGGGTTTTATTTCATTTGCTTCACAACATCCTGCTACATCTCCAATTGCTAAATCCCAATGGGATCCTAAATTTGGTCCTTCCATGTCTAATGAGCATCAATCCATAATCACTAATGTTCCTTCTTTGGTAAGTCAAGAGCCACCTATCTAACCCATTCCAACTAAGAAACCTCCTCTAAAATTCATTCCATCCCCTCCTCCTCTCAAGCCTTCTACAACGTTACCAACTCTAACTAAGAAACTTTCTCTAAAAATCAGTCCATCCCCTCCTCTCAATTCTTCTATAGCATTATCAATCCCAAATAAGCCACCACCATTCAAGATCCCTCTCCAACATCCTTCAATTAAGTGTATAATTATTTTTTTCAAATAAGCTAATCCTTACATTGATGGTTGGGACACATTTCAAACTACGCCATCATGGCATGGTCATTATCATATCACCACATAGATCTCCATCACACACTTGAGGGGCATCGTGATTTCTCCCCCTTCTATTCTCATTAATTGAATTTACCATATATTGCTACACTTTGTGTTCGTGCATCATACCTAATATTATTACACATTTTCAAACCCTTTAATACACACATTGTGTCATCATTACCCTATGAAACAATATAGTTCCATGGTTCATACTTGACTTATGAGGGTCTAAATCTGAAATGAACCTCACCACATTCACTTTTTCATGCTCTATGGTTCATGATCTATCTTTCTAGTGCATATTCTCAAACCATTTTTGATGATGCACTCTTGTTATATGGTTCATTCTTGATTGTTGAGGGGTATTTTATAAATTAACCTCATATCATGCACATCCATTGGGGTACACGCTTCTCCTATCACATTCACACATTGCATACCATTCCATCACACATACTCTGCATTTACATATCTTGGTTGCACTTAATATTTCTTTCTTATCCTACTTACATGATGCACTTTGCTTATTATCCAAGTCAGATAATTAGTATGTCATTATTTTTCTATATAGACACATGTGTGTTCACTTGGTCTTTTGGAGTGACTATATATCTCTTACAAATTTTCACACATTGTAATGATGCTCGACATTGTATCCTTTGCCGCTTCCCCAAGGCTACTAGGGGGTCTACCTTTACTACTCTCATACATTACAGATGTTATTGTTTCTTCATTTACTACTTCTAATTTCTAGCACACTAATTTCCATTGATACATACATGCCTTGACATACTTTTTATCTTTCTAGCATGCCAACAATCGCTTCATGTGTAGCAGTTGCCTTATGAAGACTATATGCCACCATGGTTATTTGATGCACTTTGCTTGACATTGTTTATCATTGTTTCCTATTATTTGTGGGTTATGCCCTTTGTCTTGTATGCTCATTGTATGATTTTGGCTACTTTGGATTTGATTGTCTAGTGACATTGTGAGCGATGTCTCATGTATGAAACCTAATTTCCACGATCCAATTTGTTTGCACACTTGTTTGATTACATTGTCTTCTATTTCATGCTTGCTATTTTTTCTACTAACACATGTTACTAGCCACTTTATTTACATGTGCCTTGGTTTCTACCTTGCACATCCCTTACCCCATGCGATAACTTGATTCAACTCAAGATTAGGTCATCTCCTTTGGGCCACATTCTCCTATTGACGTCAAATGTACCCCAAAAAGGGGCATACATTGGGTGAAAAAATCACCCCTACAGTAGCTCGGATCTACAAGATAGATCTGCATAGCAATGAAATGACATCGAAATATAGTCACAAAATGGCCTAGAATATAACTTGGGTCTTGTTGGTTTCTCAAACGTGCATCTACATCTCGAATCTTGAAAGGGATGAGGTGTTTGAGACCACAATGGAACCGTCCCTGCCGTGGGACCTTACGCGCTTGGGACAGATCTCTGGAGAAGGCTGGTTCCTCTATCTATTTCTATTGCTATTGCTACTCCTAATGCTGGAAGGGAAAACTAAGCTAATAATGCCAAGGGGCCAGAGATAGAAGGATAACATGAAAGGAAACTACACTAAAAGGAGATATCACCATAAAAAGAGGGATGAACACTATCGCTTATGATAAAAAATTAATGGAAATGCATGGAAGAAGGCTAGGCACGTGTAGCACAACTTAGAACATATTTACCATATCAGTTTCATGGAACACAACTACATAAGGAACTGAGGGACGCGAATGGCACAACCAACATGCAATGTAAAATAAAAAGAAAGAAGAAGGAATGCAAACATGTTAAGATAGAGAATAGTCACAAAATGATTCTTTTATTACTTCCAGAAATGCATAGTGCTAATGGCAAAGGAGGCCGATATCCACATGCAAGAGCTAGATCTAGAGGTCTGCAACTCAAAATACAGAAAATATGAAGTCCTTAGCAGAATGCGTAAGGATCCAAAGTGTCCAACATTACAAATGAGCATAGCTCTTACATTTATAGATAAATCTATGGAAGAAGAAGAGAAGAGAGGAGGGAAAATCCAATTTTGAAATACAACCACCAATAAGAGGCATTTAATGCTTGCAAATCCACCTGTTAATCTATCAAATGCACTTCCCCAAGCCTGTTTGGCATGTTGAAGAAGGAAGGAGGGTAGATCATATCAAATTAGGTGGTTGGAGCAATCAGATCTGCTCATCAATGCTCAGAGAGAACATTTTCCCATTTCTCACCTACCAGATCCACCAAAAATTTGAATTTGAATATCTAGCACTATAGCTAATGTCAACATCTCTCTGAAAAGTTCAGGAATGCATGCATCAATCAAAATAGAAGATATCAAAAGTTGTCGACTTCATCACAGTGCATGAAAGACACGTAGCACATGTGTGGATTGGCTGAAAATATGGCCAATTATGTATTTGTTTTGTCATTTTCCCATGTGTCACCTACTAGTTTGTTGTAAGGATTTGGTGCCCTATTGTCGCATCTTGAATGGTTGCACATTGCATACTTAAGCATGACAGAGAAGATGGCATGACATAAAAGGGCGCAAAGGAAGAGCGCATGGAATAAAAAAGAGGAAGACGTAGAGGAACGCTTGCACGACGCATGTAGGGAAAAGAGGAAAACCGGTGTGTAGAGAATGCATGGTCAAGGAGCAACCATTACAAAAAAAAAGGTGTGACGCATGGGAAGGGAAGAAAGTGAATGCAAGAAGGTGGGTGTAAGGGGAAAGTGGGAGGAAAGGAAGGAAATGGGTGCGTAGGGAAACTACGACCAAGAAAATATGCTAAGTAATCTTGAGCATGCACAATCTTGCAATGAGTGACTGAGAGCTAGAATGTGTATATAAGTTACCCAAATAACTAGGAAAGTTATTTGGATAATAGTTTTGGTGACTTTTGGGGCCATTTTCTGCTAGATGAAGAAGATCAGTAGCTTGAGCATCCATTAGGCATGGAGTCTACTTATGCAATCGTGAAATTGTCCTTGTAGTCATTTGAAGATTATTTCTTGACTTTGTTTTGAATCTTGCACTTTGCTAAGAGAGGCTCAACATTCTAGAAAGCAATGGAAAAGCACACGCAAGAAGCACGTGAGAAGAAAGAACTATGTACAAACAAACAATGTGCATGCAACACACTTGGAGGAATTGAAACTACTCTAATATATACAACATGATGTAAAAACTTAATGGAAGGGTTTGAGATAGATCCCATTTACTTGGGATTTGTAGCATGCCTCCATCAAGATGAGTTAACTTGAAAGAGTTAGCCTCTTTGCAAGAATTGATGATGTATGGCCCACTCCAAAGTGCATCAAATTTTGAATGTCACCTGGTTTAGCTCTCTTTTGGCATCCCATTTTAAAACCAAGTCTCCAAATTTGAAAGCTTGAGGCCTAGCCTTTCTATCAAACCATTTCTTTGTTTTGTTGATGTTGTTCTAACTTGATCATGGAAGATTTCCTTGACTCTTCAAGATTAACCAAATCTACCATTCTATTTTTCTCTAAGGTCCACGCCTTCAAATTCTATTTATTAGGGAAATCGCTAATGAGTTCAACTCTAATGTCAAAGGAAGGGTAGCCTCCTTACCATAGACAATCTTGTAAGGTGAAGTTCCTATTGCCTTTTTACTATTATTCTATCTACCCAGAGTACGCGTGAGACCTTTGTATGCCACTATTTTTTGGCTGATGTTCATTGTGCGCTTCATGATTCTAATCAGGTTCTTGTTTGTTGATTCTGCTAGACCATTTCCTTAAGGGGTAATAGTTAGAAGAAGTATTCAAGTAAATGCCTAGACTTAGAGCCCAATCAATGATTTTAGTACTAAGGAAGGCTTTTGTATTATCAGAGATAATGGTTTGAGGAACACCAAACCTTATGACTATACCTTCGAGAAAGTCAAGGATGAATGACTCGGTTGATTCCTTGAGTGCAATAGATTTTATCCATCTGGTAAAGTAATCTGTAGCTGCCAACACCCACTTATGTCCAACGCTTGAAGGTGGGTTAATCATGCCTATGAAGTTGAGACCCCATTACGCAAAAGGTTGATCTACCTAGATTGGTCTGAAGGGGAAGCATTGCCAATATTTTCTTTCCTATAAAGAAAGTGCATGCTCTTACATTTTGTGACCCACCTGTGTGTTTCTAAAAATAGGGTAGGCCAAAAGATACCTTCCATTATGATTTTCATCACTGTTATTTTGGAAGAGAAGTGTCCACTAGAGAATCCATCGTGAAATTTTTCTAACACTTTTTCAATCATGTGCCATTGATACATCTTAACAACACACCATAAAGATTCCTTTTGAAGAGAATTCCATCAATCAACACATAAGGGATATATTGTAACCTTAGATGTCTTCTCTTTGCTTTGTTTAAACCAGGAGGGTATGTGCCCTCAAAAAGGAATGTGATCATGTCCTTCATCTAGTCACATGTGTCAGGGTCTGTATTCTACTCAAGTTCTACATGTGGGAGGTCCTCATCCAGGAATAATGAAGCCTTAGGTTCACTCTGCGCATCCTCAACAATCTTCCTACAAAGTGCACTACCTCTTACCAGCTTTGTGGCTTTAATATTCACATCATACTCCATGATTTTGTCACCCATCATGCTCTTTTTTCACTTATTTCTAATCCCATGATGAAGTCTCGACCAAAGAGTTAGGAGACTAACACCTTAATATGATTGGTGGCGAGCATAATTTTGAATTTATTGAGCACGAATGATGGTGAAGACATGTTTCTCTATGTGACTGTATCTTAATTCATAATCCTTTAATGTTTGGATGAAGAAAGCCACTGGTTGTTCTCATCCCTTGTTCATTTTCTTGTGTTAGGACAACAACAACACTTGCATTAGTGCCATAAGCATAAAGGATGAAATCCTTTGAGTAGTAATGATTGATGAGTGTTGGCGCGCAAGTAATTTCTGCTTGATTTTTTTGAAGATTTCCTTTCCTTCTGCTGTCCATCTGAAGGCTATGTCCTTTTTGAGCATCAAGGTGATGGGCTGAACTAGTCTTGCAAAGTTAGGGATAAAACACCTAACAAAATTGATCTTGCCAAGGAAGGACTATAGGGCCTTTTTGTGTGCCGGTAGGGAAAGAGATAGGATGGCTGAAATGCACTCAAGATCAATTGTGATGCCATCCTTTGAAACCACATGGCCCAAAAGTCTTGCCTTGTGCTACTAAAAAATTACACTTCTTGGGGTTAAGAGATACCCCAAATTCTCTGCATCTCTCAAAACTTGTTTCAGGTGTTCCATATGATCAACACTCTACTTTGAGAAGATTGTTATGTCATCAAGGTAAACCAGATGAACTCATTAATGTATCCTTTGAAGGAAATATCCATGGTGCGCTGAAATGTGGCACCCGTGTTTGACAAACCAAAGGGAATTTTTGATATGCATATGTTCCCCACTTGGTTGTAAACATTGTTTTGAATTGATCCTCTTCCTTGACCAGATCTAATTGAAACCTAAATATCCATCTAGCATGGAGAATATTTGTGCACCGGCCACAGTCTACAAAATCTACTCCATTGAAGGAAAAGGATAATGATCCTTCAGAGATGCCTTATTCAAATCTCTAAAATCAACATAGAGTCTGATTTCACCATTCTTCTTGCATACTAGAACCAGATTTGTGACCCAAGTAGAGTACTTGATAGGAAAAATAATTTTTTCCTCAATGAGTTTTGATAATTCCTTTCTCATGAGGGGCTCTATCTTTGGATTGACTGGTTGTTGCTTTTATCTGATGGGATTGATACCAGATCAAGGTCAATGGAGTGTTGAGAAACACTTGGATCAAAACCTTTGAGGTCTTCATAATCCCATGAGAAGATATCACTATATTTTGACAGAGAGAGATGAAGGCTTGTTTCTCTTCATGTGCACAAGATTTACTGAGCAAGTAACTCTTTTCCATGCACAATAGTGACTAGGAAGTAGTCTTCTTACACGATGCGCATGTACTTTTCTTCACCCTTGAACTCATCATTAGGGATAAAAATTTTCTCTAAGGTGACCAAACCTTTAGGAAACTTGTTTGTCTTCAACTATATCACTTGGTCACCATAGTTTTCATGCAAGTCAGCTTGCATGCTTGATGAGAACTCAACTTCATTCTAGATAAATTGGATGATTTGTGCATCACTGTCAAACACTTGCCAGCTGGTATTGTTTGTATGGAATGGATGGTCTAATCACCATCTTGATGTGTTGAGTGTTTCCTTTGACAAAGCCCTCTGTAGGAGAGAATTGTGAACCAAGTGTGACCATTTGATCAGCTTCCTTGTTTATTTTGTGTGGCACCACCTATAGATTTAGAGCATCAAATCTCTCAAGGAGGTCCCAAACTCTATGTTTATAAGCTTTGAGAAGCTTATTATTTGTCTAGAATTTTTGGTAACCTAGTGGATAACCAATTCTGTGTCCCCAAAGATCAGAACACCTTAATTTTCTTCTTTTCAACAATCAATAGACCATGCACCAACGCCTCATATTCTACCACATTGTTGGAATATGTAAACTATAACCTATGTGCACGAAGAAGAATTTCTCATCCTTAGGGGAAATGAGAACCACTCTTGCTCCCGCACCATTTCTACTTTTGGATCCATCAAAGTATAAATTCCATAGACCTTGCTCAACTTTATTTCCCTTGAGCGCATGTGGCAACACTTCTTTTATTGAATGCAGTAAGTACCAAGCCTAGTTTCATAAGCTTCTAGTTCTTCAACATATGGATCAAATTTATGGTGCCTCTCTTCCCATTCATCAAGTACTAGGTTAGGAATAGAGGGTGGAAGAGACTGCTCTTCAGAACTAAAAGCTTGTTCTTCTTGGATTAAACAATTGGCTTGGAGAGGGGATGAGACATATGACTCTACATGATAGGAAAATATAGGTTCAAATTTTATATGGTAAACCGGGTACCATACCTTGTCTTGAGTAACATATGAGACCAATCAGAAGACAAGTAACCACCCACTTTGGCAATGAAAGTCTCTTGATAGGCATAGGAAAACAAAGGGGGTAGGTCAATGATTGACACATCTTGAGTAATGGTTAGGCTTGGGCATGCATGGAGGGTTAACTCAAGATCTTTGATGAATCCTAAGGTGGTGATAGTTGAACCATCAAGTTGCAGGAATCCTTTAGACAAAGGGTTATATTTCAGACCTAAGACATCGGCTATTTTCTTAGGCATGACAGAAGTACTAGCACCTGATTCAATCATGTAATTATGCACTAGGTGTTTGCCTATGATCAAGGACATGTATAAGGGTGGGGTTTTAACAAATTTACTTACTTGTTTCTCCTCTTCTTGACAGACATTGATAGAAGCACGTGGCTTCTACACAACTGGATCAATGCACGGGAGTTGCACTAGAGATTCATGTAACAAATCCCGTTGAGATGGAATGGTCAGGGCATCCCACATTGTGACATTTATGTTTGTTCTCTTCATCTAGTCAATAATGCTAAATGGAAGGCCCCATGTCTTATGCATTTAGGGAACAACATCCCTTCTTGAGTGTTTAGGCATGGAAGCCTGGAATTTAGCTAGAGTAAAGGTTTGACCTACCAAAGGAGAGGCGCGCTGCTTTAGAAGGAACTTTGTATAGGACCTCTTGTGTAGGACTTGAGTGATTTTACTACATGATGCCTTGTCTGCATCTTTCTTCTTTCAAGGGCATGACTTGCATTGCTAGGAGTGGGACCTATGTGCCTGAATCTAACATCCTCTTCTTGTATCTTGTGTTGTCTGCGCAACTTGGGTGTGTAGTCTTTTTGTATCTTCTACATCTTGGTTGATTGCACATAAGTCCTCCATGCCAAAGAACATCACATTTGTCTCTAGAGGAGCTTCGGGTCTTCTTCTTTGCTTGGGGCACTTGTTGAAGGATCATAGGTGGAAGAATTCTAGATCATGAAGGCTTGTGGCGTGCAACATTAGCACAGTGATATTGACTATGTGGCATGTTGCATGGAAAGCACCATTCTAACTCTTGTGCCAAATTTTTTGGAACTAGAACAAGTGCCTGACTCACACTGGGTGTTGGAAGAGAAGGCGTGGGAGGAACAATTTGCAGGGAAGATGTGTATTAGCATGCCATCTATCATTCTTTTGGTTGGCACGTACCTTTGGCTCCCATATTAATTTCACCAAGCCTGATTGCCTTGCCATGAGCCTAATTAGTTTTGCCTCTATAGGCTTGCACCTGTTGCTTTTCTAATGATATGAATTTGTTTGATAAATTTCTAATCAGTGCCTTCAACTCTTCATCTTCCCTCTATTACACCTGAGAGTATGATGTTGAGTCAACCAATTGTGCACTTTTCTCAGGAACAGAATAGGGGCCACAGAAGGCTAGGGGTGCTTGTGACATTTCTAGGAACAAGGGCATAGGTGGCCTCGGAGCTATCTTTCCCACTTGGATAAGACTATTTTACTCCCTTATTGTAATACTATAAGTAGCTGGTAGATTCCTACCTCCCATGGATTGGATCATAACTAAAATATCATTGTTGAACACCTTCAGATAATACAGGAAAGCATGCTGGGTTACAAGCCTTACCACAAGAGGGATTCTATCCCAAGTCTTTTGAAATATGATGTTGAAATCAGTCATCTTCTCATTGGGCACCCTCTTTGTTGTTGTTAGTTGTTCCACTAGAGATAGATGATCTGACTTATCTTCAAAGTAATTACAAAGAGTTGTTCCAAGCTCATCCTAGGTGGTGATAGATCCAAGTCTCAAGCCTCGATACCATTGAAGTGCTTTACCTTTGAAAGAAGCTGCAAGTATCCTAATTGCTACATCATCATGTGTGATCAAATAGAGTGAACACACATTTTCTATATCCTAGATATGCTCCTAAGGGGTGACTTGATTCTCACTAGTAAAGTATGGAATACTCTTGAGCACACCATTTGGCATATCATGTTGCATAGCATAACAAGAGGACTCCTCCTCCGAAAAAGTTTGAAAATTTCTCGGTGGAGGAGGTTGTTGATGCACCATTAAGGGCATAGTTGTTGTTTTTAGGAGGATTTGAGTGGGCGCGGCATGTGGGAGATAGAGATGCGCGTGTAGAAGTTTTTGAACGTAATCTTCTTGGGGATAGTTGGAGGTACTCAAAGGAATCTTCAGCTACTACACTTTTTCTTATGTGTACTCTTCTCATGAAAGGCACTCTGGGACTACTAAAAAAAGATTTTAAAATGTTGGGAGTCGCCAGATGTGTTGAAATGAGCCTCCAAAGGCTGAAATACTAAGTTCACACACCAGAACTTAGAGATATGAAATTTGAGCTTTCAATGTTGGTCCCACCGGGCATGCCACTAAACCGCTTTGGTTTTGCTCAAATGTGCACCCACATCTCGAATATTTGGAAGGGATGAGGTGTTTGAGACTACAATGGAACTATCCCCAAGTTGTGGGACCTTGCGCACTTGGGACGGATCTCCAGAGAAGGCTGGTTCCTCTATCTATTTCTACTACTATTACTACTCCTAATGCTGGAAAGGAAAACTAAGCTAATAATGCCAAGGGGGGGATAGAGAAGATAACATGAAAGGAAACTACACTAAAAGGTGATAAAACACCGAGAAAAGAGGATGAACATTATTAGTTTACGAGAAAAACGAAAGGAAATGCGTGGAAGAAGGCTAGGCATGTGTAACACAACTTAAAATGTATTTACCATATCATTTTCATGGAACATAACTAAATAAGGAACTGCAAGGGACGCGAATGGCACAACCAACATGCAATGCAAAAGAAAAAGAAAGAAGAAGGAATGCAAACACGTTAGGATAAGAATAGTCATAAAATTATGCTTCTATTACTTTCATAAATGCATAGTGTTATTACAATGGTGAAGGAGGCCGATATCCACATGCGAAGAGCTAGATCTAGAGGTCTGTAAATTAGAATACATAAAATATGAAGTCCTTAGTAGAATGCATAAGGATCTAGAGTGTCCAACCTTACAAATGAGCATAACTCTTACATTTATAGATAAATCTATGGAAGAAGAAGAGAAGAGAGGAGGGAAAATCTTATTTTGAAATGCAACCACCAATAAGAGGCATTCAATGCCTACAAATCTACCTGCTAATATATCAAATGCACTTTCCCAAGCCTTTGTTTGGTGTGTTGAAGAAGGAAGGAGGGTAAATCATATCAAATTGGGTGGTTGGAGTAATTAGATATGCTCATCAATGCTCAAAGAGACGTTTTCCCATTTCTCATTTACAAGATTTGCCAAAAATTTGAATTTGAATATCTAGCACTATAGTTGATGTCAACAGCTCTTTGACAAGTCCAGGAGCACATCAATCGAAGTTCAGTATCGAGAATATACATCTATCAAAATATGTCAAACTCATTGGTGCACAAAAGACACGTGGCATGCATGGATTGGCTGAAAAGATGGCCAATTATGTAACTATTTTTTGTTTTTTCCACGTATCACCTAGTAGTTTATTAGAAGGATTCGACGCCCTATTGGTGTATCTTGAATGGTTGCATGCAACACACTTAAGCATGATAGAAGATGTCATGGAAAATAAGGGAACGAAGGAAGAGTGCATGGAAGAAAAAAGAGGAAGGTGTAGAGGAACGTGTGTGTGACACGCGTGGGAAAAGAGGAAAGGGAAGACACTTGGTCAAGGCGCAACCATTACAAAAAAATAGGCACGGTGCGCGGGAAGGGAAGAAGCTAATTAGGAAGAAGGTGAATGCACAGAAGGTGGGTGCAAGGGAAAAGTGGAAGGAGAGGAAGGAAAGGGGCATACATGGAAACTACGACCACGAAAATGTGCCAAGTAATCTTGAGCTTGCACAATCTTACAATGAGTGACCGAGAGCTCGAATGTGTATTTAAGTTACCCAAACAACTAGGAAAGTTATTTAGATAATAGGCCCTCGACATAACATAGACACTAGTTCCCAAACTCAGACAGTAACACCTAGGTGCATGTGTCCTCCCTTGAGTGCTAATGTCCCGCGGTACACACATTCATCTTATCATATCAACACACGCTTCACAAAATCCTTCGAATAATTCTACAATTATAGGCACAATCCTTCAATTATAAAATGCATGTAATCTCCTTCAATTAGTACAATCAGAACTAATTCGTAAAAAATTGGGACAATAGGAACAAATCGAGGATGCACCTTATGTAGTGGTGCTTATCAGCAGAGTCATAGGAGAGTAAAACTAGACCTCTCTCCTCAACACTTGATCTTTAGCGTGATATCACCCAAAAAACTCACACTTGGTGTGAGATCGCCCAAAAACTCACACTTGGCATTGTATGCTAACTTGGTGAATGTTTTACATCTTTTATAGCTCTTGAAATGAAAGCAAACATGTTAAGATATGTTTTGATCTTAAGAGAATGTGTTGCTAATTTGGATTCTTGCATCTTGTGGCTTATTGCATGGACAACAAATATTGTACTTGTATGTTTCTTTGATGTGACGGCTGCATTGTCGTATAATTGCTTGCTCTTGTGCTGATTGACAGCATACCCTGAATCAATTCCATTGATTCAAGTATGCTGAGGTCCTCTTGTGTTTTCTATGTTAATTCACACTTGAACTGGACTAGGATTATTATAAGCGTGCAGCGTCTGATTACAGGTGTGAATAGCTAGCACGAAAATGCCAACGACAGGGGTTCGATTCTTGAACCCTGTACTGTCGAATTCGGGACCTCGTGGGGCGAGAAACGCTTGGACACGGGTGGCCTTGGCATGTAATCGGAAGGACGGAACGTCCTGCTCTGCGTTAACGTGGATGTTAGCAAGGGGCTGGAAGGAAGTTGTTAGTGTTAGTGGTTAGTGTGAATTAAACCTAAACTAACCCTAAGACCTAACATACATCCTACACTACTATCCTAGTGGATTTTTAAATTATAAAAAAAAAAAAAAAAAAGGAAAAATAAATCTAAATCCTAAAACCTAAGGTCTAACTAAGACCTAGGTCGAATGAACTATGTAACCTAAAACTAATCCTAAGCTAAAGGGGTACGCAGACCCTTGGGAAGAAAAGGATAAGGATGGATAGGAGGCATTCATTGGCATTTATGAACTGTCCCTTCGGGGACGGCGCCAGTTTTGGCGGGACAGGTAGGAGATAGAGGTATCCATTTGGAAGCTTGGCTAAATTCATTTGCATGGAAAAATTTGAAAATTGGAGACTTGCCAACCCAAGTGGAGGTGGCGTAGAAAATAAGGAAAAAGGGCGAGCCTTTATTGCATTAATGGTTCTTGGTCCTCGCGACCAGCTCGCCTTGGGAAGTGTATGAGGGAATTTTGATTTTCATTTTTTGTTGATTCGAGCTTTTGCAAAGTTGCTCTGCATTTGGTTTCTTGGTCTGGTTCAGTCGAACCAGCTCTTGCATTCGACATTTTCTTGGAAGTTTTGAGGCTGTTGATCAGCCAAGAAGAAGAAAGTCTTTGGGAATATTGTGTTGCCGTTGTGTGGAAGAAAAAATGCGGCAAAACGAAGCTTTCTTCGAGTTCTGGAAAAGAGATTACAGGCATGTTAAGCCCTTCTCTTTAAAATCTTTGCTTGATTTAAATGTTTCATTAAAACAACCCTGCTCTTGGGTTGGGATTGCTTGATTGTTTTTGAGTTGATTTGGAAATGGATTTGTTGATTCTTGCCTTCTTTTCCTTGGAAAATGATATGAAACGGCTCTTGGTTGCTCGGCCTTGATTTGTTGTTGCTTAAATTTGGTTGGAATAGGAATTACCGTTGTGGTTGCTGACAGTGTTGTAGAAAGAAATAAACATTTTCTTCCTCTGTACATGTGGTATGGAGTGGACAGGCTGTTTAAACTTTTTCTTATAATGTAATCGTTCTCCTTGATGTTGTGCTTGGAACTGCTATTACATGTGAAGAGAAAAATGGAATTTCAGTCATGTTATGTTGCTATGATATGGGTTTCCTTCCTTTCTTGCTGTCATTTTTGGAAATAATGGGGTACAGTCGTCCCCTTGCTGTTGTGGTTAATCCGTCCTTGCATTTGATTGGTTGGAAACACTTCCACGACGTGCTGGTTTGTTGACAGTATGGTGTTTGAAATAGATATAATTCTTTCACTGTTCGTGTTGTTTGAAAGTGGAACAGGTGTGTAATCGTTCCTTATGGTGTAAAGGTTTTCCATTTAGTGTAATCGTTTCTTTCTTGTGTATGTGGAACTGTCTTTGCAAGAAAAGAGGAAATGGAAATACAGTCGCATATATTGCTGTAATTTGGGTTCTGTTGAATCTTGTTGTCATTTTGGAAATGATACAAAATACTGTTATTGGTCACTGAGTTCAGCTTTGTCCTTGTATTTCTTGAATGAAATGCTTTCCTGTTGTGCTTGCTGGTTGTTTAACAGTATTGGGAAAAATTGTCATATGTATCACGGGTCTGTACGTGTTAATTGAGTTATTTCTCTTTTGAAACCATAAGTTCTTTTCTGATGAACTGGAATGAAAGAAGCGATGGTTGTTGAAGTTGTTTCATATGGAAATTTTTATAAAGGAAATAGATTCTCTTCCTTCTACTGTCTTGGATTCTGATGAAAGTGGCATTCGGGACCCCTATGAGTAATTGAATTCGAATTTAAATTCAAGTAGTAGCAACATTTCCATGGCTGTGCCCTTTTCTTGTATAAGAAATAAGCAATTATGTTTTGGAATCCGTGAAAATAGGAAAAGTAGACTGTTTTCCTTCTGAAGTTATTGATTGACTATAATTTCTCCTTGCTGTGAAAATAGGATGGTTTTATTGTGTTTTCTTGATACTGTTCGGTCTTCTTAATCAGATTATTGACGCAATTATAAACTAGTTTTGTATTCTGTGCAATGAATGATTATAAATTCTTCTTGCTGTAATGAAGGATGACCCCATTGCGTCAGCGCAGTCGAAGTTTGACCTTCTGATATTATTTTGTTTTTACTATCTTGAGAATGCAAATTTGGCTGGAACGTTCATTACTGTAGCTTGTTGAATTGCAGCTGTACTGGCTATGTGTGATGCTTATCAATGAGAACGTTTACGTTGTTGTCTGTCTAAGTTGAGTTGTCTTGCTTAGAAAAACGTGATTGAATGTTTTTACTTCATTCTGAAAACAATGATTGTTCTTAATGAAATAGTAGAGAATGAATTCTTCTCTTTTTGCTATTTGGGACTCTGAAAGTGACATTGGAATTATAGTGTCTAAGACTCGGTCTTCTGTAGGTAACAGCCATGTACCATTTGTTATTAAGAACTATATGTGTTCAGAGGCATAAAAGATTATATGAATATATATACTTGCGTGGTTGCAAATTTGTTGTTGGTTAGCTATACAGTGTAAGAAGTAAGGAATCTTCTAGTATAGCAAATACCTAGTATACATATTGATATGGCTTGCTCCAGGATAATTATAATGTCTTACTAACCTGTTTGGCATTTATATGAACTGAAATGAATGAAATTATTCTTGCCGAGAAAGTGAATTCCGAGTGGATTTTGTAAGTTTCACTCTGAACTGTTATATTGATTTGTCTTTCGTCTGGATTCCACTGTTAGGACAGTCATGTGGAAAGAGATAGAGATATGAATTAATGTTTTAGAAAGATGATCTTTCTTCTTTCATTCAGTTAGGAACCTGGAATTCGTGAATGAAGAATTTTATGGAGCTTAGATGAGAGCTACTATATGCATTGTTGTTCGCTTTCTTGTTTGTACTTGAATGCTTTAAAACTTAATGTGCTTCATGAACGGAAAGGGAAGTAATGGATTTATATTCAGTTAGTTTCATCCTTTGCATTTGTTATTAATGAAAGGCGTGGAAAAGATAACTGTATGCTGTATAGGCAGCAATCTACTTGAATTCCTAACTTTACAAATTTTGTAAATTGATACTTGCAATGATTATGTGAAAATGGGACAGCAGTCCCTTGGCTGGTTGTGATGATATTCTGATGATTTAGTGGTTATGCTGATCTCTCTTTTGTGCTTTTCGAGATTGATGTTTTGCTGTTGTTTCATAAAAGCAGGGTTCTTTTATTGAAACAGTTAGTTGAAGCATCTTATTTTAAGGATAAGTGCTTAATGTGCTCAGTTCATTGAACTGACCCGTGCAATTCATTTTGCAGATGGAATTTGATTAGAATGAAGACTTGGCTGTCTTCTGATGCCTCTTGATAAAATATAAATTAAATTGTAACTGTTGCTTTTATTCCTCTTTGAGGAATTGTGAAAGAAGAAAATATATTCTTCTGTCCATGAGTTGTATAGATACTTTGTAAAAACTATACCCAATCAGTTGGATTGGCAAATGTACAAATTATGACTTGAAATATTGAATACAGTTACAAGTGTGATATTTTCAATAATTATATCAGTTTGATATTGTTATATAAATTGGGAATAAAATGTTACTTCTCAATTTGGAATTGTTTCGTAATCCTCGGATGGATGTTGAAATGAAACTGATATTTATTCTTACTTAAATACAACCTTTAAGTTGAATAATGCAATTAATTCATACTTGGGTAAAGATGAATTTTGAATTGACATTAAAAAGGATTAAGAGGAATATGATTTTATAATCAGAGGGTATTCAGGATTAGCTTAGGAGCTAAGGAATATCAATTTAAATTTGGAGTATTCGAACTTCGTTTTCGAACTCCATCATTGATCCCGTTTGATAAAAATTCAGATTAAAGGATATAGGATACATATATCCATAACTAATGATCCTTAACTATATAATGTTAAGGGGAACAAATGAGTTCATTTCTTGAAGTTTAGACCTCGTTTGAATGACGTCTAATAAGTTAATATTCTGAAATAAGTTGCAGTTGGAAACATCTTGGTTAAGTTTAATAGGTTAAACTTATTATGTCCGTCGGTACGGACTGCTTAATCTAATGATTAAGAAATAAACCAAGTAAGGAAATGTAGCTCTTCGATACGAAGGAGACGATACATAACGAACTAATGGGCGAGTTTAGTCCCTTTTAGTTATATCTGGCTACCCAACGAAACGAGGATCAAGGGATCAGCGTGGACGCTGAAAATTGCTTAAACTATTAACTCGTGGCTAAGTCACTTGGGCAGGATGTGTATTCTCGTTGGGAGAATTCTGCAGGACATTGGCATACGCCAGCTACAGCAAGGTGTCTTCATGAAGACGGGGTCTTCATGACGACACATTGTTGCAGCTGACATATAGCAATGCCCTCCCGAATTAAAACATTTAGAATACATAGGCTGAATGTGTAGATCTTAGCTGGGGTGGAGATAGGGTATGATTTGGTATACGGAGTGACTCCGGAATACTAAAGATAATCAGACACACGGAGTCGTGGGGTAACGACACCGTATGTCTGCGTATCTTTAGTTACAGGAGTGCCTTCCTATACCCGCTCATATTACTGGCTGGAATCGAAAGTTTAAAACGGAACTTAAACGATGAGGACTGGTAGGAACCAGGAAAGACCATTCTAGATAACAGGTGAAGTGAAGTGAAGGACGTATTCCGTAGATGTGTATCACATTCGGGAATATGATCATGCAAAGCATGTGAAAATCTTTGGCCAAAGTATCGCAATTCTTTGGTTGCGTTGTCCTTATCACTTAATTTAAGATGCGGGATGTCGAGATGAATATCGAATGAGATATTCGATAGGCTTCTTAAATGGATCACTTCGATAACCGGGAAGGTTATGAGAACAAGTATATAAAATATACTATGCATAAACAAACATGAAGGATCGGTTGTTGCGAGTCATGTACATGAAGGATCGGTTGTTGCCGAGTCATGAAATGAAGGATCGTTGAAACTCAGAGCCATGAAAATGGAAGATCGGCGAGTTCATCGAGTCATTTACAGTAGCATATAGAATCTGTTATGAGATTGAATGGCATTGAATGTGTGTTCCATATTGTAAATATGTGAACAGGGAACATTCGTTTTTAAAGAAATTGTATGATCCAAACTGTGTGGTTTGGGCAGAGAACAATTATTAAATCTTGAACGTGTGTTTGAATTTTATAATTCATAACAGAGAACGTTATATAAAAAAAAAAAAAAAATTTCCCTTGTTCTGGTGTTTTAAAATGGGGATGTTACATCTTGGTATCAGAGCTGAAGGTTGCAGCTCTTGGACCTAATGAGTCCACGTTATTAATAAAGTTTACATTTTCTTATTGAACAGAAAATGGTCAGGACAAGAGGGAATGCTGCGAATAACCCGTTGCAGGGTGGAGAAGCAGCAACTGCCCAAAAGCTGGATGAAATCCTTGCTGCCCTACTTGATACGAGGGATCGTTTGACTGTACTGGAACAACAGTCAATGGGCAATGAAGAGGAGGGGAATGAAGCTGAAATAAATGATCAGCTGCCTCCTGTGGACAACATCAACGGAGGGAATCCGGGTGTTGATGATAATAACGTAATTGCTCCTAATCCCCCTGAAAATAAAAGGGCAAGATTAGCAGCTGAACTTACGAATGATATAAAGAGAATAAGTCCTCCAAAGTTTGATGGAACAACTCTTGGGGACGGAGCTGAAAACTGGCTCAGTGAAATGGAGAAATACTTTGCAATAAGAAACTTCTCTGAAGAGACTAAAGCGATATGGGGAGCATATCAGCTTTCTCATGAAGCATCATCCTGGTGGGACAACCGTAAGGTTGAGCTGAATATTGTCGAATCAGACATAACTTGGGATCAATTTAAGGGATATTTTAGGCAAAGATGGCTGCCTCAACTCTATTTTGATAGGAAAATGACTGAATTTCAGAACTGGTCGCAAGGAAGGCTGTCGGTGACAGAATACTGGGAAGGGTTTACTAAACTCCTTAAGTATGTGCCGCATGCAAGGCGACGAGAAGTTCAGAATACGGAAATTCATAATGGGACTGAATCCCATCATTGGTGGCGAAGTGGATGTCCACGGCCCAACCACCATGGATGGAGTTGTCGAAAAGGCAATCAGACAGGAACAAAAATTGAGAGCAATCTCTGCTCACAGGGAAGAGATAAGGAAGAAGATTCCCAATCCTTCTTCGTCTCTTGCACCAAAAAGGGGACCTTGGAAAAGGTTTGGTGTGAAAAATAAAATTGTTGTAGATAACAACAAGAAACCTGTGATGAACAGACCTGTAAATAGCGTGCGGAACAGCTTCCCAAAAGTTAGTGGCATTGGACAGAAGTCCTATGGAAGCCAAAACGATAACTTTAAGGCTGGTAATAAATTTGAACCTAGAAAAGGGCCAGCTGGAGGATGCTTCAACTGTGGAAAAGACCACTATGCGAATCACTGTCCTCTGAAGAAGGATGATCGCGGACAGCAGCATAGGATACATGCTGCAGTGTCTAACAGACAAGCTGAAAAGCAAGTGACGCCCATAGAAGTTACGGGTAAGTTATTCGGTAAACCTGTAGTTGTACTTTTTGATACTGGAGCTACAGAATGTTTTATTTCTACTGAACTAACTATGAAATTAAAAAGAAAGGCTGCGAGAATGGATAAAACATGGACAGTGCATTATGGGAATAATGCTATCCATACAGTTGAAATGTGCCTTTTTGGGGCAATTCTTGACCTGCCTGGTTTCTCCACCGAAGTTGACTTGTATGTCACTCCTCTAGGATCATATGATATCATTATTGGAGTTAACTGGTTGGCTGAACATAAAGCAAAAGTTGACTGTTATGAAAAACAAATCAGTTGCCTTGATGACCTGCAGAAAGCAGTAGTCATTCAAGGTGTAAAACGGGAAGTTGCAGTTAGGAAACTGACGGCTATGCAACTAAAGAGGGCCAAAAACAGAGGCTGCACTTTGTATGCGGTAAAAATGACAGAAAATGAAGTGGAAGATAATGATTTCATGGAAAGGTATCCATTGTTGAGGGATTTTCGTGATGTGTTTCCGGAGGAATTGCCGGGTCTTCCGCCCAAACGTGAGTTTGACTTCGCTATAGAGATCAAACCAGGAACGGAACCCATATCTAAGGCACCTTATAGAATGACTACCATTGAGCTGGTAGAACTGAAGGCTCAGTTACAAGAACTTCTGACTAAGGGGCTGATCAGACCGAGCGTCTCACCTTGGGGAGCGCCGGTAATCTTTGTAAAGAAAAAGGATGGCACCTTGAGGTTGTGCATTGATTACAGAATGCTGAATAAAGCAACCATTAAAAATCGATACCCACTTCCAAGAATCGATGATCTGTTTGATCAGATGCGAGGAGCATCAGTCTATTCAAAAATAGATCTGCGGTCAGGGTACCATCAGCTGAGAATAAAAGAGGAAGATATTCATAAAACAGCTTTTAGAACGAGGTATGGGCACTATGAGTTCACGGTGTTGCCTTTTGGGCTGACTAATGCACCTGCCGCCTTCATGAATCTAATGAATAACATTTTTCAAGAATACTTAGACAAGTTTGTGCTTGTATTCTTAGACGACATTCTTATATACTCTAAAAATGTCGAAGAGCACCAAGAACATCTCAGGATAGTGCTGGAAATCTTAAGAAAGAGGAAGTTGTATGGCAAACTGTCCAAATGTTCCTTTTATGATGCAGAGGTGCATTATTTGGGACACGTTATAAGCAAAGACGGGATAGCTGTTGACCCTTCAAAGATCACAGCTATAACTGAGTGGCCTGCACCTAAGAACGTGCACGAAGTAAGGAGCTTCATGGGCTTGGCTGGATATTATAGAAAGTTCGTTAAGGACTTTTCAAAAATTGCTGCCCCAATCACTTCGTTGCAGAAGAAAGAAAAGAAATTTGTCTGGACAGACAAATGTGAATCTGCCTTTAAAAAGTTAAAGGAGCAGTTAACTACAGCACCTATTTTGACTGTACCTGATCCAAATGGAGATTTTATGGTTGTAACGGACGCCTCAGGAGAAGGCCTTGGGGGTATTTTGTTACAGAATAACCATGTTATCGCTTATGAAAGCAGAAAGCTTAAGTTACATGAACAGAACTATGCTCCACACGATCTTGAGCTCGCTGCCATAGTACATGCGCTTCAAATATGGAGGCATTACCTTCTTGGCAAGCCCTTTGAATTAAAAACAGACCATCTGGGGCTGAAGTATATTTTTACTCAGCCAAATCTGAATGCAAGGCAACGAAGATGGTTAGAATTTCTGTCTCAGTATGATTTTGATATAAGCTACATTAAGGGCAAGGAAAATAGAGTAGCAGATGCTCTGAGTCGAAGGAAGCATATCTCTGCTCTTATAACGTTAAGAACTCAGTTTAAGGATGAGGTAAAAGATGCCTTAGAATCAGATCCCTATTTTCAGCAAGTCAAATCAGCACTTGCTGCAGACCCGCAGGACAGCAGGTATAAGGGATTTCGTTTTGATAACGAAGGAGTTCTGAGGTTCGAAAACAGGGTATATGTACCTGTGGCAAATGACTTAAGAGGGAAATTGCTCACTGAATTCCATAATTCACCTTTTTCTGGACACCCTGGCATCACAAAAATGCTTGCTGATCTTAAGCAGCAATATTTTTGGAAGGGAATGAAAAAGGATGTGGTAGAGTTTGTAACACACTGCTTGGAATGTCAGCGTGTTAAAGCGGAACATATGCACCCTTCTGGATTATTGTATCCCCACAGCATTCCGCAGTATAAGTGGCAAGTGATAACGATGGATTTCGTTCAAGGATTGCCTATGTCAAGAAATAAACATGACATTATCCTGGTTGTAGTCGACAAATTGACCAAAGTGGCACACTTCATTGCTGGTAATTTGAAGGACGATGCACCAGTTTTAGCAAGAAGATTTGTACATGAAATCTTCAGGTTGCATGGAATACCGGAATTAATCATATCGGACAGAGATCCGAGGATGACATCAAGGTTTTGGCAAACGCTTAATGCAGCCTTGGGAACTAAATTAAACTTCAGTTCTGCATATCATCCAGAAACGGATGGGCCACCGAGAGAGTTAATCAAGTTTTAGAGGACATGCTGAGGATGTATTGCATGGACCAGCAGTATAAATGGGAGGAATACCTTCCGCTGGTAGAATTTGCTTACAATAACACCTATCATGCCTCTTTAAAAATGGCGCCCTTTGAAGCATTGTATGGAAGAAAATGCAGAACCCCTATCAGCTGGGACAGCGTTGAGGACAGAGAGGTAATTGGGCCAGAAATCCTTATGGAAATGGAACAAGCAAATCAAAATGATTCGGGAACATCTAAAGGAGGCTGCCATAGGCGAGAAGAGCTATGCAGAGACTTGAAGCGGGTTGTGAGGCATTATAAACTTGGAGAGAAGGTCTTTCTTCGGGTGAAGCCGAAAAAGAGCTCCATAACCTTTGGCAGGGCTGCCAAGTTGTCACCACGTTACGTGGGACCTTTTGAAATTATTGAAATAATCAACCCTGTAGCTTATCGTCTAGCATTACCTCCTGCCTTGTCTCAAATGCATGATGTTTTTCATATTTCTTTGCTTAAGAAATACGTGACAGATTTATCACATGTGCTAAATTGGAATTCCTTGCAGGTCCAAGACCCAGGAATAATCGTGGTTAAGCCCATTCGAGTGTTGGGAACTCGCCAGTTGTACTTGAGAAATCGCGAAGTGAACCAATGTAAGGTCCAGTGGGACCAGTTCAGCGAAGAAAGTGCAACTTGGGAGAATCTCGAAGAAATGAGATCTACTTTTCCACATCTGTTTAACTGAATATGAAATTCAGAGAACTGAAAATTTTACCAAATTTAGACAATTATTAGTCTATTGTACAGTTGTCTTAAAACGTTGTTTTTAAGAGAGAATCTGTTTTTGGTATGAACTTATGAATGAAAGGACAATAACTGAATTTTGTCCTATGAACTCCTTGATTTGTAAATCTGATCATCGGGACGATGATTCTTTAAGGAGGGAAGAATGTAACACTCTGATTTTGTATGCTAACTTGGTGAATGTTTTACATACTGTTATAGCTCTTGAAATGAAAGCAAACATGTTAAGATATGTTTTGATCTTAAGAGAATGTGTTGCTAATTTGGATTCTTGCATACTGTGGCTTATTGCATGGACAACAAATATTGTACTTGTATGTTTGCTGATGTGACGACAGATTGTCGTATAATTGCTTGCTCTTGTGCTGATTGACAGCATACCCTGAATCAATTCCATTGATTCAAGTATGCTGAGGTCCTCTTGTGTTTTCTATGTTAATTCACACTTGAACTGGACTAGGATTATTATAAGCGTGCAGCGTCTGATTACAGGTGTGAATAGCTAGCACGAAAATGCCAACGACAGGGGTTCGATTCTTGAACCCTGTACTGTCGAATTCGGGACCTCGTGGGGCGAGAAACGCCTGGACACGGGTGGCCTTGGCATGTAATCGGAAGGACGGAACGTCCTGCTCTGCGTTAACGTGGATGTTAGCAAGGGGCTGGAAGGAAGTTGTTAGTGTTAGTGGTTAGTGTGAATTAAACCTAAACTAACCCTAAGACCTAACATACATCCTACACTACTATCCTAGTGGATTTTTAAATTATAAAAAAAAAAAAAAAAGGGGAAAAATAAATCTAAATCCTAAAACCTAAGGTCTAACTAAGACCTAGGTCGAATGAACTATGTAACCTAAAACTAATCCTAAGCTAAAGGGGTACGCAGACCCTTGGGAAGAAAAGGATAAGGATGGATAGGAGGCATTCATTGGCATTTATGAACTGTCCCTTCGGGGACGGCGCGCGATTTGGCGGGACAGGTAGGAGATAGAGGTATCCATTTGGAAGCTTGGCTAAATTCATTTGCATGGAAAAATTTGAAAATTGGAGACTTGCCAACCCAAGTGGAGGTGGCGTAGAAAATAAGGAAAAAGGGCGAGCCTTTATTGCATTAATGGTTCTTGGTCCTCGCGACCAGCTTGCCTTGGGAAGTGTATGAGGGAATTTTGATTTTCATTTTTGTTGATTCGAGCTTTTGCAAAGTTGCTCTGCATTTGGTTTCTTGGTCTGGTTCAGTCGAACCAGCTCTTGCATTCGACATTTTCTTGGAAGTTTTGAGGCTGTTGATCAGCCAAGAAGAAGGAAGAAAGTGCTGGGAATATTGTGTTGCCGTTGTGGAAGAAAAACGCGGCAAAACGAAGCTTTCTTCGAGTTCTGGAAAAGAGATTACAGGCATGTTAAGCCCTTCTCTTTAAAATCTTTGCTTGATTTAAATGTTTCATTAAAACAACCCTGCTCTTGGGTTGGGATTGCTTGATTGTTTTTGAGTTGATTTGGAAATGGATTTGTTGATTCTTGCCTTCTTTTCCTTGGAAAATGATATGAAACGGCTCTGGTTGCTCGGCCTTGATTTGTTGTTGCTTAAATTTGGTTGGAATAGGAATTACCGTTGTGGTTGCTGACAGTGTTGTAGAAAGAAATAAACATTTTCTTCCTCTGTACATGTGGTATGGAGTGGACAGGCTGTTTAAACTTTTTCTTATAATGTAATCGTTCTCCTTGATGTTGTGCTTGGAACTGCTATTACATGTGAAGAGAAAAATGGAATTTCAGTCATGTTATGTTGCTATGATTTGGGTTTCCTTCCTTTCTTGCTGTCATTTTTGGAAATAACGGGGTACAGTCGTCCCCTTTGCTGTTGTGGTTAATCCGTCCTTGCATTTGATTGGTTGGAAACACTTCCACGACGTGCTGGTTTGTTGACAGTATGGTGTTTGAAATAGATATAATTCTTTCACTGTTCGTGTTGTTTGAAAGTGGAACAGGTGTGTAATCGTTCCTTATGGTGTAAAGGTTTTCCATTTAGTGTAATCGTTTCTTTACTGTGTATGTGGAACTGTCTTTGCAAGAAAAGAGGAAATGGAAATACAGTCGCATATATTGCTGTAATTTGGGTTCTGTTGAATCTTGTTGTCATTTTGGAAATGATACAAAATACTGTTATTGGTCGCTGAGTTCAGCTGTCCTTGTATTTCTTGAATGAAATGCTTTCCTGTTGTGCTGGTTGTTTAACAGTATTGGGAAAAATTGTCATATGTATCACGGGTCTGTACGTGTTAATTGAGTTATTTCTCTTTTGAAACCATAAGTTCTTTTGCTGATGAACTGGAATGAAAGAAGCGATGGTTGTTGAAGTTGTTTCATATTGAAATTTTTAAAGGAAATAGATTCTCTTCCTTCTACTGTCTTGGATTCTGATGAAAGTGGCATTCGGGTTCTCTACGAGTAATTGAACTCGAATTGAATTCAAGTATTAGCAACATTTCCATGGCTGTGCCTTTTCTTGTATAGGAAATGAGCAATTACGTTTTGGTATCCGTGAAAATAGGAAAAGTAGACTGTTTTTCCTTCTGAAGTTATTGATGGATTATATTTTCTCCTTGCTGTGAAAATAGGATGGTTTTATTGTGTTTTCTTGATACTGTTCGGTCTTCTTAATCAGACTATTGACGCAATTATAAACTAGTTTTGTATTCTGTGCAATGAATGATTATAATTTCTTCTTGCTGTAATGAAGGATGACCCCATTGCGTCTGGCAGTCGAAGTTTGACCTTCTGATATTATTTTGTTTTTACTATCTTGAGAATGCAAATTTGGCTGGAATGTTCATTGCTGTAGCTTGTTGGATTGCAGCTGTACTGGCTATGTGAGATGCTTATCAATGAGAACGTTTACGCTGTTATCTGTCTAAGTTGAGTTGTCTTGCTTAGAAAAACGTGATTGAATGTTTTTACTTCATTCTGAAAACAATGATTGTTCTTAATGAAATAGTAGAGAATGAATTCTTCTCTTTTTGCTATTTGGGACTCTGAAAGTGACATTGGAATTATAGTGTCTAAGACTCGGTCTTGCTGTAGGTAACAGCCATGTACCATTTGTTATTAAGAACTATATGTGTTCAGAGGCATAAAAGATTATATGAATATATATACTTGCGTGGTTGCAAATTTGTTGTTGGTTAGCTATACAGTGTAAGAAGTAAGGAATCTTCTAGTATAGCAAATACCTAGTATACATATTGATATGGCTTGCTCCACGATAATTATAATGTCTTACTAACCTGTTTGGCATTTATATGAACTGGAAATGAATGAAATTATTCTTGCTGCCAGAAAGTGAATTCCGAGTGGATTTTGTAAGTTTCACTCTGAACTGTTATATTGATTTGTCTTTCGTCTGGATTCCACTGTTAGGACAGTCATGTGGAAAGAGATAGAGATATGAATTAATGTTTTAGAAAGATGATCTTTCTTCTTTCATTCAGTTAGGAACCTGGAATTCGTGAATGAAGAATTTTATGGAGCTTAGATGAGAGCTACTATATGCATTGCTGTTCGCTTTCTTGTTTGTACTTGAATGCTTTAAAACTTAATGTGCTTCATGAACGGAAAGGAAAGTAATGGATTTATATTCAGTTAGTTTCATCCTTTGCATTTGTTATTAATGAAAGGCGTGGAAAAGATAACTGTATGCTGTATAGGCAGCAATCTACTTGAATTCCTAACTTTACAAATTTTGTAAATTGATACTTGCAATGATTATGTGAAAACGGGACAGCAGTCCCTTGGCTGGTTGTGATGATATTCTGATGATTTAGTGGTTATGCTGATCTCTCTTTTGTGCTTTTCGAGATTGATGTTTTGCTGTTGTTTCATAAAAGCAGGGTTCTTTTATTGAAACAGTTAGTTGAAGCATCTTATTTTAAGGATAAGTGCTTAATGTGCTCAGTTCATTGAACTGACCCGTGCAATTCATTTTGCAGATGGAATTTGATTAGAATGAAGACTTGGCTGTCTTCTGATGCCTCTTGATAAAATATAAATTAAATTGTAACTGTTGCTTTTATTCCTCTTTGAGGAATTGTGAAAGAAGAAAATATATTCTTCTGTCCATGAGTTGTATAGATGCTTTGTAAAAACTATACCCAATCAGTTGGATTGGCAAATGTACAAATTATGACTTGAAATATTGAATACAGTTACAAGTGTGATATTTTCAATAATTATATCAGTTTGATATTGTTATATAAATTGGGAATAAAATGTTACTTCTCGATTTGGAATTGTTTCGTAATCCTTGGATGGATGCTGAATTGAAACTGATATCTATTCTTACTTAAATACAACCTTTAAGTTGAACAATGCAATTAATTCATACTTGGGTAAAGATGAATTTTGAATTGACATTAAAAAGGATTAAGAAGAATATGATTTTATAATCAGAGGGTATTCAGGATTAGCTTAGGAGCTAAGGAATATCAATTTAAATTTGGAGTATTCGAACTTCGTTTTCGAACTCCATCATTGATCCCGTTTGATAAAAATTCAGATTAAAGGATATAGGATACATATATCCATAACTAATGATCCTTAACTATATAATGTTAAGGGGAACAAATGAGTTCATTTCTTGAAGTTTAGACCTCGTTTGAATGACGTCTAATAAGTTAATATTCTGAAATAAGTTGCAGTTGGAAACATCTTGGTTAAGTTTAATAGGTTAAACTTATTATGTCCGTCGGTACGGACTGCTTAATCTAATGATTAAGAAATAAACCAAGTAAGGAAATGTAGCTCTTCGATACGAAGGAGACGATACATAACGAACTAATGGACAGTTTAGTCCCTTTTAGTTATATACAACTGCAACGGAAACGAGGATCAAGGGATCAGCGTGGACGCTGAAAATTGCTTAAACTATTAACTCGTGGCTAAGTCACTTGGGCAGGATGTGTATTCTCGTTGGGAGAATTCTGCAGGACATTGGCATACGCCAGCTACAGCAAGGTGTCTTCATGAAGACGGGGTCTTCATGACGACACATTGTTGCAGCTGACATATAGCAATGCCCTCCCGAATTAAAACATTTAGAATACATAGGCTGAATGTGTAGATCTTAGCTGGGGTGGAGATAGGGTATGATTTGGTATACGGAGTGACTCCGGAATACTAAAGATAATCAGACACACGGAGTCGTGGGGTAACGACACCGTATGTCTGCGTATCTTTAGTTACAGTGCCTTCCTATACCCGCTCATATTACTGGCTGGAATCGAAAGTTTAAAACGGAACTTAAACGATGAGGACTGGTAGGAACCAGGAAAGACCATTCTAGATAACAGGTGAAGTGAAGTGAAGGACGTATTCCGTAGATGTGTATCACATTCAGGAATATGATCATGCAAAGCATGTGAAAATCTTTGGCCAAAGTATCGCAATTGCTGGTTGCGTTGTCCTTATCACTTAATTTAAGATGCAGGATGTCAGATGAATATCAGTAACAGATATTCAGATAGGCTTCTTAAATGGATCACTTCGATAACCGGGGAAGGTTATGAGAACAAGTATATAAAATATACTATGCATAAACAAACATGAAGGATCGGTTGTTGCCGAGTCATGTACATGAAGGATCGGTTGTTGCCGAGTCATGAAATGAAGGATCGTTGAAACTCCGAGCCATGAAAATGGAAGATCGGCAGTTCATCGAGTCATTTACAGCAGCATATAGAATCTGTTATGAGATTGAATGGCATTGAATGTGTGTTCCATATTGTAAATATGTGAACAGGGAACATTCGTTTTAAAAGAAATTGTATGATCCAAACTGTGTGGTTTGGGCAGAGAACAATTATTAAATCTTGAACGTGTGTTTGAATTTTATAATTCATAACAGAGAACGTTATATAAAAAAAAAAAGGGCACCCCTGACCCTTTCTTACCTTACTCGCTCCTTTTGGGTCTTTTTTATCTTTTGGGAATATTTTTCACTTATGGGTCAACCTTCTAGTTGTCAATTATGAAATTCAAACACGAGAATCATAGAAATACATAGTTATGCTTTCAAAATGAAGGACCAAGAACTAAGCATTATTATCATCACCTAAGCTTGCATTCAAAAGCACCTAAAGTACTTAAAAGAATCTATCTAGTATCCATTCAAGGGACAAGGGCTGCATACTTCTGCATACACAACATAGGAAGGGGAAGTTCATTTTATTCCATCTACACATTCTACTACATTTTTACATTCTAGCTACAACCCGCTATTAATTACAACTTGCACAAGGGCGTCCTTGGGCATAATTTCTACACACAATCACAAGAACTACATGGATTTTGAGATGTAGTGCAGATCTTAATTGTAAGTTCACTCTTGAGGTGACCATTAGGGTCAATCTAACTCCCCATTTTGCATTTTACTTTTTAGGTTTGATGTGGTTTGTGGGATTTTGAAGGTGAACATCTCTTTTACAGGTTAAAGGTATCATCGGTGATCTTAGTACAAACAACAAGAGATCAATAGAGAAAAATTGTGACACCTTGCGACTAAACGAAAACAAGATCCAAATATTTTGCACACTCACGAGTACCTAGATCCGGTCGTTAGTGCCCAGACGCCCTTGTCCTATCATGAGCACCCTTGTTCAATCTTGTTCGTGAGATCCAAAATTTACAAATATTAATTATGATGTGCTTGCACCCTCTTCATAACTTCTCTCTGCCTAAATATTTTTTAGATTGCGTGAAAATCAACTAAGTGCTTTTGTTTACCCTTATTTCCTATGGTTTCATACTTTACATACTAGTTTGTTTGTGTTATTATTGTACTTTAGCATTACCCATCATTTATTTCAATAGTGACTCTATAATTAGATTTAATTCAAATTAAATTAAATCACTATACCATCGGCATTGTAATACTTTGTATACGGGCCAAAATGTGTCTCAATAACATTCACTCTTACTCATCCATTCGACTAGGGTATTTGATTCAATGAGTAGGGGATACACAGTATTGGCATATAAGGGGATATAATTAAAGGGGCTACAGTGAGCACTAGGGTCACATATCTAGAGGGAAGTAACCCTTACACTAGGTTAACCTAGGGTTTCCAAGGCCCACGGTCAAGATAGAGGAAGGAACCCTACTAAGATATCGATGGTTGGGTGTGGAGAGGTATGGATCAACAAATAAAAGAAAGAGGCATATAATAACTGAAATGGAGGTGACTAAAGAGCTTACATGTAATAAGAGTGTTAAGCTAACTAGTATCAAGAATCCATACCACTAAGATAACATAGAATAATGAAGAGGAGATGAACTAATCTATGAAAAGTGAAAAGAAGGGTTAGAGAACTTACCTTGTACCTATAGGGTGGTTGTTGATGCATCTATACCCCCAAGATGCAACACAAAAAGAGAGAAAGAGTCGCTACTAGTTAGAGTATGGGAAGACCATTCTTGTCCTAGACTCACTATATGTTGACCCAATAGTGAAAGAAATCATCCAATAATAGAGGTTCCCAATCCAATCCAAGCATAATGCAAGATGAACCAAAATCTAGGTGAGAAGATATGAAGATGGCGCAAAAAGAGAAAACAAAGTGGAAATTTGGATGTATTAGCTTCCTTTTTCCACTTTATGAGTGTCAAGTGAAATGAATACATATATAGGATGTTCTAGCACAGCGATGGCATCATCCATGAGAAAACATAACACTGACACAATTTCCCATGGGTGATTGTGTCGCCAAGGATGCAAAAATGAAGTGGTGTGTCATGAAAGGTAAAATAAATGTGTCGTGAGTCATGAAAGAGGATGAAAAAGGTGCAAAATGGTAGAATGCAAGCAAGAGATCATGAATATGATATGCATGAGACCTAGGAGGACAAGGATACCTAATGCAAACTAAGGCCAAGACCAAATAGTGACACTCTCTTTGTGTATTGTCTCTAACCCATAATGGTTACGTGAATAACCATTCCCCATTCCCAATAGGCCCCTTAAGGCACCCACTCAAGAAATAGATGCATCAACAACCCTTATCTACACAAGGACAATTGTTAGTAACAGGTATGAAAGATGAAAAGTGAAAAGTGAAAAATTAGGTGTATACATATGCCCACCATTGATCATTGCATGTCGCGAATAGTGAGATGGGGGTGATCAATAGAAAAATACAATCCATAACAATGATACCGAAAGTGAGTACATAAAGAAGTGCTAAAATTACTAGCTAAACAATATATATACCCACCAATGCGTACTGTAGTGTTGTTTGTCTTACCACGTGTGGGTACAATCCATCTTTGTAAAAACCATTGAGAAGAAAAAGCGAAAGGAAACACTAGAGGACCATCATAGACTAAGACATAAATCACCTAGATAGGGACCATTAGATGGATGTCATGATATCAAGATGTTGACTTGGTATAGTTTCATAGATGTATAGCCAAGCGGTGGGTAACAATGTTGAAAAGCACAAAAAACCGTATGGTAGAAGCTACAAAGAAGAAATTGTCATAAACCCAAAGGTGTACATAAAAAAAGATGTGTGATAAGCCCAAAGGGTGGATAACAAAGCTGAAAATCACAAAAAACCATGAGGTATAGGCTATAAGGTAATTATATAAATCCAAGCAAGACCATGATCCTAAGCGAGGATATGAATAATATTGCGGTGATCCTATCGTAAAGACCAAGGTTTGCGAAATCGAAAGAGTTGATAATGATGTCGGGATGGTTGATGAAGTAGTGAATTTGAGAAGGAAGAGATGAGAGATTGTAGCTAAGTACCGGAACTCCTGATCTCCTTCAGGCATGAAAATTCTTGAGAAATTGAGCATTTGTTGGTTCCTTGAAAATGTGGCCTTCATTGGTTTGAAGGCGATATGTGACCCCACCATTTCGATTGTATTTACCTTCTTTCTCGTGTATGTAATCAAGTTTAAGAGAGAGGTTTCCCACATCGAAAGTACATATATGAACAAGTTTATTTTATTGTTTGGAAAAACATTGTTTTTTCTTATGATTTCAAGTGTAAGCTCTATTGCGTAGTTCCTATAGTAAGTCAAGGTCATGGAGATGAGCTTCACGAATCACATAGTTCCTCATTTGGAATGATATCACAAAGGGAAATTTGGGGCGAAGGGATTTCCACCTTGAATGGAAGAATTGTCTTGGATTTATAAGTAAGTGAAAATGGGTTTGCCTCGGTGGTCATATAGATCCTGGTGTAGTATGCCCATAATGTAGCATATAGCTTCCCGTGCCAATCAAGTGCGTGATTCATGGACTGTTTTTTTATAAGATCTTCTTGAGAAATTTTTTTGTGGATTCATCTTATCTATTGCATTATGGATGGTATAATGTTGAGAATGGATATTTGATTTTGAATATAACACAAATTTGTTTCATTTCTTTGCATTTGAAACTCCCACCATTGTTAGATATGATGGTATGGGGAATTCTAATGCAACAAATGATTTGGTTGAGGATGAATTTAGATGTAGTAAGGCCAGACATGTTGGTGAGAGGCATGGCTTCAACCCACTTAGTAAAGTACTCTGTGGTTGTGATGATGAATACATGACCATCTTGGGATCGAGGTAGTTTTTCGATGTAATCTAATCCCCATATATTGAAGGGCCAGTGAGTGCGATGGATTACAATTCAATCGGAGGGTAATGAATAAAATCATCATGAAATTGGAAAGGTCATCCTTTATTGGTAAATTCATAAGCTTTCGATTCTAATGTAGGCCATTAGAAACCTATACATAGGCACTTGTATATCGTAGCATGACCGCTACAACGCCACCGCAAAGCACCGCCATATGCCTCCTCTAAGACAAGGGAAACCTCATCTTTGTTAATGCATCGGAGTAGAGTACCTTCAAAGTTGTTATAGTATAATATTTTATCTTTAAGCACATATTTAAGATCCTTTTTGTGTGTTTGTATATGCGTTTGGGGATCATTACCTTTTGTGTAAGTATGGTATTGTATAAATTGATGAATGTCAAGATACCTAAGGTCTTGGCAAGGCCGTGTGGCTCAACCTAATAGACATCTTAGATGTTTGGAGGGGGTAAAGTGACTAGATGTTGATGAATTTGTATAAGGGCATCCTCATGGGAATTAGACTATGACTAAAACTTAGTGGCGAGATGTGGTCAAAGAGTCACCAATGAATTATGCTCGCACGGGATAGATTCAATTGTAAATGAGGTAAATTGTGGTGTAAATTCCTGAACTAAGTCGTAATAGGCTTTCAAGTTTTTGTTGCAACATTGGTATGCACCAATAACCTATTAACACACCGGATGAGAATCCACCATGGCATGAAGGAAGGAGATACCCCTAGATAAGGAAACTTATATACCTAATATAAGAGCTTCATATTCCACCATGTTGTTAGTGATCCTGAATTCAAGTCGATAGGAAAGGGGAAAGCATGGCCAAAGGGTGTAGACACAAAATTATGCACTTTAGACATTATTTATCCCGGTCTTATACTAATATTTAGAAGGTTCTCAAGTGACTAAAGTACTAATTAATCTCACCTTTTGGCCATCTTTATTTTATATTTTATTTCATCATTCCTGCATATTTTCTAGCACTTATCCTTCCATTTTGCAACTTCTCATCATTCTAGCCCACAATCAAGGTGCCCCATCCTATCTTTGGAGCACCCAGGGTGCCCTGGTCCCACTATGGGCACCTAAACTGTGCACATCATTTTCTACTTCTTTTTTGGGCCATTCTAGTCATTTTTCATCCTTATCCTTTTCCAAGTCGGCCTTGTCGAGATTAATTACGAAATTAATCTTGATAGCCCTATAAATATTAAGTTATAAGACCATAATAAGGGTCCTAACATCACATAGTACTATCACTCCATCTAGAGTTCCATCCATTACGTCACTTGCATCCACATAGTGTCATGCATCAAGGATAGGAGATATGCATCACACATACTACATAGGGGGATTCTATTATATTCCATGCACACATATTATTTACATTTTATATAGTTATTATTGCTCACTACTTCACAAAGTGTGACTAACACAAGAGCACCTAGGGCATAACATGCACACACTCACCAGAACTACATCTAAATCTGAAATTTAGTGAAGTGCTCAGTGATAAGACCACTAGCTTGGCGGCTGAGGTCAGTCTGAACCATTCATTTCCATCTTTATTTTTCTATGGTTTGATACTTCCTTTTTTATTATAGGTCATCACACAACTCATCTAGTGAATCCTGTGTGACGAAAGGCGGGGTTCAACCAACTTGTGATAATATCAAATTCGGTATTTGGGCATTTACATAGATCGAGTGCCCACACTACAGACCCAGGAACCTAGGGGCACCCTAGTACCTTCCCAGGCACCCCAGTCAGTTTAGATCTTCTAGATTTGGTCTTCACAGGGTTCCTAAGTGATCGTATGTACTTCCATATTTTACTTTCAGACCTGCGATAGTCTCTTCCAATCAGCTAAGCCATTTCCTTTCCTTCTCTTGCATATTTAGGTTTTGCTTCATTTAGAATAATTAATTACATTTATTCTATAATATTTTAGTCTTTTATTACAACGTTTTAGTTCTCCTAATTAGATTAACATCAATACCCTATCCCCATCTAGGTTATATTTTTGTTAATCATTTTGGTGAACCCGACTTCCATTTTTTTGTTTTATGCCCATTACTCGTAGTGGTCACTTTGGACCTCTCCATTACTGTGAGCTTCATTCTCCTCTTCCCTACCTCTAGATCCATGGTTAACATACCTACCTCTATAGCTGAAAACCCCTTAGACACCTCTACCTAGGTTCCCCTTCACGAAATTGAAACCATGGTTAGTGAAAAATCCTATGACGAGGATACTAATGTTGACCAGGAACAACTTGATGCTATCACGTATTTTTCCAAACTTTATGTGAGAATCCCACTCATCTCCCTCATGTTTTGCATGCCCTACTTGCTGCTAAGTGAGCTTGTGAAGCATCCCTACCCGTTTCTTCCACCCCTATGGTATCTACACCACCTATTTATGTTTCCACTCCTCCTATAGCAACTACCGTCCCTCCAACCCACCAGGGTGCTTCTAATGGTCCACTTGGTTCCTCCTCTAATACTCCTGATTTTACATCATTATACCAAGATCTCCAAAACCAAATCCACCAGTTACAAGTCACTACTTCTAAAGGGTATTTATTGCTTGACTTCGCCTCCTTATTACATTCTCCCTTTGCACCATCCATCTCTGCTTACCCGTTCCCACCTAACTTCATCTCTCCCAAACTTCCCATTTTTAAAGGCCACGGTGATCCACAAGAACATCTTTGTGATTTCCATGTCGTATGTCTCGACTATGCGCCGATGATCATACTATCCTCACCAAATTATTTCCACGTAGTCTACAAGACTATGTGATGCATTGGTTCTATGACTTACCACTACATTTGGTGGTTTCATTTACGTATTTGGCCGACGCTTTTCTCACACACTTTTCTATCAATATCAGTTCCACACTCTCTTATGCCCAACTCGCTCAGCTTAAACAAGGCTCCATTGAATGCTTCCCTGATTATGTCTTATGATATAAGAATAGTGTAGCCAAGATGACCAATTTCCTCGTAGACTCAAAACTGTAAGATTTATTTGTCCATAGTCTCTTACCACCTCTCCAAGATAGTGTGCTCTTTGAAACTTTTCCATCATTCGACCAACTTTGTCACGCTCTCAAACTACGCGAGACTAAACTTGTCTCTGTAGGAAAGCTCAAATATCAGGATGCACCTTCTTCCTCACCCACATGCCAAGTAAGACACTATTCAAGGTGCCCACACATAAATCTAGTGATCCAAAACTATTGTTAATGCAGTCTCCACTCTAGGGAATTGCACCTCAACCATACCAATGTCCTTTTACTAAACTTAGTACCCCACTAAGTGTCTTATTGCCACAACTCATTGATAGTAATCTCATTACTCTGCCACCACCTTTACAACTTGACCCATCCCGACCCAAAGGGCGTAACTTTGACGACCACTCTTATTGTGATTATCATCAATGCATTGGGCATTCCATTGATCGTTGTTTTAAGCTCCGACATCTCATCCAAGACCTGCTCGATAGTGGCCATCTTGAGCTCCTAGAATCCCCCACATCCGTCCCTACCAATGATAACCACAAACTCCAAATATTTAACAACCCATTACCAAACATGATACTAAGCAAGTCGATTCATCTTCTAACTATGTCTTCCATACATTGTCTTCTCCCCGGACCTCTTGACTTTCTTATTGCTCACATTTCGCTTCAGCACCGATTATCTCCTTCTCCAATGTTGACTACCACGCTACGTTTGTATCGACCATTTACATATACAGGCATCTATAGGCTCAACCTTTATCAACAACATTAAGGTTGATCCCTCTTCCCCCATTAGCGCATGTTCTTTTTCCTTCTTATGCTCTATCGGGTACCCTCCATCACGAATTGACTACCCGTTCAAACGAACCTATGGTGTTGTTAAGTTACATATCACAGTTGGTCCTCTCACTCTCCTCCTACCTTGTCTTGTAAGTCAAACCGTCCAAGGATGTGACTTACTTCTCAACCTCAATTGGATTCGTAAATCCCAAGCTATTATTTCTATGAACCATTTGCTCCGCAAATTTTTGTACAAAAAATAAGTTATTTTCATTAGCGGTATTCCTCCTTTACCACCATTATTGTCACCTTCTAGTTCCGTTGCTCATGCATATCCTCCTCTTCCTTACACAACTCCTCTGACATCACCTATATTGCATCCTATTCCTACTTCACCGCCTCAATTGGCCCCTATCGTCCAATCCATTCCATTAGTCCCACATCACAAGATAGGCCTATTCCAAAATACCACTACCGCATCTCATCCACCAATCACCGCCTCACTTTATTCCACATGGCTCTTCTTCTCCCTTACGTATGGCACCTCATCGATCTCCATCGCCCACACACTTTACTACACCACAAAATTTGTCTTATGTACACCCATCACATGCATATTGGCTCCATTCCATGTGCATCATTTGTTTACCATACCACCATTACTCGAGCATCGCTCTCCCCTTTCATCATCCTAGGCACCGGTCGATGAGACCTTTGTCCTTTGACCTTATAGGGTGATTTCTCATTCGTTACCACTCGGGGGCATACCCACTACATAATCCTCCACCTTCCTTATATTTAGCATCATTGTACTCCTACTCTTCTATCTCTTCGCATATGCGTACACTTATTTCACATTCTAGCACCCTCATTACCCGATGACGTACTCTTGTGCTTCGGTTCACACTGGAGTGTTTAGGGATTACCATTACACTGATCCCCACACACTACACTATAGGGTCTACACACTTACATTATATTGTATACACCATTCATCCTACACCTATACATCACACATCTTCACAACATACATTTTTCATATACTACACTATTCATCAAGTACATATGAGTCTAGTTTTCGATTTTCATCATCACGCTCTACATTTACGCTAGGTTACATTATATATATGGGTCTAGCTTTACGTGTTATCACTCCATATTCTATCTATACCTATTACCACATCTTCCATATTCTACACACCCTATATTTCCCACATTACCTAAGTCTTATAACACATCTATTCATCATTTATATTATACATACTACACTAGGTTCCATTACATATGGGTCTAGTTTCATTGTTATACATTCCATTTCTATATACTGTCACTATTGCATATCACACATTACATATTCTATATATGTTACACATATTACATTGCATTTCCACACTTTGTGCATTTACATACGATATTCATCACTTGGTTGTTTATACTACGTTGTCTTCTCCACACCGCACTTTGCACCACCCCTATGACGCACTCTAGTTCCTCGGTCTATACTCGATTGTTGAGGGTTTACCAATCAAATGGACCTCACTTTCATCAGGTGACATATTTCTCATCCAACATTTCCAACGTTAGTGACATACACCTTAGGTTAAATTGTCACCCATTCTATCATCTTGTAGTGGTATATGCTTTAGGATAAATCACCACCCCCATTTTATCATTTTTAGTGACATACACCTTAGGTTAAATTGTCACCATTCTATCATCTTATAGTGGTATATGCTTTAGGCTAAATCACCACCCCCATTTTATCATTTTGTAGTGGCCTACACTTTAGGGTACATCACCACTCTTTTTTATCCATCCCATAGTGACATACGCTTTAGGCTACATCGTCACCCATCTCCATCCACTCATTTTATAGTGATATACACTTAGGGATAAATCATCACTCACACATTCAACATGTCGTGGTATACGCTTAGGCTATAGGGTCCACATTTATCTTTCCATATGTCTCCTCATCATCCTTTTCATTCTATAGTGATATACACTTAGGGATAAATCATCACTCTTCCATTCAACAAGTCATGGTATATGCTTAGGCTATAGGGTCCACACACATATTTACATATGTTGCATCCCCATACACTCATCCTATAGTGATATACACTTAGGGATAAATCATCACTCTCCCATTCAACAATTTGTGATACACGCTTCGTCTACAAGGTTCATGCATATCTCTCCACATGTTGCATTTCATCACCATCATATATACACAACAATCACAACATGTTAGATAAAACTAACACTACTCGACCATTTTCTGATGAAGCACTCTCATTTATGTTCCATTCTTGACTGCTGATGGGAAAAAAAAAGTAAATCTCACTATATACACTTCCATCCACTCGGGGGCACGTTGCTCCTATCATTCCATCTTGCATTCCATTCCACCCATCCACAACATACTGCATTGTCTTGGGGGCATTTACTCTTGCTTACTAATGCTTTGCATGTTCCTTTACTACACATGCTAGCTTGATTTATTATATGTCATTATCATACACACATGCGCATTCACATCTTTTTTTAGTGTGATCGCAGATACGAGACTATACACGCGCAAAGATGCTTGCCTTCTACCCTTCCTATACTGGTCGTTGGGGGCATCTAAATTCATCTTATCCAAGTGTTATTGTTACATTTTTTACTTATAATCTTATAATACTTGTTCATACACGTTTTTGACATATTGGTTATCACTCTAACATGTTAACGGGTGTTCCATGTGCAACACTTTTTTTTCAGGGATTACATTTTTCCATGACAACTTGTTTGTTTCTACTTGTCTTCTTTGTTTTCCATTGTATGCGGGCTTTTCCCTTTGCTTGTGTGCACACTTGTCTATTGTTTGCGGCCATGATGGCCTTACGTGTCTTGCGACATCATGAGTGATGTCCCATGTTTGAAACCCACTTTATGCGATCTACTTATTTTCTTGCGTGTTAACACTACTTCATTTGGTAGTTTCTATATTTTTTACATATTATACACTTGTATTATTACATGCATGTCTTTTCAGACTAACACTTGTATTGGCTAGCCATACCCTTTTGTGTGCATCTTGGTATCTACCAAGCATTTCCCTTTCCCCTTGCGGGAATATTTTTATAAGTCGGTGTGCGCTTGATCCTCTTTTGGGCCACATTCTCCTTTCAGCAACATCACATGCGCCCCCAAAAGGGGGGCATCATTGAGGTTTTTCTAATAACACAACATATGTACACCATTTCACACATAACGAGTGATTTCATACCAGTCTCTACGAACTCCATACACATCGAACTCAACAAGACATGGTGTCCTTTGGCAATTTTGCGGAGCGATTCTGAGATTGGGGGTTATAATGGGTGTGTCTCTATACACTTCTCTGTCTAGTGGCATCGAATCACCCAAAAACTAGGGCAATACAGAGATCTCTTCACACATTTCAGTAGAAGTGGTTAAAGTTGGAGGACAACACATTTTCTCCATATACTTCTTCACCAGGTGGCGTGATATCACCTAAAAACTTGCGACAAGTACATGATATCCTTCTACACCCTTCTCTCAACATAGATTAGGTGCACATGTTCCATTTACACTATTATTCTAGCGTATTTTACATTTGCATACTTTACACTTACATTTGCATACTTTACACATTTCTATATACATGCGTATTTTACACATCATTTTTACATACATACATATTTGACTACTTGATCATTTTCTCCTTACAGGTCTAGCCGTATGAGAAACAAGCAATCAAATTGGGGGCAACAACAATGACGATGATGATAATGACAACACACCATTATAGAAATGTGACTTTACTAACCATGTAGGTACACTACACATAACAATAGTTACACACGTGTTCCACCCTAGGTTCACTCTCATCACTTTTTTATGCGTATTTTTCATCTTTAGAATCCATGCTCCTCCACATTTTTCTTTTTGTCATTCCATGCTTGAGTCTAGTCCATCGACACGTATTCTTATACACTCTACATGGATATCAAGTATGCATCTCTATCTACTTTATGTTACCGAGCGTTCCACTCACCAACATAAAGTGGGGAAAAATGTAGACACAAAATTATGCACTTTAGACATTATTTAGCTTGGTCTTATACTACTATTTAGAAGGTTCTCAAGTGAATAAAGTACTAATTAATCCCACCTTTTGGCCATCTTTATTTTATATTTTATTTCGTCATTCCCGCATATTTTCTAGCACTTATCCATCCATTTCACAATTTCCTCGTCATTCTAGCCAAAATCGTGGTGCCCAGCCATTAGGTACCCCGGGCACCTTGGTCCCACTCGGGTGCCTCAATCTATGCACATCCTTTCTCACTTCTTTTTGGGGCCTTTCTAGCCATTTTTCATCCTTATCCTTTTCCCAATCAGCCTTGTCGGGATTAATTATGAAATTAAGCTTGAGATCCCTATAAATATAAAGTTATAAGACCATAATGAGGGTCCTAGCATCACATACTACTATCACTCCATCTATAGTTACATCCATTACATCACTTGCATCCACATAGTGCTATACATCAAGGCCAAGAGATCAACATCAATCACACTTTGCATAGGGGATTCTATTATATTCCATGCACACATGTTATTTACATTTTCTATCATTATCTGTTATCAAAAATTACCCCCCCGGGGTTATTTTGGATTTAACAAGATTTAAAAATAGACTTAGCCATTTTTACAGTGTCATGTGATAATCAAACGGCTATCAAATTTCACTTCCTAAATGCACTAGCTGTTGGCATTCAAAAAAATCCACGTTATCAGCTTCATTAGCATGCTATATTAAGAAAAGTCAACTAACGTTAAAATGCCCATCAAACTCAATGACAATATCATCGGTGCTACGTGTCAAGAGCTTAGTGGTCTAGCTAAGTCAAACAGGGTCAAAGATAACTGGCAGAAATTCAAAGGAGCTCGGTCAAAGACTTAAAATCTCAGTTAAAGACTTAAGAGCTCGATCAAAAATGAAGGAGCTCGGTTGATGACTTAGGTGGGTTTCGCTTACACCTGCAAGACATTGGAAATCCGTGATACAAAGGAAGCAGAATAGAGCTACGTGGCTCCATTTCATTAGATCGTCTTCCGTAGATCTAAAAATTACAAAGGCTCATCTAATCATATCCAAGCATGAAGTAGAAGACTAACAATATCGATAACATCAAAGCATGGGCTTTCTATTGGCTCACGCTTCGCATTTGTTAGAGGACATTATTCAAAGTTTGACAACGCATTAAGGTGTGGAGATTTTTCATTAGATAATATTTCAAGGATGTTAGAGGCTAGGAATCAAAGGGACTAAGACGTGAAATGCATGGAACCTTACCATTGGCTCACATTTCACATTTGTCGGTTGAGGAACAAATTACGAAGAAATGTGGATGTTTCTTATGGGTTCACGCGTCAAGGGTCTGGACAGGGTCTAAAATTTAAAGGAGCGTGGAATATTTTCATTATTCCACGTGTCTAAAGACTAACAAAGGTAAAGGATGGTTCGACACCAAGGAACGTGGAAAAGTTTTATTGGCCCATATTTTCATAAAGGCAGCTCGAAAGGTCAAAAGAAAGGAAAATTGGCGAAAAGGGAAGTAAAGCCCAATATTGTAACCCAATGGGAGGTAGACACTTGGTAAAATGAAAATCAAGTACACGTTGGCAGAGCTCAATCTCTAGCCAATCCAAAATTTCCATGTGTCAAATTCATGTGCTTCCCGACTGGTAAATCTTCAAATGGCCATATCTTTCGACCTCGAGCTCCAAATCAAACAAAATTTATATCATTCGAAAGCTCTCATCGATCTCTTCAAGTTGACATCAACAAAATATGATTTTGGTGAATTTTTGTGGGTCAAAATGGAAAACACATATTTGAGGGGTAGGATAATATTGTTTATGCATGTAAACGGTCAAATCAGACAACCCAACCACCATACTTGACGAAGCATGGCTCTATTTTCTTATACGGGAAAAAATTGACATATTAATGGCTCTGTGAAGTGCCCATGTGCTTTGTAGAGGTATTTAAGATAGATTGTCGGTGGTTGAAGATAGAAGTTTTGTCCCCTTCTTCTCTCTCCTCTTCTCTTTCTTCCTTCTCTTTCATTAGAGCTATATATTGTAAAAAATATTTCATGATGATGGAGGACATTTAAAAACTGCAATGGAACTCTGTAAAAGTTGTTCCAAAGTAGATGTGAGCCATAAAACCTTCATTTTGGGCTTGTACATGTGTTCTTGTGCCTTCCTTTGCAATCGTAATGATCTGTGTATAGTTTTATTGCAATAAAGCTTCTTTTGTGACACATTTGTCTGTCCTTGCTCATTTTAGTTGCAACCTTGCCTCTCTTTTGCTTATTACATTGTGTTGTGTATGTATTTCTCCTTGTAAGTTCATTATGTTGTGTTTCATGTGAGAATAAATGGTAAATGAAGCTTGGGGTCTGTGTCACTTATGTCTGGACTTTCCCTTCTTCATTTCTTTCTCTTTCTCCCTCACTAGATTGTCTCTCACCTCCTTTTTAGTGTATCGCCACTTTTAGTGTAGGTTTATTTTCATGCACTCTCTCTCCCCTGGTCTCTTGGAATATTAGGATAGGATTAGATAGTTATTCCTATGTTAGGAGTAGATTATGGTAGGTAGTTTAGGAGAAAGAACCAACTTTCTCTAGAGGGTTATCTCAAGCTCGCAAGTCCCACAACTTGAGAGGTAACCCCATGTTAGCAAAAACTAGAGATTTGTATTACCAAATATCAGGGTGCTAATTTTTGTGATAACAAAACAAGCATACCGTGTGAGAGAAGAAGGTGAAAAATATACATTTCACAGTGTGTGCTTTGTTCTATATCTTCACTTCATCAAGTTTGATGTGCTCTTGGTTAAAGATTCAACCTTTAGAGGCACTATCAAGCATATCTGCGACTCCATCTGATTCAAACATCCCAATCTCTAAGATTGTAGACCTTTCTTCCACCTATTTTCATTCATCTTTCTTTCCACGTCTTTCCACTTTCTTCCATTCCATGAAGTTTTGCAATCATGACTTCATTCCCTGCATGGAATTCACACTTGCAGTAGCAGCCATATCAGTTCAATCCACCTCCAAGTTTGCAAGGTTCATTCTCAAGTTACTATCAACCACCTCCAGATACATACTACAATGAAGATCAATAGTATGCATACCCATATGAGAAATATGCATATCAATTTGGTCATCCACCAAACTATGGAGCTATTAAAGAGTAGGGTTATGCAAATTTTGGAGGTTATCTCACACCTGGTGATGTTGATTTGTAGTTGGAGATTCAAAATATGGAGGAAACTATGGTGCAAAAAAGGGCCACAACTCAACTCAAAGCATTCAAGATTGGCTTCATGACACCTTGTCCATGGGTCGGCCCTATGCCATTTCACTTTAGCCCTTAGTAGAAGCTTACTTTCATAGTTGAGATGCTTCCACAACTTGAAGCATGGATTGAGGAGATTAAGGCCTATGAATCCAATATTGGTCTATCCTGTCAATGGGAGACCCTGCATTTCCATCCTACAACCCTCTCCCCATCCCACAATCATTTCTATCTCAACCTAAGCCCCAATTTCCAAGCTTCTTACTTGTTACCCCCAGTTTGGATTCCCTTCTCCATCTTCTACTCTTCCACCCCACTTGAGTTTCTCTACCCTTTTCCCTCCCAAAACTCCATCTCCTCCACAAGAAGAAGTCATACCTTCCCCTCCACCACCTCAACCAATACAAGCATCAATTGAATCTCAACCCACCCCTCCTATTGCAATCCCAAACCCATTTTGGGAAGACAGAGATCAGAAAATTAGGCAAGGAGGGAAACAAAATGAAGAGCCTAGCAAGGAAGAACTTGCAAGAAACTTGAAAGAGTGGGCTGCAAGGTTCAATATCAAGAAAATGCCACTAGATGACTAGGCCTTCCCGGAGGTTGGAGTTCAAGAATAAAAGGTGGAAGCTGACTGTGTAGAAGAAAAAACACGAGAAGAAGATGATGACTAGTCTCTTGGTTCTTGAATGTAGTGTGTGTGATGGCACCATATTCATAGAGGTTTTTGTTTTGTCTCCCCAAAAGTTAGTAAAGGAAGAGAGGCCCCCAAGTGTGCAAGATGTTTCTATGGAATGTAGTGACCCTCATTGTCCTACATGCCTAGATATTGTTGTTTTGTTGGGAGGTTACATTGATCCATCATTATCGGTTGAAACAAACCATGGGGAGCTTCATGCCATGAAGGTGAAAAAATTAGAATCAAAATCCTTGGATGAAGAAGAGATCATATGAATCTTCTTGCTTTCTTTTGATGGTGAAATTTCATATCTTTCTTCCACTTCATCCTTGCAGGAATATGATTTTGTAGAGGATTTTGATCTCTCAAGATTCATGCTTGAGGAGGAGGAAGATGATGACAACAAGGTCAAATTAGTCATCATGGAAAAGGAAGTTTTTAAAGAGGCATCATTGTTTATACAAACAGAGCAACATTCAAACAAGCCTACAAGCAACCACCTTCTTCTAGAAAGTCTACAAGATGACCCCATTCATGGGGATGAGCTTCAAATAAATGGGAAAATGACAAGGATCAGCCCATTGGTTCCCAAAGCCCCATGCCCAATCGGTATTTGGCTAGCTTGGAGCCAAAAATAGAGTTGCCAACGATCATGCTCACTTCAGAGTATGAGGATGATCTTCAATGCACCAAAGATCAATTATAACATCTCCAACCAAATGCAGAGAAACTAAATGAGGTATTCTTTTTGTTTGATGTTGATACTTTGGGAAGGGTGGAAAACAAGCTACAAGTTAGTTTTTCACTCTTATCAAAGGCCATGTCCATTACTAAATTAATTACATGGCCACACTTTGTAAAGAAGGGAAGTTATTTCTCCTACCTGTTGTAGGCTTTGTTTAGCTTTTCCTTGTTTTGGTTAGAGTAGGGTAGGTAGGTTTTCTTTCAATAGAGAAGTGCATTGTGCACACTCTACATGTCTCCACTTGGAGCATGTATGTTTTTTCATATTTGTACATAGTTTTTGCATGTTGCATAGTCCATTTCAGTTTAGGGTAACTTTCTTGGCCAAATCAGATTTTGGGGCAGCTTTAAGGTTCATTTTTAGACCCCAAGAGATCAGTTGCAGTCAAGATCCCATGGTGCCTCTTCCTTGGTCAAATTCACTACTTGGGATAGTGCCAATTGCATGCATTTCATTTCCAAATCAGCATGAGATCCAAACTTTGCAATGCTTCATTATTTGTCAAGGATTCAATTCAGTTTTTCTCCAAAACTTGGAAAAATTAGATTTGAGGAAACTTCAGATGCTTTTCTTTATCTCAATAGATCAAAATCGAGTAAACAGAGTGAAGCCTCGAGCTTTTACAATTTTCCACTCTCACAAAATCAAATTCATATTTTTTTACAATGAGATGGTCAATTCTAGCTTCACCTCAAGCTTGAGCAATTTAATGGTGAAATCGATAGTTGAGCAGTTTCAAAACTTCATTTGGAGCTCCATAGATCAACTTCAAGCTTCCAAACCTTCCTAAGTTCATTTCATGCTTCAATACGGCCCCAGGGTAAGAAATTTCAATGTTACAGATCAATTTTTTAAGTTTTTGGCTTGACTCCATGCCCAATGGATGCATAAAGGCTACTAATCTAATCTAGTAGGTAGATTACCCCGAGAGGTCACCAAATTGTTATCCAAAATTACCCCCACAGTTATTTTTTCTTTAACAAGATTTAAAAATGGACTTAGCCATTTTAACAGTGTCAGTGATCATAAATGGCCATCAAATTTCACTTCCCAAATGCACTAGTCATTGGCATTCAAAAATCCATGGGTGGTTTGGCTTCATTAGTGGGCTATATTAAGAAAATGCATATGGCATTCAAATGCTTGTTAAACTCAATGACAATATTAACGGGGCTACATGATGAGATCTTAGCGGTCTAGCTAAGTCGACAGTGGTCAAAGATAATTGGTGACAATTCAAAGGAGCTCGATCAAAGACTTAAGAGCTCAATCAAAGACTTAAGGGCTCGACAAAACTAAAACATATCATTCGACTTAGGTAGGTTTTGGTTAAACCCACGGGGCATTGGAAAGCCTCAATGCAAAGGAAGAAGAAAAGATCTAAGTGGTGCCATTTCATTAGCTTGCCTTTTACAAATCTGAAAATTGTGAAGGCTTGTCCAATCAGATCCAAGCATGAAGCAAAACACTAACAAGACTGACAACATCAAAGCGTGGATATTTCCTATTGGCTCGATCTTCGTGTTTGTCAGAGCAGACTATTCAAATTATGACAACACATTAAGGCATGGAGATTCCTTATTGGATATATTTCACGGATTTCAGAGGTTGGGAATCAAAGGGACTGACATGTGAAGTGCGTGGAGCCTTCCCATTGGTTTTCATTTCATATTTTTAGTTGAGGAACAAATTATGAAGAAATGTGGTTGTTTCTTATTAGCTCGTGTGTCTAAGGGTTTGAAATGTGAAGGAGCGTGGAATCTTTTCTTTGGTCCATGTGTCATGGAGAGTGACAAAGGTAAAGGAGATTTTGACACCCAAGGAACATGGAAAAGTTTTATTGGCCTATATTTTCATAAAGGCAGCCCAGAAAAGGTCAAAAGAAAGGACAGATGGTGAAAAGGGAAGTAAATCTCAATATTGCGACCCAATGGGAGGTAAACACTTGGAAAAAGGAAACACAAGTACACGTTGGTAGAGCTTAATCTCCAATCCAATCTAGAGCTTCCATGTGTCAAATTCATGTGCCTCTCGATTGGTAAATCTTCAAATGGCCATATCTTTCAACCCCGAGCTCCAAATCAAAAAAAAATTATATCACTAGAAATCTCTCATCGAGCTCTTCAATTTGACATCATCAAAATCTAATTTTGGTGGCTTTTGGTGGGTCAAAATGGAAAACATAGATTTTAGGGGCAAGAGAAGATTGTTTTTACACTCAAATGGTCAAATTAGATAGCCCAACCACCATACTTGATGAAGCATGGCTCTATTTGCTTCTACGAGATGAAATTGACATAGTAATGGATCTTGTGAAGTTCCCATGTGCTTTGCAGAGGTCTTTAAGATAGATTTTCGGTGGTTGAAGACTAAAAATCCACCCCCTTCTTATCTCTCCTCTTCTCTTTCTTCCTTCTCTTCATTTGAGCTATATATTATAAAAAAATCTTTCATGATGATGGAGGACATTCAAAAACTGTAATGGAATTATGTAAAATATTGTTCCAAAGAAGTTGTGAGCTCTCGGATCTTCATTTTGGGCTTGCGATGTGTTCTTGTTCCTTACTCTACAACCGTAATCATCTGTGCATACTTTTATTGTAATAAAGCTTGTTTTGTGACACACTTTGTCTGTCCTTACTCGTTTTAGCTGCAACCTTGCCTCTCTTTTATGTATTACATTGTGGTTTGTATATATTTCTCCTTACAAGTTCATTATGTTGTGTTTCATGTGAGAATAGATGGTAAATGAAGCTTGGGTTTGTGTCACTTATGTCTGGCCTTTCCCTTCTTCATTTCTTTCTCTTTCTCCCTCACTAGATTGTCTCTCACCTCCTTTTCTGGTGTATCACTACTTTTAGTGTAGGTTTATTTTCATGCACTCTCTCTCCCTGGTCCCTTGGAATATTAGGATAGGATTAGATAGTTTTTCCTACATTAGGAGTAGATTGTGGCAAGTAGTTTAGGAGTAAGAACCAACTTTCTCTAGAGGGTTATCTCAAGCCCACAAGTCCCACAACTTGAGAGGTAACCCCATGTTAGCAAAAAGTAGATATCTATATTGCCAATGCTTAGGGTGCGCATTTTTTTATAAAAATTACTATTGCTCGTTACTTCACAAATTGTGACTGACACGAGAGCACCTAGGGCACGACATGCACACACTCACCAGAACTACATTCGGGTCTGAAATGTAGTGCAATGCTTAGTGATAAGACCACTAGTTTGGTAGCTAAGGTCAGTTTGACCCATTCATTTGCATCTTTATTTTTTCTAGGGTTTGATACTTCCTTTTGTATTGTAAGTCATCATACAACTCATCCGTGGATCCAAAGTGCGACATACGAAGGGTTCGAACCAACTTGCGGCCATATATGATTCGGTTTCTAAGCATTTACAGATATCACGGTTTCTGACTACATACTAGAGTGCTCTGGGCTCCCAGAGACCTTCCCAAGCACCCCAATCAATTGAGATCTTCTAGATCTGGTCTTTGCAAGGTTCCTGAGTGATCATCTACACTTTTAAACTCGCGACAACCTATGCAGTCTTCTCCAATCAGCTAAGCCATTTCCTTTCCTTCTCTTGCATATTTAGGGTTTTGTTTCATTTAGAATAATTAATTACATTTATTCTATATTGGTTTAGTATTTTATTACACCATTTTAATCCTCCTAATTATATTAACATCAATACCCTATCCCCCCATATATGTTATATTTTTGTTAATCGGAGGATCGGTGAGAACACAATCCACCCAAGCTCCTTGAAAGAATTTTTCCCCATTAAATTGTAGCATTTATGTATCCTCATGGACATCAATGGTTATCTCCTCCTCTATGATTTTGGGCATTGTTTTAGTTTTGGTGAAGTAAGTGTTTCAATATTGGAGTCATAGGAATGCGCCTTGAAACCAACCATGAAGCTATAATAATAGTCTTTTATGGAGATAACATTGTTAATGCCTTCAGTGAGGAGGATATCCTCGTCAGGTAATGCATCATAAATGGGTTGAGGTACAAAGATGGGGGCGACAGTCAACTGGTCTGCTATGACTTGGCCTTTTGTTGCTCGTTGCGTGATGATGTGAAGGTCAAACTCCATAAGAAGGGTCATCCATTTCCCAATGCAATTTGTGGGGAGGATTGCATGCGAGAATAAGTGACGTGTAGGTTCTCGTATGGATGATGATGTAGGTGGTTTAATATAGGATATAGTGACACAATTTAAGTAACGGCCTAATATATGGCGATACAATCCCTTTGATGGAAGTGTATTATGTTTCATAATCTAGTAAGGCTTGACTAATATAGTAAATGACATGCTCCTTTCCTTTTCGTCCACATGTGCTATCATTTCCCCAACGAAATTAGAGTGAAAGAGGTGTATAACAACATATATCGATCTCGGAGAAGGAGGTTGTAATGTTGGTAATGAGGATAAAGAATGTTTCATATTTTTAAATTCTGGTGAAAATATTTAGTCCATTCAAGCTTAGCTTATTTTCAAAGTAGGTTATGTATGGCGTGAGTACGGTACGTAGACTTGAGGACAAATCATCATAATGCCCTAGGTTTCCTAAGAAAATATGTTGGGGTTAGTGCGTACACACATGCGCGCGCGCACACACACACACACACACACAGACACATCAGATCTAAGCATAAAAGTAATCAATACGGAAATAAACAAGAAGAAACAATACACAAGATTTAACGTGGTTCACCTAGTGTGGGCTACGTCCACCAAGAAACAACCAATTTATTATCACAAAGGAAATACAATGAAGATTTGCAATCTTCCACACCTTCTTGGATGTCCTATACTTTCTTCTCTATAAATTTCTCTTTTTCTCTCTAAAGGAAACTTCTCTTAATTCTCAATGAATTCTCTCTTCTAAAACCCTAGCTTTATGTTTATATATGCATCTACAATCTTAGGGAACTTTAGCTATGCAATTACAACCATTAGATTCACTTTACAACTAAAGATAGATCTAATTCCCGCAACTTAATTATAATAGTCACACATAGGCAACCGATGTTGATTAGCCTTAACCGATGTCGGTTAGCCCTAACCGATGTCGGTTCCTCCTTTCTGAATGATACCGGTCCATGGGTTATCGACAGTGGTTCATCAACCAACGCCGGTTACTATGTATTCCAACAAGTCTATAAAATCATGTCAATGAAGCAATTAAGCTCCACAACTCAACAATCTCCCACTTGGAGATAAATTTTTGCATTGTACCATATAACTCCTTCCTCTGATCCTTTCCTTGGCCTGTTTCTCCCTCCTCAAGTCTCAAACTTGAAGACCAACAGAAGTGGAGTGTAGCTCCAACTTCTCCTTTGCCAACAACTTCATTAGCATATCCATAGGGTTCTCTTTTGTATGAATTTTCTCCAACTTCAACTACCCATCCTCCAATACCTACCATATGAAGTGATATCTTAACTAAATTTGTTTCATTCTAGAATGAAACACTGAGTTCTTTTCTAGATGAATCACACTTTGACTATCACTATACAATCTGCAATCCTCTTGCTCCTTTCCTAACTCTTCCATGAACCTTCTCATTCATATCATCTCCTTGCTATCTTCGTATCTGCAACATAATCAGCCTCTATAGTAGACATGTTGCCACAACCTTATGTTATTTAGAAATCCAGCTAAGCGTGTCAGTGCCACTTACTATGAAAACATATCCAGTGGTGCTCCTCCTGCCATCCAAATCACTAGCCATGTCTGACTCCACATAGTCATGTAAAGAAGTATCTAACCCTCCATAGCTTGACGTATGTCGATGTCCCTTTCAAATACCTAAGAATCCATTGGATTGATTTCCAATGCTCTTTACCTAGATTAGCCATAAATCTTTTCATAACTCCCACTACCAATGCAATGTCAGTGCAGTACAAACCATATCATACATCAAGATCATAATCGATGAAGCATATGGAAGTCATTCCATGTACTCAACCTCCTCATGTGATGTAGGACACTGATCTTTTCTCAATTTGAAGTGTTCAACCATAGGTGTACTTACAGGTTTTGAATTTTACAAATTAAACCTTTCTAACACCTTATTGATATAATGTTCCTAAGACAAATACAACTTCATGTTCTTCCTATCTCTGTGAATTTGCATGCCAAGGATTCTCTTTGCAGCTCTCAAATCCTTCATTGCAAATGTGTGAGCTAGATTTTATGTAACCAAGGCAGTACAGGGACTGATGTCGATCGGGGGTAAATTAATGTCGATTCCTGTGTAAACCTGTAGGTGTTAATTTTAAATCTGAGAGTTCATTTTCATCCACAAACTTCTCCACCAATTCACCTTTAGGTACCAAAACTTGATCCATGTACATTCTCTTTTCATTCCAATCAATGTCATGACTCCTAATTATCTTAGAACCTTCTAAATCCAAAAACTAAAATCTAAAATCACCAAATCCATAACCAATGAAAGTACATCTTTTGGATTTAGTATCGATTTCTTTCTATTTTCCTTATCAATATGCACTTTTTTTTTTAGCCAAATACTCTAAGAAAAGAAAGATCTACCTCTTTTCAGATTCAATATTCTTCTCGGTATTCCACCATTCAAGTGCACTTGAAGGTCCAAAATTAATCAAATAAACTGCCATGTCTACTACTACGCCCAAAACTATAAGGGAAATCCAAAGCATGTATCCTCATGCCTCTAGCTCTTTCCATGATTATCCTGTTCATCCTCTCTACAACACTATTCTCTTGTGGTGTTCTAGGAACCATCATTTCTCTACATATTCCATTTACTTAACAATAATCATAGAAATCCTTGCTTCAGGTTTTAGCACCATTGTTAGATCTAAGGCACTTTAACTTTGAATTGGATTCATTTTCCACAAGGGCTTTCCATCTTTTAAATTTTTAAAAACATTAGATTTACGATTTATACAATAAACCCATACCTTTCGTTGACATCATCAATGAAAGTAACATAATATTAGGATCCTCCATAAGAAGCTTTCTGGGTTGGTTGTTGGGAATTAGGGATTACGGAATAGTGCTATGATTTAATAAAAAACTCAATCATGCACACAAGATCTAAATAATTCCCCAAAATATATAGTAGTGGAAGTATAAACTATAATAATCTAAATCAAAATAAAGTACACACACATAACACAACGTGTACCATGGTTCACCCAATGTGGGCTGCGTCCACCAAAGATAGAGATCTCATATATATAATATAAAAAGAGTACAAACCAACTCGATACCACAAGAGTATAATGCATCTCTCCAAGAGTATCTCCTCTCCTCCGGATCTCTAAAAATATCTACATAAGTGCACTACAATCGTTCCTCCAAAGACCACCACCATATCTCACATAACAAAAACTACTTCATCTCTGAAGTTCTACCAAGTTCTCCATAAATCTACAAACAAGACCTCTCACATGGGTCTACCATATGTGAAACTATAAGTATGCACCAAGAAGTAAGTTTGTCTCTCCATCACTGCATAACCTTTGCAAACATGAATACAACCTCCTCTATAATATCTAGATCTACATGGATCAACAATACAATCTAATCTCATGGATCTATAATACAAGATATCACCAACATGTGGATCTACAAGAATAACTCTATGTGCTTTGTATACTATGCAAGCCATTACATTGAGAAAATTAATATACAAAATAAATACAAGAAGATGTTACTCTCTTCTCATCATTGAGATGTAACTATTATTTCCTTCTATCCAGTTCCTCTCCATGGAAGCCCTGCCCTCATGTAACTTGTTCTTTCTTTCTCTTCTTCTTCATCCTCTCAATCTAGGGTAATAAAGGATCTAATTCAATCCTTCTCTTAATTCTCTTTCTAACCCTAGCTTTCATGTTTATATAGGCATATACAAACTTAGGTCACTTAGCCATGCAATTACAATCAATAGATCTTACTTTAATACTAAATATAGATCTAAATCCCATGAGTTAAATAAAACACTAATACATAGGTAACTAGTGCCAACTATCCCTAACCGATGACGGTTCCTACTTTCCTAACCGATTTCGGTCATAGGTCACCGATGTCGTTCCCTTCATGACTGATTCTAGTTATTGTCTAACTCGATGTCGGTCACTTTGTAACCCAATCACTTTGTAATGCATGCTCCAGTGAAGCTATTTAGCTCCACAACCTACCAATCTCCCACTTGGAGATAAATTATTGAACATATGTACTTGTACATGTAAATCACTGTCCTTTACACACCGTGAAGAACATCGATTCTTTTTTTCTACAATTCTCTCAAAAAATAAACCAGGAAGATCAAACCATCTTCTAAAATGAATATAACAAACCCGTGACTTACCATAGACCTACACAAAGCTACTACTGATACGTGATAACCGAGTTATCCATACATCAAGCTCCCACTGAATCATAACACCAAGCCTCTCATGCAACCAAGCCATCATGAATAACACACCTGCAAGAGCTCCCACTCAAACTGAAGTACTAAGATTCAACTACAACCATAGCCATACATGTAAAACCAACCATGTTCTCCATCCATCTATCCATGTCTCCATGTAACCACCGATGTAACTGTACAAAGACAAGTCAAACTAGAATATGCAAAAGCAAAACAAGATCTCGGGTAAAAACAACCTTGAATGAGTTCTACATGCAACAGTGGGTGATCAATCCACAAACACTTACATAACTCAAAGAAATCCAAACATTGCAATCTACAAATCCAACCCTGCATAAACAACTAGCATGTCCTAGACATTCATCTATAGATAGCATACCTATCAAGGAGTAACACAAGAATAAGAGGAAATCCAAACATCCCTACTCATGCTCAAGGCATCTAAATCGTGCTCATAGGCATTGATGTGCAAATCAAACATTTGCATCATCATAGACTCATAAAACTGAATCTATCCACATGTATAAACTCACCTATACATCCATCCATATCTCCAGGCTCTCAAGAAGCTCCAAGTATCTCACCAACTAACTCCAAAGCCATATATAAATCATGTGCTCATCAATGTCAATAACAACAACCATGCTAAACCATGCTACTAATAAATAGTGCAAATACCAGCAAACATGTCATCAACATACTACACAAACCAACCAAGATGAAAGAAAAATAAGGGCACCATCTAAAATTGTAAATAAACATTGTTGTCAAACTTGTGACCAAACCGACCACGGTTACTAGATAACCGACCACGATTACTGATAACCAACCACGGTTAGCTTCTAACCGTCATCGGTCTCTCGTAATACATCCGGTTTCCTTCTTTAACCCTTAAAACTCAGAAAAATTGCTCTATCATCTTCACACAACTGAATCTAACCATCAACTATAATCCCATAGAGATATCCAAGCACCACAAAATAAACCAAGTGACATCACAAAGCAATAAACTCAATATACCTATAAATTCATGACTTCCCTCCAAAACCAACTAGTGCCTCTGCCACTCTGAATAGTAGCAATCTTCTCTCACTCTGCATGTGCATATATGTCCAACCTACAATGCCAACAACCATGGCTTGCTCCCACTTAACCTGAAATCCCTTGCACTACTTCTAATCACCAAGCTCAAAATCTATATATGTCAGTGAGAAATAAAATAGATGAAAGAAATATAAACTTGATTCCCTTCTTAACAAAGAATACTTCTACATCATAGAAGTTTGGAATTCTTGTGAAGTAGGTGAATCACCTTCTTTCCATCTATGTGTACTCAACATCTCTCGTTACCTGCAACTGTGTCTAACCATGAATTTTCATTGAGGATCTCATCCTTAGACTAAAAACCATTATCCTCAAGATTCCACATAACCGGGGAATAAAAGTCAAACAACACCAAAAACATGGTGTAAATTTGTGCACACTATCCAATCATAATATCAGTTGCTCCAAACAAAAGAAATAAAATGTGAATCATATAGAGATACCTAACTCAAAGTCTCACTAGACTAACCGATCCAACTTCATCCTCTTTCTAATCCAAACATTGAAGTGATCTCGACTATTCCCCCTATACAAACTCGTAAGAAATTTTATCCTTCAAAACAGACACCGAACAATCTATTCCCTCTTCTACTATAAGAAACCCTGTGCAAACTCGTTTTCACAGAGACCAACCACAATTCGTTGGCCGACCGCACCGGTTACCCTCTCAGACCGATTTCAGTTCGCCACCAACATCGTTGCTTTGCTTAGAGCAAACACAATGCCACAATATTGGCATAGGTCACCAAACCATGTGCCTACTCCGACCAAAGAAAATAGTTGTGTTGAGCAAGTCATTTCAAGAAGCACCCAAACTTACACAAAAAACTTAACAAATAATAATACATGCAATAAAACTACACCAAGATGAAATACATATGTTGAGCGGATGAATTATGACACTAAGGAGAAGGCACATAGAAGATTCGTGTGGGGTAGCAAGAAATATTTTAAGGCACGGAAGGATTGGGAAGAAAGCGTGCACAAAAGACATAATAAATTTGGACTTAGCCATTTTTATAGTTATGGGCTATTTTGGAGATAGCATGTGGGGCACACAACCAGATGGAAACTTGCGTGACACGCAAATGCTATTTTTTGAAGAATGTCTACTAAGCACTTTGCATGAGTTTGAGTTAATAATAGATTACCACTTCCAGTTAACTAGAAGAGATCTATTATTAGTGCACTTGCATGTGTGTCTATTATTGTAAAGGTGCATGGCTATTTTCAACATGCGACCTATTTGGGAATTATGTAAGTGGTGAAGGGCAAGTCCCCACCCTTATAAATATGTAGTAATCTACGTAGGTTAAGAGAGGACTATGTATGAGCTATTGTGAAGTTATGCTGCCAGATCTGATGCGCACATGAACTTATGGTACTACTTATTGTAAGAAGATTTTGTGTTTATTGTGTTTTAATATAATGGAGTCTATTGGATGAATAATGGTGTCAAACGTGATTGTAACTAGTTATTGCATGGATAATTTCATTATGTTTATCATTTGATTCATGATTCTTTAAGATCTAGATCTAGAATATGCTTTATGGAAAATGTATATTATTTATGGATCTGAATGCATTAACCCTTCATCATGTTTGCATCTTGCACAAGTAACTCTAAGGAGGGTTCTGGTACCTTTGCACGCTTTGGGTGAGTGCTCAGTCTAGGTTGAGTGATGTGCCAGGTGCCTGGGTTATTCTTGGTAAATTCTAGGCTACATCATTGGTTCCATTGCAGGACCTCCTTTTCAATTGTTTTCAAGATGGTTCACGATGAAGACATACTTGATTGACCCTAGCAAGTGTTGAGTAGTGGATAAAAGATATAGAAGAAGAGTACACATGAAGTTTCAAAGCATTGGATTTGATTTTAATGCACGCATGTGGGTGGAACATAATCAGATATAACAGTTTGTATGAGAGCTTCTTCGCTATTTTTCCGGTAGAATTGTACAAGTGGCTAGTTGCTTATGTTTCTAAAAGGAATTAGAAGTATCACACACTTTTCTCGGATGCGGGAAGAATTCTAGGCCCTTTATGATGTTGATCTGATTTGGATATGTGTTTTGCATACTTTATTCTCGTGGTGTTACGAACAACTATATTTTAGAGTACTCAATTTCCACTTATTATTTCCCGAGGTAACGGAATTCCATTTTTACGGTATCCCGAGGTTAAATTACTTGAAGGCATTCCACTGAGCGATTAAGATCTTGATGGTAACCCTGAACTTGGAAAGCAAACGATGGCTAACTAAACCCCACCATGCGTGGGGGCAGGAGCAGGTTTGGTGAAAGATGGATGACCTAGTGGCGAGAGGCAGAGGGAAGAAAGACGGCTTGGGTAATATGAGGCACATGAGAGGGAGATAAAGAAGCAATGTGACATTGTAGAGTGGATGGCATTGAGGAGAGAGATGGCTCACGAAGGATTTGGAGCTCATGCAAAAGGTGTAGAGCTAGAGCATTAGGAACTCCCCCATTTGGGCAAGCATGAAAGGGAACCATCTTCAGCCTCACATGGAAGCATGCCAATAGAGATGACCTGTACCGCAGGCGTGCATCTGAATATACCTAGCAACCTAGCCCTTGCACTTGGTTTTCCATTACTTAGTACATCTAATAGTCAGCAAGCTAAATTGGCCAACAGAGAAGTAGGAGTAATTCACATAGCAAGTACATCGATGGTAGGGAAAACAACTTTGTTGTTGTTTAGAGGTGCCTTTTTAGGAGCATCATCTGCATAGAATTCGAGGGCACGAATCCGGGGCTCACTATCGAGAGTAGTACCACCACACAGAATATAGGAGTTCAATACAAGACTCACTGTTGGGACACAAGGAAGTATATCTTTTGGTCCACTTCCAGCTATGGATAGAGGATTAGGGGGTGTAGGTGGTTCTATTTCTAGTGGATCTGGTGGTTACGGGAGGCGGAGGCAACACAGGGAGGTTTGAGATTAGATGGGCAAGATCCACACCAACCCCAGAATATTTACATGGAGATGTATCTTCATCTACTTGAGTATAGGGGTATAGAAGACACGTTGAGCACATGCACATCTGTGAAAGTATGCGTGGCACGCAAAAGGGATCACGAAATCGAGCACAAGGCAAGTCAATTTGTAACTACATTGCATAGACACGCACACAGTTGGTATAGGAAGTTTTACCATGATCAAACTTGCATAGATTACGTAGTGTTCAAATATGCATTCCTTAAAGAGTTATATATCCTTGAGTTTGAGCAGAAGAGTATAAGCGCACTCAAGGATATTAAACAAGGCACTACTGAAAGTATCCAGGAGTATGATGCCCATTTCAAAACACTTTTATCTAAGTTGTCTTATGATATTCATGTAATCCAACATGCGCAATGGTTCTTTGGAGGTATGATCACACCTTTTAGGAAGGATTTGTCACATAAGACATATACTGATCCACACAAAGCCCTTGAAGTTGTTTTTCACGCTGATGCGGTTGAGAGTATAGACACTAGAGTTAGCCCATTCTTTGAGGCACATATTGTAGCTATAGCGAAGCAGTTGGAGAAACTATTGGAAAATTTAGCACATGAGACGTGCACTTTGGGATTTGGTGTACAGATTGTGAAGTGGAGGGGCACACCAAAGATAATTTTCCCCGCAGATAATATGTTCATTATTGTTAGATTGTGAGATATGTCACCTGAATCATGACACCATCTATTGCCCATTATTACAACACACGATAAGGAATAATGTATCTTGTTATTGTAATATTTTCCGGTCCATGACTCGTGATACAGAGGACTACAAGTTGATTGGCTAGATCCATGATGCTATAGATATTGGTGTACGACAAACAGGGTATCAGATAACTCTAAAGGAAAGAATAAACACTAGGACCAGGATCACAATCAAGCGCATTATAATCGGAATGAGGGGTGCTATGATGGAAGACGTGGTAGATGTCGAGGATACTGTGGTGGATTTGAAGGTCAAGGCCATGGTCGTGGATGAGGCGAATTCCCTCATGGAACATGCTTTACATACGGATCACCTGACCACTACAGTGTGGATGTCCTCAGAATATTACATGTTCTTTCTGTGGAAAGAATCATAGCTATGAGGAATGCCCAAACTTATATGAGCATCTTAGTAAGTAGTATAAATAAGAAAACAAAGGCGTGGGGATGGTTAGGATACAATGCATTGTGGAAAATCAGTGGATGCCCAAGTTGGAACCAGAATCTGAGGTATTTCTTGTAAAGATCACTACATGTCTTTGAAGTTGCGTGCGCGCTAGAGAGGCGTTACAACAAAACCTACCATCACTAAAGAGGAGGTTTTACATGCTTGATACCTAGATCCTGCCCATCAGAAGGAGGTTTATCAAGAGACCATGGAGGTCCTTATAAATCTTCAGGGTGAAATACAATGTTTAAAGGAGAAATCACAGAAGATGGAACTAAAGAAAGAGGCAAAGACGGTCCAATTAGATATTGATGGCTTGAAGGAGGTATGCAGAATGTTGCGCTAGGAGAATATTATTCCATTACTAGGGAGTTGGCTAAAGGGAAACACTCTATGCACAAATATTGAGAATGGGTGATAGATCCTGCATGCAAATCTTCCCCCATAACTTAGACTACGACAAGGAAATCACTCTTAATGTTGTTGTGGATGGATGGATTTTGAACAATATATTGATTGATACAAGTGTAGAATTCAATGTGCTTACTTTAGATGCATGGGTACATATGGGGAGACCTACATTGCAGCCATCTTCTAATGTATTATTTATGGCTAATCGAACTAATGCCACTCCTACTGGAGTTTTAAAAGGTGCATCCATTATTATACAGGGCACCAAGTTCACTTTGGGGATTTTGAGATTTTAGCGAATGCGAAAGCGGACAATTTCCCACTGCTGTCTAGATGCTCTTGGTGTTATGCAAATAATGCTCATCTTCGGTTCAACAAGGGATATATCAGTTTTGAAAACAAGGAGGAAAGAGTTATTATCCCTTTAACAAATGGAAAATCTACACCCTATGTTGATCCTTTGAGTGAGGAAGATCTGAATAAGATTTATGTACGCGTCATCCGGGACCCAAAAGTGCTTGAGCCATCTAAAGAAGGAATCCTTCGGGGAAGATGCACAATCTATTAGCGATACTACAAGTATTACTTGTGATAATTGGGCTCATAGTACTTATGAGTTGGTTGGGCATGAAGTAAGGAGCACATTTGTGTGGATTAGTAAACATCGTTGCATCAGGAGACTAGGTAATAACTTTGAACCTTGGTACACTGGGGAAGGGGACCCTATGGTATTCCTATGTACCATGGAGGAATAGTGGATAGACCAGTTGGAGAGAATAAGTATGCTAGCATATACCCTATGCGGGACAATAGTGCGCTAGTGGGTGGTTCACAGGATAATCTTGTAGAATGGAATGAAGTCAGGATTGCTCTTACAACTCGGTTTTCCAGGAGCAATGCACCAACTTGAATCTGCACATATCATGGTAATCAACTTGTTCAGCACCACATCCAGTAGTGTGAGAGGCTCTAGAAAGAGGGTAGGAAGCTTTACCTCCTTCGCTATGGGTGCACAAACTTTATTCCACTTTACAAGGTTGTGCACGCACTTGGTATGTATATGCAGAGCTACATAGAGAAACTGGAAATTGGCAGGATTTGATTATAGGTATGGTCCAGAATTTTGACTACTTCTCTACTAAACCTCTAGTGGAAGAGGCATTAAGGGTTATAAAGCGGTTAAATATGGGAGACAGTGTAAAGGCAGAAGAACTCATTCAAGAGTTATTTGATGGAAACGACTCAAGAGCACGTTTTGCTGCAGGAACAGAGACAAATGCCACACTACTTAAGTGTGCTTGCTTTGAGAAAGAAAAAGGGAAGATGGTCTACATAGTGGATGATGAAGAAGTATAAGAACTAGATATATATCATTCAATAGGTGCACGTGAGGTCTTGGACACTGTGTAGATAACAACACACGTGCCTATCATGAACCTATGAGGACCAAGAAAGTGAATGTTGGTACAGGTGATGAACCTAAAGAGGTAATAATTGGAGATTATTGGTTTGAATCTAAAGTAGCAAAAATAGTGGAGTTGCTCCATGATTTTTAGGATTTATTTCCTAGGGGCTACTATGAATTGAAATCAGTGCATGCATCATTAGGAAAAATGAAGATAAAGCTTAACAAAGGTGCACACCTGGTCAGGAAGTGACCCTATAGGATGAACCCCAACTTGCGTGAAAAGGTCAAGGAAGAAATTGACAAAATGTTGAAGTTTGGAATCATCAAGCCCTTGACAAATTAGAATGGGTTAGCCCAATGGTGATCAGTATAAAGAAATATGGTTGGAGGAGGATTTTTGTGGACTACAGGGAGTTGAATGTTGCATGTGTGACTGATTCTTTCCCTACGCCATTCACAGAGGAAATATTAGAAGGCATTACAAGGTGCGAGATCTATTCCTTTACAGATGGATTCTCTGGGTATCATCAGGTTAGGATTGCATAAGAGGATCAGGAAAAGACTACTTTCACCACTAAATGGGGAAGTTTTGCATATACTGTGATTCCCTTTGGTCTAAAAAATGCACCCGATGTATTTTCACGAATAGTTGTTCAAGAATTCCAGGATTTTATTCATCTTTTCTTGCAAGTTTACTTAGATGATTGGACGGTGTATGGGCTTATTAAGGATCATTGTGAAAATTTGTGCTTAATGTTTGAAATAGTGGACAATTGAGCATCTCTTTAAACATCAAAAAGTGCATGTTTTCTACACCTTTTGGGACTCTATTAGGGCGTATTATCTCGTAATGAAGGTTTGTTGGTAGATCCACTAAAATTAAAATTACGCTTATTTTCGGCCTAAAATAACCTACCAAATGAGTGAGGTGCATGGATTTTTGGGTCACACTGGGTATTATAGAAAATTTATCAAAAGATATGTTAAGGTTGTCGCACTCTTGGAGGAGTTATTAAAAAGAAAAGGGACATTCTATTGGGGGGAACCGCAACGACGCACATTTGAGGAACTAAAGGAGAGACTTACTACATCATTTGTTCAACGCTCTCCCTCATGGGACCAACCGTTTCATGTACATGTAGACACTTATGGCACTACCTTTGGCGGCGGTGTTGGCTCATCCTAGAGAAGGTATTATAGATCATCCTATCTATTTTTCTAGTAGAAAGTTGACTCATGCAGAGAAGAATTATACAACTACAGAGCACAAAGCTTTGTCAATGATCTATGTGCTACATAAATTTAGACATTACCTGCTAGCAACACCATTTGTATTCTATACTAGATCACATGGCATTGAAATACTTGGTAAATAATCTAGTCTTACAGGGGCGCATATGTCGATGGGCGTTATTATTCCAAGAATTTGATTTTAAAGTCATGGTAAAACCAAGTAAAAGTAATTTTGGTCCAGACCATTTATCAAGGATACAGTTAGGGGAAGACACGTAAACAATTGAAGATACAATGTCAGATGCACAGTTATACAGGTTACATCACATGCCTTCAGACTTAGAGGATATTGTTGTTTTTCTACGCATAGGTGTGGCACTAGAAGGACTAAAAGCCTTAGAGAAGAAACAAATTACAATTCACGCAACACCTTTTATGTTTATCATTGGTGACCTATACAAATTAGGTTGAGATGAAGTATTGTGCCAATGTGTATTAGAGCATGAACACACAGATATCATGGAAGAGGCTCATGGTGGTATTGTAAGTGGGTACTATGCAGGTGATGCCACTACACGTAAAATTCTACTCATTGGATTGTGGTGGGAGACCCTGTATAAGGATTTTAAGGCATATTGCAAGACCAGTGATCACTTTCAATGCCTTGGCAAACTAGGGCAAAGAGATGAAATGCCTTTACGACCTATTCCTAGTGCAAAATCATTTGAAAAATGGGCTATACATTTTGTGGGTCCTATTTCACTAGTGCGCGTAGAACTGGATCACGCTACATCATCACTTACACAAATTATCTCACAAGGTGGGTAGAATCAACACCTACCAAGGATTGTACAGCAGCTACAACAGCTAGGTTCTTATGGGAGAATGTTCTTACAAGGTATGGATGCCCGTTGAGTTTGACCAGTGATAGGGGCACACACTTTCTGAATGAGACAATCAGAATTCTATTGGATGAGTTCATGATTGCACACCATAAGACTACACCATATCATCCTCAGGTAAATGGGACTACTTTGAAGCTTTCAACAAAATTTTGAGCCAGACATTAACAAAAATTTGTGATGTTGGAAGGAAAGATTGGGATGATAAAGTTTCTATTGTGCTTTTGGCATATAGAACAACATACAAGTGGTTGAACAAGGCCACACCCTTTCAATTGGTGTTTGGTGTAGAAGCAATTCTTCCTATGGAATTCATGTTACCTTCTTTACATATTACGTGCGTAGTAGGGGTCTAGTTGATGAGCGGAATTAGAAGAATGAATTGGAAATTTGATCAAGCCGGATGAGCGACAAACAATAGCATGATAGAGTCAGAAGCAAGAAAAGGACAGGCAGAAAGTGTGGCATGACAGGCACATCAAAGACAAAAATCTTGAGATAGGAAAAATGGTGTTTCTTTATGACTCTAAGTTTATGCACCATCCAAGCAAACTTAAAGTGCATTGGTTGGGACCATATGTTATCACTCACATACTTGAAACAGAGACGCTTGTCAGTTAGAGGCGCTTGATGGGATACGATTACCCGGTTACTTCAATAGGAGTAGGTTGAAGCCCTACTATAAATAAGTCTTCTTGGTGTTTGTAATAAGGAAGTGTTTCCATTTAGAGTAGGTTTTCATTTATGTATTCCCTTATTGTATTTCCTTCTTTGTCGCTATGCTTTTTCATTTTAGTTGGTGTTTTGTGTAATAAGTGTGTTTGTGCACTAGAAGTTAAATACCATTAGAAGAATTTTATGCGTAGAGGACTACAAATACCATTTGTGTGGGGTGGCTATTGAAGAAACTACTACAAGTGTTATTCAATTTTGGAGAGTTATTGGAAAGAAGATTGCTTCCAAACAAGGACCATAGATGGAGATAAACGAAGGAAAAGTATAACGCGAGGTAAGTGGAGGCCATGGAGACTACCAAGGGAAGGCGTAGTGGCAAGGTACTCGGGCACATGGAAGTACATTGAAGAGAAGTCTCAGAGCCGAAGGTAGGAAGGTGTGCTAGAAGGTTATAAATTGGCACGAAGATGTACCACGTGGAAAGTGTGAAAATGGTCGATTAATAAGAGGATTGTTAGTAGGTAAAGGAGTAATAAATGCACCAAATTTTTGAAAATTTGTATAAGGATGTGATGCAAGTTCATTTTTATTGTTGTGATCGCAATAAATTGAATGAGCTAAGTGTGATTGAGCCGAGCGAAGAGTATTGAGGTGCGAAGAGTGTGAAACCAGACGTGGAGAGTGGATTTGTGTGTAGAAGAAGCTTGCATCCCCATTGGTGAAGGGTTTGAGTGAAGCAGATGCATTGAGAAAGAGCTAGGGCATGTGGTTTCAAACTAGGGCAAGTAGATTCAATCTAGGGTTTTGACTTGCTCACTACGAGAGAGGATGTTATAGGGTGAAAGTTAAATCTTTGTACAATAATTCTTTAATTTCCTTTCATTCCCATTCTTTATTCTTTAAAGTATCAAAAGGCAACCATTGTTGGGGTAGAAATGCAGTTTAGTGTGGGGTAATGTTGAGCAAACAAAGTATGACACTAAGGATAAGGCACACAAGAAGATTCGTGTGGGGTAGCAAGACAGATTTGAAGGCATGAAAGGATAGGGAAGGAAGCGTGCATGAAAGACAAAATGAATATGGACTTAGCCATTTTCATGGTTATGGGCTATTTTGGAGATAGCGTGTGGGGCACACAACCAGATGGAAACTTGTGTGGCACACAAATGTTATTTTTGGAAGAACATCTACTAAGCGCTTTGCATGAGTTTGAGTTAATAATAGGATTACCACTGCCAATTAACTAGAAGAGATCTATTATTAGCGCACTTGCATGTGTGTCTATTATTGTAAAGGCGCATGGCTATTTTCAACATGTGACCTATTTTGGGAATTATGTAAGTGGTGAAGGGAAAGTCCCCACCCTTATAAATATGTAGTAATCTGCGTAGGTTAAGAGAGGACTATGTATGAGCTATTGTGAAGTTATGTTGCCAAATATGATGTGTGCATGAAATTATGGTACTAATTATTGTAAGAAGCTTCTGTGTTCATTTTGTTTTAATATAATGGAGTCTATTGGATGAATAATGGTGTCAAATGTGACTATAACTAGTTATTACATGGATAATTTCATTATGTTTATCGTTTGATTCATGACTCTTTAAGATCTAGATCTAGAATATGCTATGTGGAAAGTGTATATTGTTTATGGATCTGAATGCATTAACCCTTCATCATGTTCACATCCTACACAAGCAACTCTAAGAAGGGGCTTGGTACCTTTGCACGCTTCGGTGAGCACTCGATCTAGGAGGATGTGCCAGCGTTCTTGGGTTATTCTTGGTTATTCTAGGTTACATCAACATCACCTTACCAACACCAAGATACTTAACCACATCTTCAATCAATAACATCCTTCTCTCGATGGAAACCACGTCTTCATTTTGTGCTATTATATTTTGCCTCTCTAAGAAGCCCATGTATCTAACTGTACCAAGGATGCATAATTACTCCTCTATCTCATTCTCAGATATACATATGTAATCCCAAACATGCATGTGCAACCAAAATAATATAATCACTACAATACCAAGATAAAACCATACCTCAATAATCGGATCTGTAATTTGACCAACATGTAAACAAGATACATTCCATGCATCTTCTTAAATCTTCAAATCTGTGATTTTTCTATTTAAAACTAGGTTGTCCAATAATCGTCCATGGTCACCCTATAACCGACCAAGGTTACCCTATAACCAACCACGATCACCACGTCGACGATGGTTGCCACTTAATCGATGTCGATCACTGTAATTTCCAGCAACCTTACTCTTCCAGCTCCCACTTGAGATTGAATCTCTTCCTATGATATTCACATCAGGAAAAACAAACCCTGCTCTCATACACCTATCAGTAAACCACTAACAATATACTGAAGAAAAACCTTGCTCTGAAATAACCAAGCTAACCAAGCTCTGATACCAATTGTTGGGAATTAGGACTGCATAATAGTGTTATGATTTAATAACAAACTCAATCATGCACACAAGATCTAAATAATTCCCAAAATCTATAGTAGTGGAAGTATAAACTAGAATAATCCAAATCAAAATAAAGTACACACACATAACAAAACATGTACCGTGGTTCACCTAATGTGGGCTACGTCCACCAAAGATAGAGATCTCATATATATAATATAACAAGAGTACAAACCAACTTTGATACCACAAGATTACAATGCATCTCTCCAAGAGTATCTCCTCTCCTCCAGAGATCTCTAAACAGATCTACATAAGTGCATTAGAACCATGCCTCCAAACACTACCAGCAGATCTCACATAACCATGAACTATCAGCATCTATGAACTGCTACCAAGTTCTCTCGTGAATCTACAAACAAGACCTCTCACATGGGTCTACCATATGTGCAACTATAACTATGCACCAAGAAGTAAGTCTGTCTCTCCATCACTGCATAACCTGTGCAAACATGAAGACAACCTCCTCTACAATATCTAGATCTACATGGATCAACAATACAATATGATCTCATGGATCTATAATACAAGATCTCACCAACATGTGGATCTACAAGAAGAAAATCTATGTGCTTTACATACTATGCAAGCCATTACAATGAGATAATAACTATATAAAAGAAATACAATAGAATATGTTACCCTCTTCTCATCATTGAGATGTACCTGTTATTTCCTTCTATCCAGCTCCTCTCCATGGAAGCTCTGTCTTCATGTAACTTGTTCTTTCTTTCTCTTCTTCTTCATCCTCTCAATCTAGGATAATCAAGGATCTAATTCAATCCTTCTCTTAATTCTCTTTCTAACCCTAGCTTTCATGCTTATATATGCATATACAAACTTAGGGAACTTAGCCATGCAATTACAATCAATAGATCTTGCTTTAATACTAAATATAGATCTAATTCCCATGAGTAAAATAAAACACTCATGCACGGTGTAATCGATGACGGTTCCTACTTGCCTAAACGATTTCGGTCATAGGTGACCGATGTCATTCCCTTCATGACTGATTCGAGTTAGTTTCTCGACCAATGTTGGTCACCGTGTAACCTTGACACTTTGTAATGCATGCTCCAGTGAAGTTATTTACCTCCATAATAACATTGGTCCCCACACATTTGAGTGTACAAGATCTAATTAATGTTTCTTCTTTGTTTCCCCAACTTTGAGAAATCTCACTCTCTTCTCGCTTTCCAAAAATACAACACTCACGTAAATCAAGATCTATACGTTTCGTATATTATAACTTCCCTTTGCCTTTGATATTTACATTCCCTTTTCACTCGTATGACCTAACCAATTGTGCCACTTGCCCGTATCTGAATCAAGTATATAGAACATAAAAGGAATCAAGAATACAAGTAGATAAATACAATGATCCTACCTTCTTGCCTCTTGCTCCAATAAGAGATCCCTCGGTAACCTTCCAAGATTTAGCCGTGAGTGTAACCATGATATCGCCACACAATTTTCCTACAGAAATCAAATTTCTTTTGAGGCTTAAAACATGCCTCACATATTTCAATATCCATGTATTTACATTATGTAATTTAATATGAACTTCACCTCTACAAGTAATAATTCATGGTTCATCATCTCCTAAATAAACATGCCCAAAATTACCCTGGACATAATTTCGAAATAGCCCTTATGAAGGGTCAGTATGGAAAGAAGCTCTTGAATCTAAAACCCATGACTCAATTTTATCATCCAAGGAGAGAATTAGGGCATCTTGTATTACCTCTTTTACAGCAACATTTGCCTCTTTACCTTTCTCTGGTACATTCTCTTTGTTTTCCTTGAACCAACAATCCTTCTTTGCATGACCTTTCTTTCCACAATTCCAGCAGATTATACCTCTACCTCTGGATTTAGATATATCATTCTTAGACTTTGATTTCCCATTATTATTTCTCTTGGATCTCTCCTTCTACCTTCCCCTGATTTCTACATTCAAAGCATTCCTAGATGATGATTCTCATGTACTTTTCCTACGTATTTCTTCATTCAGGATTATACTAACCACATCATCAAACTTTAAAACATTAGTAGCAGACGTTGTATTACTAATAACCATTACCAAGTTATCCCAACTATCTAGAAAAGAGCATAATAATAAAAGTGCTTTCACTTCATCCTCAAACGGAATACTAACTAATTTTAATTGATTTACAATAGACTAGAAATCATTCAAATGACTTGATGCAGATTCTCCTTGTCTTGCATATGTAAATTAAATAATTTTTTCATCAAATAAACTTTATTTGAAGCACTAGGTTTTTCATATATATTTGCTAAAGATTTCATTAACTCTACCGTAGATCCTGCTTCGGTAATATTCGAAGCCACGATGCTTCCAGGCTCAATCTTATAGATCCCAGAGCCTTTCTATCAAGAATTTTCCATTCTTCATCAGTCATCTTTGCAGGTCTTGCCTTCTCATCCAACGGTAAGTATAAATCTTTTTGATACAAATAATCCTCCACCAACAACTTCCATAATAGATAATCACGGCCACCAAATTTATCTAATCTGAATTTTCCTTTTTCTCCCATGATTTTTCTCCCACTTAATCAAAAATCCCTATGTGAGTAAATCACAACAAACACAACCCTTAAACAAAGATGCTCGATACTAGGTTGTTAGGGTTAGCACACCGATCAGTATAGATATATTTATCGATGTAAGCATAAAAGCAATCAATATGGAAATAAACAAGAAGAAACAATATACAAGATTTAATGTGGTTCACCTAGTGTGGACTGTGTCCACTAAGAAACAACCAATTTATTATCATGAGGAAATACAATGAAGATTTGCAATCTTCCACACCTTTTTGGATGTCATGTACTTTCTTCTTTATAAATTTATCTTTTCTCTCTAAAGGAAACTTCTCTTAATTCTCAATGAATTCTCTCTTCTAAAACCCTAGCTTTATGCTTATATGCATCTACGATCTTAGGTCACTTTAGCTATCGCAATTACAACCTTTAGATACACTTTACAACTAAAGATAGATCTAATTCCCACAACTTAATTATAATAGTCATGCACATGAAACCGATTCCGGTTAGCATTAACCGATGCTAGTTAGCCCTAACCGATGTCAGTTCCTCCTTACTTGACTAATACCGGTCCATGGGTGATGATGGCGGTTCGTCAACCGATGTCGACATCGTGTGTATTCCAAAGAAATCAGAAAAAGAATTCCAAAGGTGAAGCAATTAAGCTCCACAACTTTAAAAATTATGCATGTATACTATGGAGGATGACCGTGGCATGTTAAGGATACCTTTGATATTTTTGGTTTGACATGGATACCACACTTAAATACTAGAAACCATAAGAGATTTCATTTCGTCACCCCGAATATGCACTTTCTAAGATTGAGGCGAACCTTATATTTGAGCAGGTTTCCAAAGGAAATTTCTAAGACATGCATGTGATCATCAATGCATTAAGACTTGACAAGTAAAACATCAACATAGACTTCGATGACTTTTTGTATGAGATTGTCAAAGACGTGTGTTATGGCACGTTGATATCTTTGCGTCAAAATTTTTAAGTTGAAAGGGCATCTTTACATAATAATAAGTTCCACATTCTGTAGTGAAGGTGGTTTTATGTTCATCCTCGGGAGTGGTCCGGACTTGATTATACCGCGAGAATCCATCCATAAGAGATAACATCTCATACATTGTCGTAACATCAATGGAGGGTAAGGGAAAGTTAGCTTTAGGATAAACAAGGTTGAGATTCCTAAATTCAATGAAAATTTGGATGGATAAGGTAGCCTTATTCTAAACTAAGATTCCATTAGATACTATAGACACAAAATCACGCACTTAGGTACATTTCTAGGTCCTAAAAGCATACTAGCATTTACATTATTCCTAAGAAAGAAAACTAGTAATTGACAACTATCTTTGGCCTTTTGTCTTTGTTTCTTATTTTCTATTTGGTCTTACACACCATACAACCTAGTCGATATTTTACTAATTTATCTTTTATGGCTCCAGATACCAAAGCACCTAGCCAGAGACGAAGCACCCAAGAGCCCCCGTCCCCTCTGGGTACCTCGGCCCTATTTCACCTTACTCGCTTCTTTTTGGTCTCTTTTATCTTTTGGGAATATTTTTCACTTATGGTTTGGCCTTCCAGTTGTCAATTACAAAATTCAAACAAGGGAATCATATAAATACATATTTATGTGTTCAAAATCAAGGACCAAACACTAAGCATTATTACTTATCACCAAAAATTGCATCTAAAAGGCACTTAAAGAAATCTAAATCATTCATCTAGCATCCATTCAAGGGAAAAGGGACTGCGTTTTCGCATACACAACATAGGAAGGGTAAGTGTATTCTATTTCATCTACGCATTCTACTACATTACTACATTCTAGCTATAACTTACTATCAAGTGCACTTGTAAAAGGGAATCCTAGGGCATCATTCTCACACACATTCACTATAAATACATGGAGTTTGAGATGTAGTGCAACACTCGATCGTAAGTTCACTTTCAGTAGCCATCGAGGTTAGTCAAACTCCCCATATTGCATCTTTCTTTTTAGGTTAGATGTGGTTTGTGGATTTTACAGGTGAGATTCTATTTTGTAAGTTATAGGTACCCTCAGCAATCAAGGAGCAATCATCGGGTGATCAACACAGATTAATTGTGACATACTTGTAACACATCAGAAAGCAAATCCCGAACTCCTGTGCAGTCACCAACACCCGTGAAGCGGTCTCTGCAACCCAAACACCCCTATCCTATCCCAAGCATCCATGTCCGGCTTTATCTGTGAGTTGCAAAATTTATCACGAGCAAGAATGATATGTTTCTTAGCCTATTCAACACTCTTCCTAGTCTATATTAGTTACTGAAGCCAAGCGTAAATCAAGCAAAGTCCTCTCTCCTTCTTTTTGCTTAGGGTTTCAAATATTACATCTTAGCTTGCTTATGTCATTTTTGTATTTCAACATTTATACATCATTTGGTTCAGTAGTGACTCTAAAATATTTAGATTTAATTCAAATTAAATTAAATCGGACACCCATTCAAAATAGTCTACCGTATGAATGAACTTGGCATCTAAGAGCTTGATAATTTCTTTGTGACATAGATCATTGATGTTGGGAGGGAATTTACATATCTTTTGTCAAACTTGTGTGGTGTCCGGATAAGTGATGATGTTATGGGAGACAATTTTAGGATCAATGCCAAACATATCAACATATCCCCATATAAATACCTCATTATTGTATCATAATATTTCTATGTGACACTCACGTAAATGAGGAAAACAATCACCAAGCATGACTACATGCGTAGGATCGTCATCAAGTTGTACACTAATGGTTGATTCATCCAACATGGCATTGTCATATTAGAAATGATATGGGGCTTTAGGTAATTTAGCTACCTCATCCTGGCTAGGATCAATAGTAACGACATAGTCGTTAAAGCGTATGGGTTTCTTACATAAGTTCCCAACTTATGATGATTTCAGGGAATTTATCCTCTCGAGCATATAGGAGCTCTAAAATAGCCTCGTCATTTTCTAGGGTAGGGAGAGGCCCATGATATTCTACATCAAATTATAGGCCTACATATAGCCTATCGTCTCAATGTTTTCTAGAGCTAGTTTGTCATACATCCAACACCCTAGCATCTAAGGTGACCTCTTTAGGTGTAGGATTAATGGTGGTCATTCTAAGAGCACCGAGACTAGTGTTGATTGCATAATATGTTGAGGGTGACAGAGTTATTACGGGAGCGTGACATGAAGCGTAGTTAGATATTTTCTCGATGACCCAAGGGGTATCGAGGAGTGGTGGATTAGTGAGAGGAACATAGGGAAGTAATTCTTCCTCATCCTCATTATCACTGGTATCATAGATAAGAGGTTCATAATATGCATTGATGGTATTTGATTTAAGTTGAGAAGACCATATTTGGGCCAAGGCACGTTAGTAGTGCAATACCTCCAAGTGCCTAGATTCAACACAGGAGATGATATAACCTTCGCCGAAGGCAATATTTTTTCCTTTAGGATTGGGCACTACCTCCTTAGCCAAAACACTAATCTTGCTAAAATATCTAGGGTGAAAGGGGAGGTTGATTGGAAAGAGTTGTGTAATTCCTAGTTCATTGCATTCTAAGTGATTGGAGGCCGAGGTATCGATCATTGGCTGCTCCGTATCGTTTTGAGGTGGAAACGGTCATTAGGTAAAAGAACTAGAGGTAAAAATTACACAATTTCATTTAGTACCTAATTTATTTACCATATTTTGGAGATCATTAAGATCTTCGTCATTTGAATATGATAATGTTATTTATATTTCTGACCTAAGATTAAAAAAACTCTGGGTAGGGAATGCTCTAGATCTCAAGATCAATTAGCATCATGAAAGGTTCATTAGGAAATGGTACTGGGATATCCCAAGGATTGGGATCGGTGTCATGTCTAAAGCATTGGTTGTTATGGACAAACTTGATACATTAGTACTCATATGATGTGATTGTGTGTGTGCGATGTGTCCATGGTTAGCCTAATAAGAAGTTTTAGGAGAGAGGATGATCTAGAACCATAAGCTTGATGATGCACTGCTTTAGGTCCGATCATTATAGAAGCCAAGGATTTTGTTTAGTTTTAAAAGCCACGAAAATTCAAGAAAGTAGGCTTGAGGTCATCGATGGAATAACCAAGGTTTTTGATGAGGGAGAAAGATGCTACGTTAGTTCTTGATCTCTTGTCCATAAGGACCCTAAGCACTTGTGTATCATTAATGATAACACTAATAAGCAAGGGCAGTTTGTCCACACAATAGGACCTCGTCAGTAATCATTTCATCCTCCACAAACTCCAAGGCTAGGTATCCTAGATAGGAGTGTTGTAAGGATGGTGTTATAGTCTCTATGTGGTGGATTTCTAGATTTGGGGATGTGGTAGGAATCTTGGGAGCTACACAAGAAGGATCCTCAAAGATTTTCAACTTTCGGAGGAGAAACCGTCGATGTGAAGTCAAGGTACACATGAGTTCCATGAATGGTATTTTTCATGTAAGGGAGTTTAGCTCATCCAAGAAGTTCCAACTAGGCTTGGAATAACTTCCATATCGATACCATGGTGGTGGCACAATGGAAGGTGCATCCAGAGGAGATTTAGTTGGAGCCATCTTGTCAGAAGAAGGTGGGATAAGATCCTTACTTGGTACTTCTTATGACACCATAGGTGGAGGCTCGATTGTAGAGCAAGCTCCACCAGTCGGTGGGTCTTGGGAAGTATCAAGAAATGGTGGGTTGTCAAAATATTTCTTTGGCTTGATGATGATATCTTTATGGGCAAGTTTACGTCTATATTTTACCTTTTCCGCATTGATATATTGAGATTCTAGGAGGCTTTGATCATATGAAGGCTTCTATGGTGCCCACAACATTGTTCATGGGGATTTTATGATGTTTGTTTTGATGGTTGGAATGGGAGTTTTCTAAGGATTGATACTTCTCATAACATTATTGTATAATGGTAGAGTAATCAAAAGAAGAGCCAAGGAAGAAATCAAGGGTTGCCTTCCTAAGGTCCTTACAATCACTGTGAGAATGTCCTATAGTGGCATGCCACCAAAAATAGATCACCCCTAAAGTTAGGCAAGGCCTGCTTTGAAGGGGAAACTATCCACGGAATGGGAATCATTTGGAGAAGCTTAGCATGAGATAAAGGAGTATAAAGAGAGGAGTGAGGAGAATCCTGATGTGCCACCACTCCCTTCTCTATAGGAGGATTTGAAGGGTTGATTGCATGTGTTGTGATTTTGAGTTTAGGTGATGAATTGGAAGTGCATCCAAACTCACGCATGAGATGATCTTTTCATTTAGCTTGCTCAAGGGATTCCTCCAACATGTTAGGAGAAAAAGACCCAAATTTATATTAGAGAGTAGGCATAAGATCCTTAAGGAAGATCTAACATAATATTTGGTTTGTAAGATTGTGACTAGTTTGTATGGAAAGTGTTTTCCATTTCTTAATAAAGGCTTGAGCAGATTCACGAGTTCCTTGCTTAAGGTTTATGAACCTTTGTAAGGTGTTTTTAGAGGAAAGTATTTTGCTTAAATTCTTCAATGAAATCTTTCTCTAAGCCTTTTAGGTCACTATTGAGCTATGAGGAAGCTTGTTGTACCATTCTAGTTGTTCCCCTAAGAAAGTCCTTGGTAGAAGCTTAGCAGGTTGCATAGGTATTTGTTCAAATCCATTCTTTGTAGAGATTGCCAAAGGTCTTGAGATAGAGGGTTGGATCCATAGAACCATCATAGGAAATGGTAGGGACAATCTCTCCTAAGTCCATGGCAGCAATGTAAGGAGCTAAGGGTTCATTTTGGATGGTTCGTAACATCTTGCTCGAATCGGTGGAAGAGGAATAGGATTCCCATGGGCATTCACCAAAGGAGGGGGTATAAAAAAATAAGTTGGGAACCACATTTTGAGATGTTAGCTACAACATCTGATTTTACATTTGAAGCATGCTAGTTATGGTGGTGGCTTGGGGTAGAGCCATCTGATCTAGGAGTTTAACTATTACCATGTTATGATCCATAAAGGAAGAGTGGCCTTTGTTTGTAGGCGATTGTTCATGATTGTCATGTTCATTGGTGGGGGTTTGGGAGACTCATTCAAATTAGTCCTACAGGTAGGGGGTCCGACCATGGTATGACAATCCCTGGTTCAGATGGGCATGGTCATTTCCATGGCATCGATAGATATCTTTCAAAACCTTTGTCTTTGTCAAGGGTAAAGTACTCATTGTTATTGAGATTTTTAATGATGGATATGGGATATATATTCTCAATCTCAACCACATTACATTCTACTGCATGACCCTATTCCGACTTATCGAGGGACGTGGTTGGGGCAATAAATATTCATGGGTGAGATTGGGGTCACTAGGAAGGGTAGTGCTTTTAGGATGAGAGATAGAACACTTAAGAGCATGGAGAGGAGATGTAGGCACAAAGGAGTACCCCATGGATAATTTTAAAGGGTTCAGTTGTGCCAAAAATATCCTCATAAGTAAAATATTTATATCTTGGAAGCTGAAAATAAGCCTTTGGAAATCTACATTTTAGATAGAACTCGCCCGTAGAATGTTTACATAGGGGTTGATGGTGTAAGGAGGCAGATTCGGAGGGATAGGCATAATCGCCTTGCCATAAAGCTCAAACAAGGGTCGAGGGTGTCTAGGAATTGAAAAGATAACAACAAACATGATCATCTGTGTAATAGAGTCTACACAGGGGCTGAATGTGTCTAGAAACAAATGTGACAAGGTCAGATAGAATCGCCCCTAGGTGATGACGTCTGTACAAACAAGTTCTTAGGGTTTTTAGGATTTTGGATAGTTATATGAAGTCAAAATAAAATATAGGTGCTTTTAACGATTTATGTTTGATCAAAAGGTTAGTAGGATTCATGTTGGGTTCACTAGAGAATGTATGAGGGAAAAATGTGTCTCAACAACATACACTCTTACTCATACGTTTGATTAGCGTATTCGAGACAACAAGTAGGAGACACACAAGTATAGGTATATAAGGGGATAGCCTTAAAGGGCCTACAATGAGTGCTAGGGTCACATATCTATAGGAAAATAACCCTTGCACTAGGTCAACCTAGGGTTTCAAGGCATGTGGTCAAGATAGAGGAAGGAACCCTACTAGGATATTGGTGGTTGGGTGTGGAGAGGTATGGATCAACAAATAAAAGAAAGATTCATGCAATAATTGAAAAGGAGGTGACTAAAGAACTGATATGTAATAAGAGTGCTAAGCTAACTAGCATCAAGCATGCATAACACTAAGCTAACATAGCATAATGAAGAGGAGCTGAACTAATATATGCAAAGTGAAAAGAAGGGTTAGAGAACTTACCTTATACATGTAGGGTGGTTTTGATGCATCTATCTCCCCGAGAAGCAACACACACAAAGAGATTCGTTATTAGGTGGAGTAAGGGAAGACCATTCATATCCTAAACTCACTATATGTTGACCCAATAGTGCAAGAAATCATCCAAGAAGAGAGTGTCCAATCCAATCCAAGCACAATGCAAGATGAACCAAAAGTTAGGCAAGAAGATGCGAAGATGGTGCAAAAGAGCAAAGCAAGTGGCAGTTCATATGTCTTAGCTTCCTTTTTACTTATGAGTGTCAAGTAAATTGAATGCATATATCGGATGCCATCTCTCATGGGTGATGGCATTGGCCATGAGAAAACATAACATCGACACAATCACCCACGAGCGATGTGTCGCCAAGAATGCAAAAATGAAGTGGTGTGTCGGGAAAGGTATAATATGTTGTGAGACATGAAAGAGGATTAACAAGGTGCAAAATAGTAGAACACAAGAAAGAGATCATGAATATAATATGCATGAGACATAGGAGGATAATGATATATAATGCTAACTAAGGCCAAGACAAAATAACGACACTCTCTTCATGTACTGTCTCTAATCCATAATGGTTACGTGAATAACCATTCCCCATTCCCGATAGGCCATTTAGGGCACCCGCTCGGAAATAGCTACGTCAACAACCCTTATATACACAATGACGATTGTTAGTAACATGTATCAAAGATGAAAAGTGAAAAGTGAAAAATTAGGTGTATACATGCTCCTTGTTTTGAGAAATTTTCTTTAGCATGTGTATTATATCTCTCTTGTTTTTTGAGAGATTTTATATCCGTATTTTCAACACGTTTAGGCATGTTGACAATCTCTCTTGTGGGGGAGCTATTTTGGTTAAGCGCAATATTATTTTTTTCAATGTTCAAGTAGTTGTTTTGTCAACTCATACAAATTTGTAGTGTTACTCCACCCATTTAGTAGTATGGGAGGGTGTGGTGTTGATCCTGCTTCTTCGTGTCTTATGCCCTTGCCTTGTTTCCTTGGTTGTTCTTAGATCTTGACACTCTTATTACTTTGGATCTTGTGTCCTTGCCTTGCTTCCTTGGTTGTTCTTAGATTGTGGCACACCTATTTGTAGCATTGATCGAATTTTGTTTGATCCTACTTCTTGTCTTATGCCATTTCCTTGTTTCCTTGGTTGTTCTTGGATCGTGACACTCCTATTACTTTGGATCTTGAGTCCTTGCCTTATTTCTTTAGTTGTTGTTCTTAGATTGTGGCACATTTATTTGTAATGTGATTGATTGAATTATGTTTGATCCTCGCTTCTTTGGGTCTTGTGTCCTTTCCTTGTTGCCTTGGTTGTTCTTGGATCGTGGCACTCCTATTACTTTGGATCTTGTGTCCTTTCCTTGTTGTCTTGGTTGTTGTTCTCTGATCGTGGCATACCTATTTGTAACAGTTGATCAAATTATGTTTTTTGTTTTTTTGTACTTTCTACATCACACCCTCGATAGTCTCCTTGTATGGAGCTATTTTGGTGCAACCCAGTGTCAATTGTTTTTGAGTTTTGTGATCGAGCAATGGATTTAGACCATAATGCACACCAAACTTCTTCAACATTATACACATTTTTTTGAGCCGAGATTCTTGGGATGCCTTGCACTAGTTTTTTGCTCTCTACTTTGTTGTTACTAGTTTTGGGTACCTTGCGGTGATTTTTTCATCCATGGTAACTCCTTTTTCCTAGTTATTGTACATGGGTAGCTTACAGGTCTTGTTGCTGGGACCCACCTTCTTTTCCGCCCACCTAAGCTATGCTTATGCGGGGTGTTAGTGTAGGTTATTATTTATCCTTTTATTTGTTTATTAGGATAATTCTTACACTTGTGTTAGCTTGCTTAGGTGTACCAATTGTGTTGAGTTAGCTTACTAATTGTGTGGAGTCAACTCTCTTGTCGATGTCAGCTTAGTTAGAGTTATTCACCACTGATCTAGGTGGTAGTTGCACTTTCTTCCTCCTGAATATGTACATCTAATTATTGAGCTAATATATGGAGCAATGTATTGATATGAAGACATTTCTTGTTGTATTGCAATTATCTCATTGTTCTTCATAACTTGCAATTTTGTGTGTGTATGCCTATTCTTTCCTTTGTGCAATTCACGTCTCACATTTCTCACTGGTGCACTCTTCGATTCAACGGATCCCTAGAGTTCCCAATACAAATTGATGGAACAAAATACCATTAACTAAGTTTTTATTACACCAAGGCTTCTCCAAATTGAATTTTAGGTTGTTATAAGCTGACACATGTCAAGGAAATGGAGGATGAGGATTCATATAGTACACATGGTCTTCGATCAAAATAATGTCAACCTTTGGTTTAATGTCTCATGAAAAATAATTATTTGTATTGGTTAGCATTGACTTGTTAACCATTTGCTCATCGAAAAAAAAATATTGGGAGCAATTTGAGGAAGGCATACATTAGCAAGCACCATGCTTCTAAAATGATGATGTATCATAACAGGAAAATGTTAAAAATTCAACATGTGATTTAAAGAGCCTTAATAACTATTATGCACTCATTATAAGTAATTCTAACTTGAAAAGAGTCTTAGCAATAGTTAGGAGAAATTTGATAGAGGCGGGGAGGGGTGAGGAGCATTCCTCTGTCATGTTCAATAACATATTGTGAATGTCCATGTCACTCTTTATGTCAATGTCAATGTCCATGTCTCGCATAATTTGGATTGTCATTAGAAGTTGGTTTTGTGATGGTGACAATGACAATTAGGATATGATAGCTACGAGTTTGGTGGCTTCAATATCTTTAGGAAAGTTGGACCATGGGAAGGGCGAGGATGAACTTAAATCGGGGAAGTTAAAATACGCACTCGCTCCTCTCAAACTCATGGTCGCCACATCATGTGCTCAAGTTGTCATTTCAAAAGTGTCATCTCAACCATGTTCTAGAATTCTTTTTGGGCTTCCAAATTTTGGATACACATTTGTCGTAACTCATTCTCCTCTTCACGCCATTGTAAAGTGAATGCATCATCTCTCCTCTACGCATTGATTGGCATTGTTGTCACATCAAATGTTACACTTTCATCTATCTCGACTTCGGTTTGTATTGGATTTGCATTTGACGTTAGGGTTAACATGCATCAGTGTTTCCATTAAGAAACATCCAAGCTCAACAACATATATCATCACAATATTTCACTCCTTTAAGTGCAACTTCCAAATGCATCCCCTTCCAAGTCTCCATTACACTTGCCTGCCATTGCTATATTGTGAGGGCAGCCATCCCTGTTCAATCTCATTGTATTCAAAGGCAATACAAGTGGCTCTTCTTAGCGGCTCTAATGCAACCTAATCTCACCATCTTCCTCGCACAGTCGCACTGTTCGCATGGGATCTGAGCTCTGCTACAATCCTAGCTTTCTGAGATGGCATATATGTAGTCCGAGGTAGGGTGCAGAATGGGGAATACAAAAAGCCCTTTGGCAGATCTCAGGCGAGACAGATCGCTGCAGGCCGCACGCCGCAGGTGCAGGTTGCAGGCGAAGACGGCTGCAAAGTAGCCGCCGTGAGGGCCTGGTTGGGCATTGGTTGTCCTCTTCTTCCGCCCTCGCTTTTAAAAAAATACACAAAATTTCCTAGAAGATTCAACCTCCAGGAAAAAATAACAAAAGAAACAATGCCTGCATTCACCACGAAAAATCTCCCACGTGCCAAATTACTTCATGCCCAATTCATTCAAACTGGAGGGTTTAAATGCCACCCTATCTTTGATGCAAACAACCTTATCAGCTTGTATGCCAAGTGTGGAAACCTTAAAGATGGTCGCAGAGTTTTGTATCAAATGCCTCAACAGAATGAAGTCTCATGGACCTTGATGATTTCAGCTTATGCCAAGCAAGGGCTTCCCCATCAAGCTCTAAACCTGTTTTATCAAATGCGCCAGATGGCTATCCAACCAAGCCACTTCAGTTTTTCTAGTATTCTCACTGCATGCGCAAGCTTGGCAGCCCTGGAATTTGGTAAGAAAATCCATGGAAGCGTAATTAGAAGTGGATGTGAGTGTAATGCTTATGTGGGAAGTGGGCTTCTGGATATGTACGTGAAATGTGGGAGAGTTGAGGATGCGCGCCTAATGTTTGACACAATGCCTGAACGAAATGTGATCTCCTGGACTTCCATGGTTCAAGGGTATGCTCGGACTGGGGATGTTGATGGCGCTCTGAGGTTGTTCTATAGAATGCCTCAGCCTGATGTGGTATCCTGGACTGCAATGATCGCCACATTGTCCAGGCATGGGTGCAATGAGGAGACTTTGAGACTATTTTTGAAATGCAAGAAGCAGGCATTGCGCCAAATCAGTTCACATTGTCCAGCATCCTTCCCGCATGTGCCAGTTTGAGATCTCTGAAAGTTGGCAGGGAAATCCACCATGATTTAATTAGAAGAGGGTTTCAAGTTGATGATTTTGTGGGCTCTGGCCTTGTAGATATGTATATAAAATGTGGGAACATGGGACATGCAAGAAAAGTGTTTGACAAAATGTCCACAAGAAACGTGGTTACTTGGAATTTGATGATTGTGGGATATGTACATAATGGACTATTTAATGAGGCACGGAAGCTCTTTTTAGAAATGCCACAACAGGATGCCCTCTCGCGGACTGCAATGATATCAGGGTATGCACAGAATGGGAATGTTGACGAAGCTCTGAAGATCTTTGAGGAAATGCCTGAACATGATGTTGTTTCGTGGACTTCAATGATTGCAGCATTCTTACGGAGCGGACAGCTTGAGAAGGCCAGGGAGTTCTTTGAAAAGGCACCTGAGAAAGATGTGGTCTCATGGACTGCAATGATTTCAGGATATGCACAAAATGGGCTCTCTCATGGAGCATTGAAGCTCTTTAAACAAATGCAACAAACAAGCGTGAGGCCAGACTCCAACAACTTGGGAAGTGTTTTGCTGTCATGTGCCAATTTAGCAGCCTTGCAAAATGGCAAGGAGGTCCATGAACACATAATTAGAAATGGATATCAGCCTGGTGTCTTTATGAATAATGCCCTAGTAAACATGTATTCAAAATGTGGGAGCCTACTGAATGCACGCAAGGTATTTGATAGAATGCCCACAACAAATGTGGTCTCCTGGAATGCTATGATTGTAGGATATGCTATGCATGGATGCGGCAAGGAAGCTATCCAACTCTTTGAACGAATGCATAATTTTAGCATTGGCATTCGTCCAAACCTTGTCACTTTTATTGGTATCCTCTCTGCATGCTGCCATGCAGGCTTAATTGAAGATGGCTGGCGATATTTTAATCTCATGACTGATTATTATCGAATCACACCTACTGCACAGCACTATTGCTGCATGGTTGGCCTGCTTGGCCGTGCTGGGTGCCTTGATGATGCACAGGAATTTATCTCCAAAATGCCGGTAAAACCAGATGTTTCTGTGCTAGGATCACTGCTTGGTGCATGTAGAATCCATGTGAATATAGAGCTAGGAGAACGTCTAGCACAGCGCCTTTTGAGATCGAACCTGAAAATGCTGCACCTTATGTAGCATTGTCAAATATGTATGCAGCAGTTGGCAGATGGAATGACATTGGAAGGTTGAGGAAATTAATGAAAGGAAGGGGAGTAAAAAGAAGCCAGGATGTAGTTGGCTCCAGGTTAATGGTGAGGTGTACGCTTTTCTCACAGGAGATAAATCAGCCCCACAAGTGCAAAATATCAACACTAAATTGGATAGGTTGTCTGGGCAGATGAGAAAAGTAGGATATGTGCCTGATACAAGATTTGTGCTACATAACATGGAGGACCATAAGAAAAACTTTTATCATCACATTCAGCCTCACTGAATCAAGCTTATTTATATTCGAAGTGTCTTCTTTGGTTTCTAGCTCGGGTTAATAAGCTTGTAGATGTAATTTCACACCAAAACACCAAACCGGGGTGCTTGGTAAGGAATTTTCATGACATATGATAGCCTCTCTCAAGCGGAGGTTTTAGACTTGTGTGGCATAGACATGCCAGTTACAGGATTTGATCTAGACTGATTGTTCTAGACTGCCACGAAAGAAAACAAATAACCATTCGGCTTTATATAGTCAGCATGCTAACAATTGTCGATCTGCTTATAATCTCTGGTGATTATTGCAAGGGATCAATTGCAATAAGAGAGAGACATGCACACAAAAGAAATTACCCAATAAAACATTGATGTGTTAAATGATATTATATTTACAGCAAATGGATGATTACTTTTTCTCCTTCATCCTAGAGGCTAGGATGGATTAGCATCAAATTCATGAAAACCAGTGGCAGCCATTAATGCTTGTTATCTGCATTAAGCCTTTGCCAGTCTTGCTATGGTCTGCATCCAATTCTTCATACATTGTCCCCGTGAAATTTATATACTTTAGAGCTGCAAGTTGCATACAGAAGGTAACGCTTTCAACTTATAAGCAAACTGTCAGTCTATATATTTTTGAGATTTTAGCTGTCCAAGGATTGAAGGAAACTTATAACTCAATAATTACATGTTTTAAGATTTATATAGCAGTTAGCTCCAAGTTCTTTGATGGAGGAAGCCAATTCCTTTCACTTGTGACAAATAAACAGTTTCAAGTGAGTGTTGAACAGTTTCAACTATGTTTGCAGATGTATCCTGAATAAACCAAACTCTGGGGAATATTTGAATGTAGTCTGCAATAATGTAGAAGGTTTAAAAAATGGTTAGATTATATAGTTTTCCTCTGGTAGCATACTATCATAATTATGGGAGAAATATACCTTCTTCTTTTTGCAAAATCTGTCACATCCATGAATTCTAACATGTTTTTGACTTTTGCTTGGATGACATCATGAACAACCAACTTCACCTTGTACACAAAAACTCCTCGCCATCTTCATGGATTTGGATGAATGCAGTGACCTATGCATCCAACCCTTCATTTGTCAAGGTCTCTTCCATTTCCAAATATGTGAGTAGAGTTTTAGATAGGTAAACGCTTTTGACCGGAGCTATGAACCGGGGCTAAATGGGGTCCCACCCTTACAAAAGAGAACAAAAGTAGCACTACAAACCAACAAAAACAGTGATCTATATACTATAGAAAATGCGTTAGAAACGAAAACAACGAAAACAACAAAAACAGAGGCAAATTTAAATGTGTAGCCTCAGAGATAGCAAAAAGAGCAATTTCAATGAATACCAAAAATCAACCATCAGAAATTTCAATGATGTCCATGTGTTGGGCCACCTTGCCCTTTTCCTTCCTGCCGCCGAGCTTGCCACAGGTACCCAACTTAGCAATCTTCGCAAGGAATGCATAAGAAGAGCCTGCCGATGCGCGAAGTTCCGCAATCTGAGCAGGAATAGGCCCAATAGGCTCAGCCAACTCGATAAGATTGAGCTCAGGAACCCAAGAAGTCTCAGTCCCTTTAGAGAGACAAATCTTGTGCACCGACACGGCGAACTTCATCAAGAGCTGATTCCTCCTTTCTAATTCTTCACAAACCCTACGGTCGACCCATTGAGAAGAGGCAGAATCCCCTTCTGAGAAGAAGACCGAAGCCAAACACACCTGCTCGACCGCTTCCTCCAACCCAATTCTATGGCGAGGAAGAATGAAATGTTTGGCAATTGCCACAACAGCTTCTTTGTCTGGGTTAATGAGGAGCAGATGAGAGACGAAGACCCCTGCAATTTCCAAATTGATACGCGCCTTCCCGACCGGTGCAAATAATCAGACCCGATGATGTGTTCGATGGCATTCATGATAGAGGAAGAGCCCACACAAAACACCTTATGCAGACGACATGGAGAAACAGAGGAGAAGAAAGCAATTTCACGCTTCTCTCCACGCATATGCAGAATGGGAAGGGAGGGAGAGCCATCCTGCACGCAAGAAGGAGAAAACAAAATGAAGAAGGCGTTGCTGCTCTTCCCAATAAAAGGAACGACCACACGCTTCAAAAAGGCTCTACCTTGTGTGAAGTGATGCTCGAGCCATCATGAAGAAGGATGGCGTCGAAAAAATTCCAATCCTCGCTCTTGTTATTAATCGAGGCATCATTGGTTTGGAAAGTGCCATGATTAGCAAGGGCATCCACCGCTAAGTTCGTTTCACGTCAAGCATGATGAATAGACCATTCATCAATCAAGGAGAGCCAATGAAGAAGCTCTTGCTATTAATCAAGGAATCATTGGTTTGGAAAGTGCCATGATTAGCAAGGGCGTCCACCGCTAAGTTCGTTTCACGACAAGCATGATGAATAGACCATTCATCAATCAAGGAGAGCCAATGAAGAATTTGAGTAAGGAGAAAGTGAAGATGTCAGGCCTCCGCTTTACCTTTTCTAATTGCTTGAATAATAACCTGAGAGTCCCCTTCAATGACGAGCTTGGAACAACTGATATCAACGACCATCTTGATGCCGAAGAGGAGAGCATTAGCCTCCACCATGTTACTCGAACTGATCAAAAGCCTAAAGGAGCCAACTTTGATCAATAATCCCTTATAGCATCGTGAATAATACACCCCGCCCCCCGATATTCCTATATTACCTTTAGAGGCCCCGTCAAAGTTAAGTTTGCAAGACCCAAGGGGAGTGGAAGCCATTTCGCTTTCTTCCTTTTAAGAATTTTTTCCGGTTTGGAGAGCCCGCGCTTAACAATAGCACCAGGAGAAGGGAGACGAATGAGAGGCCAGGCCTGCCAAATCTCAACGTCCCCGCTGGAGAAATTAGAAAGAACTTTGCAATTCGAACTGACATTTTTTGAAATGGCTACTTCTAGCTTGTTAAGGAAGCTGGGATGATCAGAAGATTCCTCGCAAAAGATCCTCATATTGCGTTCCCACCATAGGTGCCACAGCAAGAGGATAGGACCACAGATCCAGATCAAGCCCAGAGTAGTACCAATACCCGCCCTAGGCCAAGAAGAAATGGTACTGGAGATGGATTCTCCAGGTGCCCAAGCAAGGTTTAACCGACTGCAAAGCCAATACCAACAATGCAAAGCGAAGGGGCAATGTAACAAAAGGTGATTATCATCCTCCTCCGCATTAAGACAAAGAACACAGCATGAAGGACCAGCAACTCCCCATTTTTTCTTTCAGTCCTGGGTATGAATTTTACCTTTAAAGACAAGCCAACAAAAGGCGCCCGCCTTAGGAAGGCAGGCAGAGTCCCAGCAGCTCGTCCAGGAGGAAGAACCAATTTCTTCCCAACGATAAAGCACCTGATAACCAAGCTATCCACAAAATATGGTCCTCCTGTGGGAGGCAAGCTACCACTCTCTTACCCAGTTCCGATTTGAAAAGATCTTTAGTAGCTTCTGGTAAATTCAAATCATTGATGTCTTTCCAAGAAAGGGTGGGAGAACCATCAGCTGCTTGGAACCTGTAATCCCTGACTCTAGTACCCCAAGAAACTTGTGTAAGATTGCAGATGGGAGCGAGCTCTAGAATCTCGCAGAGGGGTGCAACCATTACAGGGATCCTTCCAGAAATTGGCAGAGACACCATCGCCGATTTGCCAAGAGACAATGTTGGAGAAGAGCAAGCGGCATGAGGAGATAAAGTTCCACATATGGGAGCCTTTGGGAAGATCAGCAGCAGTGAGAATAAGATGCAGAAAACCGTTCCCCAGGTATTTCTTGATTAAGATTTGGTTCAGAATATTGCTCAGATTGCACAACAAATTCCAAATGTGTTTAGCTCCCAAAGCTATATTTTGGAGGCTGAGATCCAAGATACCAGCACCACCAAGAGATTTGGGAGTTTTGATGGCATTCCACTTGACCATGGACCTTTTTGTCTTCCGAAGAACCCTGCCATAAGAAAGTTTGAAGAAGCTTTTCAATTTTCAGAAGCACCATACGCGGAACCCAGAGAACGAAGAACATGTAGATGGGCAAAGCACTAAGAATAGATCGAATGAGGAGGAGATGCCTGGCTAAGGAGAGCCACTTGCCTTTCCAAGAAAGCAAACGCTTCTCGAAAGAGGAAACCAAAGAATCCCAAAGAGAAGAATGACCTTGACCCACAAAGAGGGGGATACCAAGGTATTTATGAGGTAGAGAGCCGAGCTCGAAACCGAGCAAATGACGAATACGTCTTTGCAATCGGAGAGAGGTGTTAAAGAAGAAGATCACAGATTTATGCAGATTGATCACCTGGCCAGCAACATTGGCATAGGTATCCAACAAAGAGTGAAAAGCTCTAGCTTCAGACAAAGAAGAGACGTCGAAAAGGAAGGTATCATCGGCGAACTGTTGGTGAGAAAGAGGATCAGCACCATCCGCAGCCACCAGACCACGAATATCACCCCGAGCTCTAGCAGATTTGATAGACCTACTAAGAGCTTCAGCAACCAAAATAAACAGGAATGAAGAAAGTGGATCCCCTTGGTGGATACCACAGTTACTCTCAAAAATGCAGTTGAAAACCCAACTGCATAAATCTTTGTAGAAGCCCATTTTGAGAAGGGAGAGGATCAGACACCGCCAATTGATCCTATCATAGGCTTTACTGTAATCGAATTTGATAAGCATACCAGGTTGTCTATTGTTGATGAGAGAGTGCATGAGCTCGTGAGCCAACATAATGCCTTCAGTAATCTTTCGCCCATGAATGAAGCCACTTTGCTCCTTAGACACCAACTTGTCAAGAAGGGGTTTAACTCATGCAGAGCTATAACTTTAGAGATGATTTCATAGGAGGTATTGCATAATGAAATAGGTCTGAAATCATCAAAGGAAGAAGCCTGTTCTTTCTTGGGAAACAGGCAGATGAAAGTATAATTCAATCCACCAAGAATTTTCTCGGTAAACCTGGACTCTTCAACAACAGCCCACACATCAGAGCCCACAATGTCCCAGAAATCTTGAAAAAAGGCTGCTTGGAACCCATCCGGCCCGGGAGCCTTCTCACGCTCCATACAAAAAACCGCCATGCGGATCACTGTTTAGCATTCAAGATAAACACGTAGCAGAAACGTGGCCGGATTATGAGTGATATAAACTAGAAAATGTTTTGGTGGGAATCGGTATTGGCTTACAAATCGATCTGAAGTTGTTGAAGGATCAGGATATTTGAAGAAATTTATTTGTGTACTGCCCCTGCAATGAGATGCGTTGACAAGCCATATTTAGTATAGTGTCAGTTAAATAAAGTCTTAAATCGTCTATGCAGTCTCACGAGCTTAGTGATTGTATTGGTTGAAAAAAACAACAATTCACATGAAGTAGACCTCGAATTCTTCTCACGCATATTCATTGGTTCCCAGGTCTGGTTCAACCATGTCTAATGCCATCTACGTTAAATCTTGGCATGCATCATCAACTTGCATTTGAACAAGTCTGGTCATTCCTCGCTAATCGTTCCACTTCCCAAACTATTGTTTTGCATGGCCTGTGGTATTTCTAGACAGCTGTGTGGTTTTTAGAAGATAAGTTTCGCGTCTTTTTAATTATTATATATGTTTAGTTTTAGTTTGTGACTCAATTTATATCCAAGTGTCAATGTTATATATGTTGACTTTGCAATTCTAAAATAGTCTTTAGTTTTTGTAATGTTTAGGTATTTAGGATTATAGTTGTGTCAATCAAAATAATTGTTGTTGTCCTCGTCTATTGTAAAACATTTGTATTTTTTATTGTTATTTAATTTATGTTCTATTGTTAGATTTTGGATGTTTTATGTCTTTTAAGTTTTTTTTTTTTTTTAGGTTATATTCATTATAAAATCCATTTTTAAGGTAAGTATTTATCGTTGGATTTTGTAAAAGTTATTTTATGTCAAATATTGTCAAAAATATCTTCGAGTTAAAAGTCATTTTACGCCAAAGTGTATCGAGTCATTAGTTTTTCGGTCATCAATGTCAAACATCAAAAAGTTGAGTCATTTTGTCAAACACCATTTTAATGAGTCATCATTTGGGGGTGGAAATTGTTGAGCTTCAAATCTTCATCGATCGAGTAAGCAACGACATATCGAAGGATGGAGGAAAATCGAAGGTCGGAGGTCAATCAATGACCTCTTGTCGATGTCACTGCCAACGACAGGCCGCATAGATGGTTTGGTGGCATTTTTTTCAAAGTGTGTTTGCTTTCGGTTGTGTGTGTGTGTGTTCTGATTGTGTGGTTTGTTGAAAATGGAATACCGATGTTCCATTTTCCTATGTGTGTATGAGCAACAAAATTTCCTATATTATTCCTTGCAGTGAGATGTTGATGAGAGTTGATGAGAGTATTGCACATCATGATGTGGTTTTTGGTAACCCACTTGTAAAACCATCATCTTTTGGTTTGTGGTAAACCACTTGTAAAACCACCACTTTTGGTTGTTGGTAAACCATTTGCAAAACCATCATCTTTTGGTTTGTGGTAAACCACTTGTAAAACCACCACTTTTGGTTTTTGGTTAACCATATGTAAAACCATCGCTAGGGTTTTTTATTGCCCCGAAAATCACAAAAGCAAGTACAGAACGAGATTGAAGTTTTCCCGTGTTAGAACTAGGGGGTGGGTGCGAATGTTAGGACTATCTATTATATTAGTGCTCCATTATTTTCAAAGTGAAATATTAACTAGTATTATATTATTGTTTTGTGAGATTATGGTTATTAAATCAAACTCCCACATATATATTTTTGTTAGTAGCTCTAGGCGCTTAAAATGTTGTTTGTTGAGGAATTATAGGGATATGAATCCTCCTCTTTATAGGAAAGAATTTTCTTATAAATTTGTATTGTTCCGTATCAAATTAATAAGAAGCATATTATTATTTTCCTCGTGCGTACTTGCTCATACCAAATCACCATATATAAATCATATGTTCCACCATTCACCAAATTTGACTAGAAATTTTCTAAACGTAGAATGCCTCAAATATGAAATTACAAAGAATGATCCCTACCTAAAACTTGATGAGGTTTCCAAAAATAAATAATTTATTAAATTCTAAAATTTGCGGCATATTTAACATTTTTTTCAAAAACATGAAATCACAATAATTTAGGCAAATATGATCAAAAGCGCTAAAAGTTGGAGTGATGTTTATTTGTCACACGTACCAATATCCCTAAAAATTCACATCTTAGTTTGTGATATGGAGGGGGAAAATTTGTTGCAAAAATTGATGCTCCAAAAGCACTTGTTATGATATTTCTTTATAAAATAGAAGAAACACTCAAATATAATCTACTTTGAAGTGGAAATATCCGTAAATCATAATAAATAATTAAATAGACTTATTAATATGATAAGTGATGGTTTTGGGAGAATTTCACCCACCTCGTATTTAAACATAAATATAAAGGATCACACCCTTTCATCCTAATTAGGTCAGCCTAATTATTTATTAAGAACTAAGAAATGAAAGGTTAAGGTTATGCACTCCACTACATAACCTTAGTAATCATATGAAGATATAATGTTAGAGATATAACATTACACTTAATCGCTACAAAGGAGAACATAGGTAACATGATTATTAGGTTCCTCTAGACCTACCTGAGAAAAGAGTGTGATCTCACCTTTGATCTAAGTGTACCTCAATTGAGAGAAGGAGAGGGGTGAGTGAAACTTGCAAGGATGTAGGAGTAATACAATGATGGATAATTTTAATAGCTTATCGAAGGAGATATAAAGGGTGCTTCATATTGGAGATCAAGGCTTTAAAAACTAGGGAGTATGGGAATTGTAGATCACTAGGGCAAGAGATGTAAATGTAAACATGTGATAGGGATAGAACAATCATAAAAGGTGATAATGTCCAAGATAATGTAAGGTCATAAGCGGATAAAATACATACCAAAATATCATTAAGAAACAAGTGGTAGTTATCAAATTGAAGGATTACACAAGGTGTCTTTAAAGCATGAATATAAAAGGTTGTAAATGGATAAACAATACTAAAATATCAAGGAAGAAAAAACAATACTAAAACATTACACTTGGATCTAAAGGATGTCATAGGGATTCTATAAACTATAAATGAAAAGGTTGTAAATGGGTAAATAACTTACCAAAATATCAAGAAAGAAACAAATGGCAAAAGTAAATCCAAAGGATATCACAAAGAAGCTATAAATTGTAACTAGGATGTAAAGGGGTAGCCAATATATGTGAGCTAACTGGCCTATATATTAAGTAGACTACATAATATTGTAAGGGGTAGTTGAGGTCGTCGACTACCATCTTGTCTAAACTATGGATGTAAGATGTAGAAGATATCTCAAACTAACCAAATTATCTAATCTAAGCATGTAAGGGATAGCCAAAATATCATACTAACCATCTTGTCCAAACTAAAGTGGTAAGTGAGTGGTGTAAGAAGAAAAAAACAAGAAAGTAAAAGGGATGAAAGGAAAAGGCAAGATATGGATAATTGGATGAGGTAAAAGGGGCATGCAAGATAGTTGCAAACATCCTTGATAACCTCATGAAATTTTTGTTGAATGTCATAACATGTGTGAATCATGGTATCCTTAATGTCTTCGCATAAATGGGAGACCATTTGATGGATCTTATGAGATGCATATACCATAGACTCTTATACTCACATGGATATATGAGATAGAATCTCTTGGCACATGTCCATCATTGGGGGTGGGAGGGTAGGGATGAAAGGAGGAGGTATCTCCACCCATATGGTATAAATGTGAGGATGTGATATGTCATTTGATTTATAGGATGTGCATGTAGATTGATGGTCCATAAGAGAGAGGACCACAATGGGTAGTATAGGAGGAGAAAGGGGAACCAAAATCTTGGATTGAGGTGGACGAGAGGGAAACTATTGAATTTTTTTGTAGAGTACCCAAAAATCAATAGATAAATGAGAACCAACACCATGATGATAGAATAAATGTTAAGAAGAGGGAGCATGATGAGATGGTCGGTTGTTTTTCATCACAAAATTTAGCTTATAATTTGTTCATGTGATGTCGATAAGCTCAAAATATTTTACATCATGATCATATGTCTCATGCAATGTGTAATACTGAGATCAGTTCATTTGGTGAGTTTGAGGTCATAATGATAAAGGGTGCAGTGTGAGTGTAGAACAAGATGAGGGATGATCAAGGATGGTAGGGTTAAACAAAGAATCCATGGTGTGTTGTGGCTAATGTTTTGGGTCAGTAAGGAGGTTTAATAATGTGCGAGCTAATCAAAGGAGCCATTGTTGATTATGAATTAGACTTTAAGTCACTTGGTGAGGTTGAAGCAACAAGGTTGGAACTGCCTTATGATAGTTGTTCTACCTCCTCATTCTCTTCTACGTGCAACCCGTCATCCTCATAATAAAAGGGTGGAATGGGAGGTGAAATATGGTGGACCATCTTCATGTTATGATTAAAGGAGGTTTGTAAAGATTTTATGGAATATATTGAATTGTAAACATTGAGAGAATATTTTAATGATTGTTTATATCTAAGGATTTTTGCATTCTTTTCTTAAGCTCACCAAACAAGAATTGTCCATTAAGTGACTAGTTGTCATCATACTCGGGGTGGTGATATCAATGCGAAGAGATTCAATGACTATATCACTAGGTGGTGAAGCATTCATATCCTTCTGAGGAGGAAATGAATAAGGAAGAGTGACTGGAATTGCATCGATGCCTTCCTACAAGAATGGGGTGGAAAATAACAGGGTAACTAGAAAATTATGGAATTATGAAGGTTATTAGTGTTGATATTAATATTGATTTCATCAATATCGTCTGAATTTTAATTGAGGTATATTCCCCACAAGTTTGGGGTATCCACTATAATCTCAAAGATAATGAACGAGGTAGTTAAAATGTTGGTATTCTCAAACTAGGACACAAAGAATCTCCTCAAAATCAAGGATTTCATCGACACCATGTTGTTGAAAGTGCTAAAAATTTGTGTCACCTCAATCCTTAGCATGGATCCTAGGTAAGTAACTCGACACATTGAAAAATGGATGATGTGATTGCACACATCCAATGTATCCATGTTCATCCAAGAAGAATGTTATACGAGAGAGATGGAATTTGAAGATCATAACTTTCACTCTAATAGTGTAAGGAGGCACAATAATGGGTAGACAAATGTAGTCCATGTGGGGAATTTTCTTCATTCATACCTTTGACATGTGTTGTGGTTAAATTTGATATTATCAATAGAATAACTAAGATACTTGGTGAATTCTAAAGAAGTGACACATGCCCAAACCTTGTAGACAATTTCTCTTTTGAATTCCACATTGGTGATCTCGACATAAATGAAGAGAGGAGGGTTGTATTCTCATAAGAGTATCTTGTCTAGGATCATATATATATTAAGTAAATGAAGATATAAAGATTGATCTATGATTAGATCATTTTAAATTGCAAGCTCTTAGCATTATTGAAGTATTCTCTCATTGAAACCAAGCAAGAGGAAGTTATGCCCCAAAGCTAATAATGAGGGTTTTCACGAGTCTATTGTGATGTTTAGTAGAAGTTTTGATGAATCAAGAAGGGATTTGCCTTGGGAGGTTTGATATTTCCATCCTCCAAGATGGCTAATAAGAAATGGTCTCGAACGCGAGGAGTTTGAGTCCAAATCTAATCTAAAGGGAATGAGTTATCAAGTTGGATAAGGTATTTACTTTTTGACCCAATTATACAATATCAATCGCGTTAGGCTAGGCTCATAGTAATTGATGTTATCATCGGTGATAGAAGAAAATCCATATGGTATCAACCTAACTAGTTCAAGGTCTATGATGTCGTTAGAAATGATAGAAGAATATCTATATGGTATCAACCCTACTGATTTAGGGTGGTTAGTATTGTCAAGAATGTCAAGTAGAGAGACAAATGGCATCATCCATGTTAGTTTAGGACATTTGATGATGTTTATCCGGATATGATTTTGAGAATTTGGTGTGAGAAAAGTACTAATTAACCACTATTTTTGGCTTCTTTGCTTTCTTTTTTGTTTCCTTATTGGTCTTACACACCTTCTTGCCTAGTCTGACTTTTGTCACTTCATTTTTTTCCGAGTCTAGACACCAAAGCACCACGCCAGATGCCAATGCCCGTGCGCCCTCATCCCCTCTAGGCACCCCCGACCTCTTTGTATCTTGCTCACATATTTTGGGTCCTTTCTAGTTGTTGGGCATCTTATTTTCTTGGTGGTTGTCCTTTTAGTGGTTAATTACAAAATTCAAACAAGGGAATCATATAAATACAAAGCTATGTGACCATAATAAAAGACCAAGCACTAAGAATCTACTATCATCACCTAAGGTTGCATCCAAAGGCATTTCAAGAGCATCAAAGCATCCATCTAGCATCCATTCAAGGGACAAGGGATTGCATTCTTCTACATACACTTCATAGGAGGGAAGTTCATTTTTCCATGCACACATCTATCTACATTTTCTACATCTAGCTATTACTCGCTATCAAGTGCAACTTACACAAGAGCCACCTAGGGCATGATTCTACACACACACACATGCAAAACTACATGGATTCTAAAATGTAGTGTAGTGCCCGGATCGTAAGTTCACTCAATTGGGTGACCGTCGGGATCAATCCAACTCCCCATTTGCATCTTTTTATTTTTAAGATTTGATGTGTTTTGGGGTTTTACAGGTGATCTTTCTCTTTGCATGTTTCAAGAAAATTCGACGATTAAGTGATGAAGTAAAAGCAACTAAAGGCAACATCCAACAAACATCTCACAACCCTATGAAATTGAGTTTCTAAGGTTTTGAGTAGTCAAAGGATCCCAAAGGACGCCTCAGCGGTGCCTCAGTGCCCATGACCCCGTACAAGAACCCTAGTCTTGGCATTCCCGACATGGTTTATTTTAAGCCCCCCCAAAAAAAAAAATTATCATAGAACTGGTGGCGAATATCCGAAATGGGATTTCAAACAACGATGAATATCCAAAAAAACGTTTTGTGGCAAAGGTGATTTGCTAGGTCATAGTTTTCTTGCATTTCTCATAGTTGGAAGAGTTTTAAACAACTATCTATCTATAGTCAAATGAGTGATTCAAATTTCCATGCTTTTTTGTGACAGATTTAACTAGATCGGATGGTCATCTCTCCCTTATTAGATGGATAGGGTTGGATGATCCTATCTCCTGTTAGATGGATATGGTTGGACGGTCGTCTCTTCCCTATTAGACGGATAGTATTAGAAGTCCATTTATCTATACCTAAAATAGGTTAGACGGCATTGTCTCTCACCGTATTGATGGATTGTGTTGGACATTTGTCTCTTATCTACTAGTCGTATAATGTTGGATGGTTGTCTGCTCTTCTCTGCTGCACAAATTGTGTTGGACGGTCATCTCTTCTTTGTTAGACGGATGTCCCTATAGCGAGAACATTCATCTAATAGAGAAAGACACGCATCTCTTTCATGTTTGTCGAGGTGTAGGATGGATGGCTTGACAATCGCTTATGTACCGAAAAAGGAATAAATACATATAAAATGTGGCTTCCAAGGGCACTACCCCAAACCCCACCAGGTGGATGGCCCTTGAACCCATAAGGGGTTACCCCCTTAACCCCCCCGAACCATATGTATTAAACCTTGTGAATATGAGCACAATTTGATTCAAAACGTTGGTAAAATACATGCATAATTTCATTTTTAAGTGTAAATAGTAGGTGAACTGACCCATACAAATGACCTGTCGGCTGAAATTTTAGGTGAACTAGGTGGTAACTGATTGGTGAAAATTAGCCATTTATAATTTTCAAAACCCCTAATATTTGTGAGTTTAGAAAAATTCGCCACTAAAATTTTCCTAGTTCCTAACAGTTCTACATTTTTCTTGGCTCGATTATGACACACTACTTTCTTGCTTCATCATTTTTCTAACTCGAGTGCAAACTTTCGGACTTATCAAAAGTAGCTAAGTATATTACCCTCTCTCTTGCACTCGTGGTTTCAAATTTATTATCTTACTTGCTTGTGTCAAATATATACTTTATTACATATTTATATCTCGTGTTTTAACTTAATTAGCATTTAACATATATATTTCTATATTTGTTAAATCATTTGGTAGTGAAGAACATCTCGAATCTCATAATTCAGCATGAGATCCTCATCACAATTAATAATATCATATTCAAAGGCATCATTTTTGGTGGTGACTCACATTTTTTAAAGAACCTTGGGATGTTAGGTCGATAAAGATATGATCGATCCTAAGTTTGTTACACTCAAAGGGATCATCATTTTTGTGACTAGAATAATTGGCATTACAATAAGGCTCTTCAAATTTTAAAATGGGAGGGGACTGATCCCAAGGTAATAGAACCAAGGAAGCTAGAATGTAACACCATTATTGTGAAGCGAGACTAGTCCTAAGTGATGACTATATTGTGTAGCTCATATCATCATTTGAGTCAACTAAAGTGACATGGATTTCATGTCTATAGTCATAAAACTCAAGGTATAGAATGCTAGCTAGTGTGGGAGTAGTGGGGATGTGAAAGGGTTTTTCAACAAAAGTAATAGGTATGTCTCAAGGATTAGGATTGACATCATGATTATGCGGTTGGTTGTTATGAATGAATTTAATGTATTTATATCTAGATGATGTGACCGCATGCATGCAATGTGTCCAAGGTATTCCAAGTAAAATATTGTAAAAGAGAGGTTGATCCATAACCATTATCTTATTGTAGAGGGTTTTGGGGCTAATAGTGATGGGGAGCAAAATAGACTCGAGTGGTTTTTCGTGGGTCTTATCGATCCATGAAAAGTGATATTTATTCTAGATCCTTCATCCACCAGAATATTTGTGCTTGGGCATCATGATTCACAACACTAATAATAAGGGTAGGACCATTAGCACAAATTATTACTTCATCATTAATCATATTATCCTCAAGAAACCTTATGGTTATAGATCTAGAAGTGTGATAAGTTGAGGGATAGTGGCTTCGATGTTATGAATCATAAGGAAAGAAAATGTGGGATGGAAGGAGATTCCTTTATCTTATTGAAGACATCTTATAAATGATATTTTTGGGGATGAGGACTTTTTATGTTGTGTACAAGTATGCATGAGCTCCATCAAAGGGATCTTACAAGTCATAGAATTGAGTTTTTCTCGAGAAGTTCCATTATGGCCTAGGATGATTTATATAATGATACTTAGGAGGATGAGATGTAGACGAAGGATCTATGGTGGGATGAGGTTTGTAAGATTGGGTAACCTTGTCCAAATATGGAGGAATAGGTTCTCAGTAGAGGATACCTCTATTGGATATTTAGGATGAGGATCGATTTAAGGACAAGGCTCGTCACTAGATTTATCTTGGGAAGTTTTGGTGATATTTTTGTTGCAAGGTGAAGGATTTTATAATTTATGGATGGGGTCTTTTTGTATATTATTTCTTGAGTAAGTAACCTTAGCTACATTGAAATATTTTGAATTGAGATAGTTGTGATCATTGGACCCGTCAACATTTCCTACAAAGTGGTTCATAAGTTCCTTATTATGGTTGGTCCTAGACTAGTGGTTCTTATGAGCCTATAGAAGGGATTTATATTTCTCATAATGTTCTTGGATAATTAGGTCAGTGTCAAATTAGGGTCCAAGAAATAAATCGAGGGAAGCCTTTTCTATATCCCATTAATATTTACATGAATAGTCAATAGTGGTATGTCACTAACAAAAGAGGTTGGGGTTAAATGAGGTTGATGGTTTCTTGGTAGGAGGAAAGATGTGTGAAGTGGGAATAAGCTGCAATAATTCACCATGCGATAAAGGTGGGTGGTGTGGGTTATGAGAAATAACACTTTGATATTCATTATTTGAGGAGGAATAAGTGATAGATTTTCCTTTTAAAAGGGCTTGAGGGTTTATGGTATTAGATGTTGATTTGAGGTAACTTAGGGATTAGATGGTTGTTTAATTTTTTGCATAATTTTGTAGTGATGCTTAGGTTGTTCAAGATCCTATTCCATTGCGGTGTGGAAGAAGGACCGAACCTTATACTAGAGATTAAGAACAAGGTCCCTAAGGAATAATTGGCATGAGTTTTGACTATCAAGATGATGGTTGGCTTGATTAGATAAAACCTTCCATCACTTAATGAATTAATTAGTTATTTGTTAGGATATTTTTTTGAGATTAATAAACTTTTGAAATATATTCTCGAGCGAGATCATGCTATTGAAACTCCTTCACTAAGGCTTGTACCAAAGTCTCTAAATTGATGATAGGGTGTGAAGCAATTTTTTTAAACCATTCTAAGGCATCTAATAAAAAATTATTTGTGAGGATTTTAGTATTATCATAGGTATTGGTTTAAATCCACTCCTTATAGGTGTTTCCAAATTTTTTAGAGATAATGGTTGGATCAATTGACCCATCATAATAAATGGTAGGAGATATCCCCTTATATACATAGAAGCTATGTAAGGAGCTAGGAGTTTGTTATATAATGTTTGAATGACCTTATTGTGTATTGGAGGAGGAGGGATAGGATTCCCATTAACATCTAAAGGCAAATGAGGTGTTAAATATTGGTTAGGACTTATAGAAACTTGTGGTGATTGAGAAGCCATCATTAAAATCTGATTTTTCATTTAAAACATGTTATAAGAAGTGGAAAATTTCATAGTGGCCATTTAATCCAACTTGATAATCATGAGATTAGGATCAAGTGGTGGATTAGGGAAACTAAACAAAGAATCCTTGGTATTGTTTTTATGTAAAGGATTTTTTAGGGATTGGGTGGGGTTGTTCCAGTTGTAGGAGGATTTATGTGATTAATACATTTTGAAAGGGGTTTCATGATTATTTCCTCCATGGGATCCATGTCTTGAGAAACTTTGATCAAATTGCCTTCCTTTCTAAGTGTATAACATTAATTATCATTCATTATTTTGAAGATATGTATGGATCAATGGTTTTAATTTATATTATCTTGGATCCCTATGTAAGGATAATTCCTAACAAGATCAGTCATGTTAGTGCATAGGGGTCGATGGTAGCTCGAGATGTTAAGGAAGAATTGAGAGAATTGATGTTTTCATATGGAGATAAAGGAGTGAAAGAGAAACCTATATGTATTTTGAAAGGTTTCGTACTAGCAATAAATATTTTGGGATGGGACATGACTAAGAAAACAAAGGGTGATTCTTAGAAGAAGGTGATTTTTCCCTAAATTCTAAGGGGATTGGTCCCGTAGAGATGTATAGTGGTCTGCGCCAAAAGGGTAGGATGTAAAAAATGGATAGAATAGATCATTCATACCAAGATTTTACACAAGGATGATGGCATTATATTAAGAATATTTTTACAATGGACAATCACATAAGGAAATTAGGAAAAAATAAAAATCATTATGAATTTTACCTAACCTAGGGAAAAGTAAGATTCACATCAAGGCTCGCTAGAATGTATGACCGATAAGATGGATTCCTACTTTAGGTTTTCAAATATCAAAGATAAAATCTAGGAATGTACATAACATGTAGATACCAAATGTTCTCAAGGAGTTATAGTGTCGTAATTTTAAAGGATAAAAATTCTAACCCTAAGGTAGTTATAGGTTTCCAAGGCCTATGGTTATAAATACTTACTGGAAGTGTGGTTGATGATGCACGATCCTCCCCAGAGACAACAAAACCAAGAGATAATATTTATGGGTGGAGAAGGGGAAATATCAAGAAGAATACCTAAATTTATAGCTCAGTATAGTGACCCAAATGCAAAAGGATAGTCTTAAAAACTCTAGTCTAACAACTAAGTGTGACAATATGCACAAATGCCCCATGTAGGAACAAGTGTAGAATTTTTGAATGATGAATCATTGATGATTAAATTAAAAAGTGGTGAGTTATTTATACTCGACATGACTTACAATGGGTGATGGATTTAGCAATGGAAAATTCAAACCCAACACACCATCACCATGGGTAATGGCATCACCCTTAAGGGAAATCTAAGGTAAAAGGTTACAAAATAGAATGAAGTGGAATCCATAATATACATGAAGGAAAAAAAAAAAAGGTCCAATATGACATAAAGTAGTGATAAGATTATATATGAATGTAAAAAGTGGACATAATGAGACAAGTATACATCATGGGTACAACACATAAACAAAAGGAGGAAATAAAGCTAGGATAAGGGAACTATAGAATAATAGTGACATCTCTCAAATGTTGTGATCTAGACTACATGACTAATTCTAATCACACTTGAATCCTTTTAGGCCCCTTGGGACATCCACTCAAGAGGAAAATGCATTCAATCCCTACACAAGTGAAACGCTTAGCAAGTGTAAAAAATGAGGTGCATACATGATTGAATTTTTGTTGTAGAATAATTACCTTTTTGTTGCTTGTTATAGATTTTTATTTGATAATATGGATTTTAGATTTTTTCATTTGGTTTTTATTTTTCCTCCTTTGAAATGATTAAAAATGTTGATATAATGGGTATGAGAGATGACTAACACAATAGAGATTACATGTTATGATATTTCCTTATAAAAATATAAGAAACACTTAAATATAATCTTGTTAGAGGGCGGGACCTCTAAAAATTAAATTACTAAATACACTTAATAATATGATACATGTGATGGTTTTATGAGAACCTCACCCATTTGTTTTTATATACATAAATATTAAGGGTCACACTCATTCATCCTAATTAGGTTGGGATAACTATTTATTAAGAACTAATAAATGAAAGGTTGAGGTTATGCACTCCACTACATAACCTTAGTAATCATATGATGATATAATATTATGGATATAACATGTCCTTCTGATTTTTAAAAATGTTTCCCTCAATACTTAGCAACTTAGGATGGTGTACCATGAACTATTTGTTTTACCATTAATCATATAGTTGGCCCGGTGAATTATTGCCTAAGTATCAAAGGCACCGAGAACAGGCGTATAGGTGCACACAGTGTTCGGTGAAAGAAGGGTGTGTCGAGGTAAGATAGAGTTCGGACTTATCTATTTTGCATGTTACAAGCTAAAGATAGGTTGGAATATGAAGCGAGACATTAGATAAGGACATGAAGACTTAAAGGATACACAAAGGCTATTTTGGGAACATGTGGAAGATCAAGAGTCATGCAGAGTCTAAGATAATAATAGGATTAGAACTGAAGATAATTATAGATAATCTATTATTAGGAAAAGCTTGCATGCTTCTTTAGTTATCTTTGTAAATGGCGCATGGCTATTTTGAGCATGTGGCCTATTTTGATAATGCATGGGTGGTGAAGGAAATTCCCCCCCACCTTCTCTCTCTCTCTCTCTCTCTCTCTCTCTCTCTCTCTCTCTCTCTCTCTCTCTCTCTCTGATTCTCATGGTTTTGAGAACATAGGTATAACTACATGTAACAGAGTTATGATGTTGGTATGATTTGTGTCCATGACTTTGTGATGGTATTTAAGATGTATTCAAATACTCGGTTTATTATGAATTTATATAATGGATCATTATGGATAGATATTGATTGTTGGTGTCTCTCTCATGAGTATTATATAATAAATATGGTATTATTCCTTATGTGATCTATATGATTCCTCATTATATTCATTTCCAAATTTAGATCTAGTTATTATGATGAGATTTATACTTTGATTGTCATTATTATGAACATGCATGCTAACACCCTAGTAAGACAGTACTAAAGAGGGACATGGTTTCTTTGCATTTTTGGGTGAGCGCTCGATATGTCCGAGTGATGTGCTAACACGTCTAGGGTTTTGAGTGGGAAAATAAGAATAAATTTTGGTTCCGTTACCGAGACCTCTTTTCAAAATGTTTACCATGATGTTACATGATGATAGTGTATCGGTTGACTCTTGTGGCCATTGAATATTGGGTGATTGATGGACATGATCATTTTGCGCAAAGATATGGGTCCGGGCCTGATTTCAATGCACGCACATGGGTTAAAGAACATATTTATCATGAGATTTATGATACATTCTTTTACTTCTTTCCTATAGAGTCATATGATTGGTTGTCTGCATATGCATCAAAGAAGAGTTTGAGTTATAGACCAAGGACTTGGACGTAAGAAGAGTATTAGACTTTGTTTGATGTAGATGAACCTTGGACACATGTTGTAGATCATTGGTGGGATAGTGTTGTGTGTAATTATACTTTAGAGTACATTGTTTCTATGTATTCTTGTCCAAAAGTTGCTAAGTTTGAATTATTTGTGCGAGCCCAGAGGATCTTACATCCACATTATTCCTTTCTTTATTAATATATTGATGGTGGTGTTGAGTTTAGAGCACCTCCCTATGGCTAGCTAAACATCCCATCACGCAGAAGGAAAGGAACAGGTGTGGTGAAATATGGTGAACCTTACGGTAGAAGTACACAAAGAAGAGAGGTAGTTTAAGTATAATGAGCATGAGAGGGAATAGATGAAGCAACACGATATTGAGGAGTCTGTGGAGTTGTAGAGGATGATGTCTCGGGAAGGATTTAAGACTCACATGGAAGACATGGAGAAAAAGCATCAGGATCTCCCCCACTTAGCAAAGTGTAGTAGAGAATCCCCTTTGGATTCCGATCATGATTATCATGCGTCGAGGAGGAAAGAGTAAGGACTAGAGGTGCACATCTGATCCCACCTAGTGACCTAGCCCTTGTGCCTCGTGTTCCAGCTTCTAGGATTTATCATTAATCGCCAAGCGAGTGTAGGTAATCTAGTAGCTTCAAGTAGATATCATTTTCTTTGAATATATAATTCTATCAGACAACACATTCATCTATGGCAGCACAAACATCATCTTTGTTATTTGGAGGCCCGATTGGAGGAATATTTTCTAACATGTCATCAAGATAGAGTGTGGGTGCACAAAACATTGGAAACACATCTGGAAGTACTAAAAATTCACAAACTATGGGAGTTCGTTTAGTACTATTGTTGGGACACAAGGAAGTACATCCACTGGTCCGATGCCCACTGCAGGAGGTGGTTTAGGAGGATCAGGAGGCTCGGGATCAAGTGGATCAGGTGGTTCTGGTGGTGGAGGAAATACTAGTGGGGGCTCTTGTTCGGATCTAGTGGACAAGGTTTGTACCCTCATCAACCTCAGCAAGTTTATTATGAGATGTCCCTCCACTTGTTAGAATATAGAGGTATTGAATATGTTGCAGAGCATGTGCAAAATTTCTAGTTGTTATGGCGAGCTAAAGGAATCAACGCTCCAGATAGAAAGGAAAGTCATTTTTCTACTACTCTTCAAGGGCACGTGCATAGCTGGTATAAAAAGTATGACCCGCACTAGATTGTGGTGGATTATGATGCTTTACACTCTACATTTTTGTTTGAGATTCATGTACTTGAGTTTGAACAGAAGAGTATCATCATGCTTAAGTACATTAATAAGGGTTATCAAAAAGTGTTTAGGGTATGATGCACGTTTTAAAACTATATTGTCAAAGTTGTCTTATGACATACATCCTAGTCAAGCATGCATAGTGGTTTGTTGGTGGGTTGTTGACTCTGTTAGAAGGGTGCTATCTCATAATACTTTTGTAAATCCATGTGACGCTTTGAATCGCAGGGCGTTGAGGAAGTTGGGAGTCTGGACACTAGAGTAAGCTCATTTCTTGAAGCACGTATTACGGCTATGGCGAAACAATTGGATAATCTCTCTACTAATTCAGCTCATGAGACGCGTAGTGGAATATGGTGTACAAATTGTGAGGTTGAAGGACATACTAAGGATATATTCCCTCGTAAGTTGGTGCATGTCATGTTGCTAGATTGTGATATTTTTCATTTGAACCATGATGCGAGTAGATGTCCTCTTTTGTAGCGTGCAATATGGAAGAATGTGTCTATGTATTGTAATATTTACAATACCCATACTCATGACACCGTTAATTATAGAGTGATAGATCATATACATGAAGCCATTGAAACTGGTGTGCACCAGACTAGTGTAGCAAGTGGATCTAAAGAACAAGGAGAACAACATAATGAAGGGCGCAATAATGGGGATAATAGAAATAAAGGATTCTGTGGAGGATATAGAGGTCAAGGTCGTGGCGGTGGAAGAGGAGGATTTCTTAGAGGAACTTTTTTTACTTGTGGATCTCCTGATCATTATCAACATGAATGCCCTCAGAATGTGGTTTTCTCATGGTGTGGAAAACAACATAAGTTTGAAGAATGCCCTGACTTGTATGAGCATATGAGAAAGCAACACAAGTAAGATAAGGGAGCAAGCTTATGATTAAGATACAACGCGTGATGGATATCAATGGATGCCAAAGGTTAGAATGAATTTTGAATTACATATCATGTTACTTACCACATGTGTTGAGGCTAGGCGTGCTCGTGAACCTCCAAAGTATAAGATGACTATAACAAAGAAAGAAGTGATTAATGAAAAGTACCATGATGTTGAACATCAAAAAGAATTTTACTTAGAGACTATGGACGTTATCAAGAATTTGCAGGAGAAATTCAGAGCTTGAAGGAGTAGGCCTGCATAATGGGATGATCTAAGAAAGTTAAAATCCCATGGAAGGATGTAGATGATTTGGAGTTAGATCGAATGTTGTGCCAGAAAACATAATCCCTTTATTAGGAGAATGGTTGTGAGAAAAAGTACCACATGCAGTAATGAGCACAAGAGGTAGATACTTCATGCAAATTTGCCTCCCATAATCATGAGTATGATAAGGAGATTACATTGAATGTGGTCATAGATGGATGGATTCTGAGAAACATTCTGATAGATACATGTGCGAAAGTTAATGTACTCACGTTGGATGCTTGGAATCGATGGGAAAACCCCTGTTGCAACCTTCTTCAAATGTGTTGTATATGGCAAAAAAAACTAGGGCTAATCCTATTGGGGATCAAAATGTGACTATTACGATTCAGGGAGCCAAGTTTATTGGGGACTTCGAAGTATTATAGTTCATCAAGTGGATAGTTTCCTCCAACATTACTTGGGTGCCCCTAGTGTTATGCAAATAATGCAAATTTACGCTTCAACAAGGGGTACATTAGCTTTGAGAACAAGGAAGAGTGTGTTATTATACCTTTAATAGATTCAAAGATTACCTTGTATATTGAGCCTTTGAGTGAGGAAGACTTAAACATGATATATGCACATACAATCATATATCCTAAGGTAACTAAGCCATCTAATGAAGGAGTGATATAATGGGATGATGTTGAGTCAGTTAGTGATACCAAGAGTATTTCTTGAGAAAACTAGGTGCATGGAACATATGAAGTGGTTGGGTGAGAGGTTAATAACACATTTTTGTGCATGATCAGGGCACACATGGTTAGGTGCTTAACTTATAACCAGGTACCTCAGTACACTAGTGAAGGAAACCTTGATATATTTCTACACGCCATGGAAGCCCAATGGAATGATATTGGTGACAGAAGAAATATGCTAGTTTATGCTCTGGGAGACAATAGCATGTTAGTGGGATACACACAGAGACAACCTATTGGAATGGTGAGAGGTGAGAATCACCTTTTCTACTAGGTTTCTAAGGAGCAATGTACCTTCACATATATGCAAATTCCATGGGAAGTCCCCTGCTTCGCACCACATCTAGGAATATGAGAGACTTTAGACGGGGGCAGGATGCCTTACCACCATCACTCTAGGTACATAAGTTCTACGCAACCCTCGGTGGTTGCGCATGTGTGTGGTATGTCCATGAAGAATTGACACGAGAAATAGTTAATTGGCAAGGAAATGACCTCAAGTATGATTCACACTTTTGATTACTTTTCTACTAAACCTTCAGTCAATGAATCACTGCAAATTATGAAGCGCCTTACTTTGGGAGATAGCATGAAGGTTGAGGAAATTTTATTAGATATGTTTGGCGAGTTAAATTTAGAGGCGCACCTTGACCTTGAAGATATTGAAGAGGAAGAAATGGTCCACACTGGGAAACAAAAAGAAAAGGGTAAACTGGTGTGCATAGTAGATGATGAGGATGATGAGGATAATAACCTATATGTTAACCACACTGAAGGTACAAGCGAGTTGATGGACACAATAGATGAAAAGGTATGTGCGTATATTGAGCCTATAAAAATGAAGAAGGTTAATATTAGAACATATGCAGATCCTAAGGAGGCCATTATTGGCGATTATCGGTCGAGAAGGAAGTGGCTAAGATTATTGAGATTTTGTGTGACTTCCAGACTTATTTCCATGAGGCTATCATGAGTTAAAAGGAGTGCATCACTCTTTGGGTGAAATGAGGATCAAATTAAAAGAAGGTGTGTACCCAGATTAGGAAGAGACCTTACAGATGAATCTTAATCAAGTCAAGGTAAAGAAGAAATAGATAAGATGTTGAAATATGGAATCATTGAGCCCATTGAGGAGTCAGAGTGGGTTAGCTTGATGGTAATAAGCATAAATAAAGATGTTAGGATAAGGATTTGTGTGGACTACAAAGATTTGAATTTTGCTTGTGTCATAGACCCTTTTCCCACACCTTTTACTAGAGGAGATCTTGGAGGGCATCGTAGAGCGTGAGATTTACTCTTTTTCCTGGATGGGTTTTCAAGATATCATAAAGTGTGCATAGAAAGGAAGATTAGGAAAAGATAATTTTCACCACTGAGTATGGAAGTTTTACATACACATTTATTCCCTTTAGACTAAAGAATGCACCCGCACAGTTGTTCTCGCATGCATTGTGGTATAAGCATTTCAAGAGTTCATTCATAAGTTTTAATAGGTATATCTAGATGATTAGACAATGTATGGACTGGTTAAGGATCAGTGTGACAATTTGAGGCTTATATTTTAGAGGTGCAGGAAGTTGAGCATCTCTCTGAATATTAACAAATGTATCTTTGCGACACCTTTTGGTAATTTCTTTGGGCATATTATTTTAAGGAAGGTTTGTTAATATATCCAGTCAAGGTCGTTATGATCTTGGGATTGAAAGAACCTAACACTCAAAGTGAAGTGCGCGGATTTCTTGGAAATACAGGGTATTACAGGAAATTCATCAAGGGATATGCAAAGAGTTTTGCACGCCTCGAGGAAATTTTGAAGGCTAAGGGAAAATTCTATTGGGACGAGGCACAAAAGCAGTGTGCATTTGAAACACTAAAGGAAAGGTTGACCACCACACCTATTTTGTGATGTTCATTTCATGATGCTTCTAGGATGGAAATTGGCATCGTGTTAGCACAACCAAGAGAAGGAATTGTAGACCACCCTATTTTTTTGCAAGTAGGAAGTTGACACCAACTGAAACAAAACTATACAACTAATGAGTGTGAAGCTTTGTCCATGATTTACGTTGCACAAGTTCAAACAATACTTATTAGTGACACCATTTATTTTCTTCACAGATCATATGACACTTAATTATTTGGTCAACAAACCTATTTTACAAGGGCACATTTGTAGGTGGATACTAATTTTAGGAGTTTCAGTTTATAGTGATTGTGAAACCAGGAAAAAATAACTCAGGGCCTGATCATTTATCGAGAATCAATTATGGTGAGGATGCGTAGAGCATTGAGGACATAATGGCTTATGCACATCTCTTTAGGTTGAATCATGCGCACCCACCGAGTTGGAATATTTGCCATCTTTTTACACACTCGATAGGTGCATGAGGGAATGAATACTTTAGAGAAGAAACAACTTGCAATACATGTGGCACCTTATCAATTGATAGGTGGAGATTTGTATAAGTTAGGTCATGATGAAGTTTTGTATCGGTGTGTATCTGGAGCATGAGTGTAAAGCAATAATGGAAGAAGCTCATGGTGGAATCACAGGAGGTCATTATGCTGGATATGCCACCGCGCACAAGATTCTAATGGTTGGATTATGGTAGGAAATTTTTTATAAGGATTTCAAAGAATATGTCAAGGCTAGTGATCATTTTCAACACCTTGGAAAGCATGGAATAAGAGATGAAATGCCTTTGATGCCTATTGCAAGTGTTGAACCTTTTGAGAAATGGGCTATTGACTTTGTAGGTCCTATTTCCCACCTACGTGTAGGACTAGCACATGTTATATTATAACTTTTACAAGACTATCTGACAAGGTGGGTAGAAGCAATACCTACAAAGGATTGCACAGTAGTTATAATAGTGATATTTCTATGGTAAAACATTATCCGTATGTATGGATGTCCATTGAGCTTAACAAGTGATAGGGGTACACATTTTCTTAATGAGACTATCGTAATTATTTTGGTTGAGCTTATGGTGGCGCACCACAAGACAATACCCTATCATCCACAAGCCAATGGAACTACTAACCTTTCAACAAGATTTTAGGACAAACACTAACAAAAATTGTGATGTTAGAAGGAAAGACTGGGATGATAATGTATATGTTGTACTTTGGGCATACATAACAACTTACAAAATATTGAATAAAGCCACACCATTTCAGTTGGTATTTGACATGGAGGTTGTTTTATTAGTGGAATTTATGTTACCATCCCTACATATTACGTGGGGAGGATTAGATGATGAATAGGATATTCAAGAGTGCATATACAAATTGATGCAGTTGGATGAGCGGTGTGTTATTTCCCAAAGTGGAGCCAAAAGATAAAAAAATGAGACAGAAGGCATGACATGATAGGCATATTTGGAATAAGTCATTTGAGGTTTGAAGAATGCTTCTTCTGTATGATTCAAATCTTACGCGCCACCTAGGGAAATTGAAATTTCATTGGTTGGGACCTTTTTGTAATAAAGATACTTGAATCAACACTTGTTTATTATCATTGATGGCACTTTATTGCTCGATTACTTCAATGGGATTAGGTTGAAGCCCTACTATAAATAAGTCTTCTTGGTGTTTGTAATAAGGCAATATTTCCACTTAGATTAGATTTCCCTTTCATGCATTTTATTTTCATGTGTTTCCTTTCATCGTTTTATGCTTTGTCAATTTAGTTAAGTGTTTTGTTGTAATAAGTGTGTTTGTGCACTCAGTAGCTAATTACTATCTAGTGGATTCATGCAAAGAGGACCACACATACTTTTAGTGTGGGATGGAGTAGATACAATTGTTATACATGTACACATATGAGTTGGAGTATGAACATCCTTTGGAAGATTGGTGGGCAGAAAAGAAAGATGTTACAAGTGCTCGGATTATAGGTACTTGAGGAAATGATCTCAAATTGAAGACCATGCATAGATGGATGGATGTATAGTGTAACGTGAGGTAGCCCGCATCATGGGAAACTACTTGATATGAGACACATTGGTTGATGCGATACTTCGGCACATGAAGGTACGCGTAAAGAAATTTGTAGAGGCGAGAAGTAGTGGGCGCGCATATAAGGTTACAACTGGGGCATAGAAAAATCAACAGAAACATATAAAAAGAAAGAAAAAGTCATTTATGTTGAGTACGGTGGTAGATGAGGAGCAATAAATGTAGGAAATTTTGAAAAATTATATAAGGAAGGCTTGCGATGTCATTTTCACCTTGCATGTTGAAGTATTTGAGCTATAGAGAGTGAGTTGAAGAGTGAGTTAAGTGCGAAAGTGTGTGAAAGAGAATTTATAAGCATCGAACCAAAGTGTTATTTATGCATGGTCGTTGACGAATCTCCATCATAAGGGTGTTTGAGTGAAGGAAAGGTGTGTAGGGAAACATATTTATGAAGATAGGGTTTGAGGAAATGACATTATAGCTAGGGCACATGGATTTTGAAGTAGAGGATCGAAAAGAGTACAAGAAGTGGTTTAAATCCTCGCAATTGAACCCAAGAGAGCACCTGGAACAACTACAAGGGGAAAAAGAAGGAAGTCGAGATAGAAGTAGAGGACGCACCCGAGACCCAGCTTCTCATAAATGTGTATCTTGAAGGCGTCATAATGGGATTATATTGGGAGTCACATATCAGATGAAGTAAAGTGGACAACTATAATCACCACAATGAAAATAACAAGGATTATTTGGACAAGGATCTAGTAACAAAAAAAATTGTAGACATAAAAAATGATATAGTCATCTATGATGACGCAGATCAAAAGTTGTTAAATAATGTTGGAGTTTTACAACTATATGAGTTATCATATTTTGGAAAACTAGAAAAATTATATCAATGGTTGATGTCCCGAGTCCATGAGGAATTTTTATATTTCGCAGGTGGCAGATGCGACTCACCACTCCTTTGATTGGAAGTTTGACAGTTTGAGAAGCTCGAGCACTTAGATTTTCAAAGTGACCTTAATGATCTTTAGGTCATAGAATAAAATTGTGTTGTTTTAGCATATGCAAAGGGAGGTCACGTACTATGAAAATTAAAAATAGAAGATCACCCTGTGATCCAAGTTGTTTCGCACCTCTTCACCAAGTTGAATAACTAGGAGCATTGGAGCCAGGTAAATAAGAAGTGGCTCCATATTGCTAAGAAGATGTATGAGGGAGTTGTGTACAATTTATATACTTTCATTGCTGAAACTATCATTGAAGAAGCACACCAAGGAGACAAGATAACTTTTGGTGTTATTTTTCTATCTCTTGTGTTTGTGGAGATTGGGGTGCCCGATGGGCCGAAGGACAAAATTTGGTAGTTTCCTAAGGAGAAAAGTTCACTTACAATTAGATTTTCTAAATATACTTGTGATGGATTGATGAGTGGATGATACAAATAGAGGTTGGAACTATGGTATAGGCGCATGTGTGAGGATTTTGAGCACGAGTGGAGAATTCCAAAGGACCTACCTATTGTGTTGGAGAAGCAGGACCTAATTTTTCCGGTTTGCAAAGGTACTTTGCAGCATTTTTGCATTGACATAATTGGTATGAAGGATGAGAAGTGGATCCCTTGGTGTAAGCTTCCCTATGCCTTCACCGCATGATTATTTTTAGGCCTCTATGAATAGATTCTCCAATGTGTGCAGATTAAGGTTTGATGTAGACAAGGTAGACTATGATTATCATACGCTCTAGAAGACATATGTGTATCCGGGTAAGTCTGCGTATATATAGAAAAATTGATTTTTGATGATATAAATATCATCGCAATAATGATTTTTTTGCAGTGGGAATTGGCATGGTTAAGGTATACATTTACCTTAAACCTAAATTAGTTGATGGAAAGTATATTGAAAACGAGTTCAAAGTTCCTGAACTGCCTAGGGGAAGCACATTGTGGGGACCTTGCAGGATGATGAGCCTAATCCTCCTCTCATAGATGAGGAAGAGATTGAGGAGGAAGAACTCGAAGGAATACAATGATGGCTTGATCATGGCTCAAGGATCCAACTGACCGTAGGGGAAAAGAGAACGCATGAAGAAAATATTCCTAGAGATAGGAAGAAGGTGGAGAAGTGAGAGAGGAGATGGGCATGGTGGAGATGGAGAAAGGTGAGGCTATCAAATACTAGGGGTTTTAGGAGAGTACTAGGAGAGCTAGAACACATAATAGTGTGGGAATTGACCTTCAAAACCACCAAGGATATCACCCAAACCTCTTCTTTCAAACCTAAATCGAGAAGAAGAGGTGCAAGTATGTGCCCACTAAGGAGAGCAAGGATGATAAGTCGATGATGAGTGTGCATACCATTAAAGAGACTCATATTATTAATATGGACACATAAGGGCCTCAGTATAAAGATATGCAACATGATACATAGGTATATGAAGAGCGTGAAGAGGTAGGTGGTGCCACAAGAGAAGAGAAAGAAAAAGATAAAGGCAAACCATCCAATGAGCCTACTGGTGAACATACAGGTGCATCATGAGAAGGCACGAGTTTGGACATTGAATTGTGCATTCCTATGGGTCTTCATTTTGGGAGGAATAAGGATGGAGAGATGTACAAGACACCTTTCACTTGGGTACATTGACGACCCCTCTAAAATCCTTCATGCCAAGTTTCAAAGTACTTTGAATCCTGAGAAGTTATATGGGTTCGAGCTAATGGATCCAAAAGTAGCAAACATGTGCACGCGAAGCAATTATCATGGAGCACCTAGACTCACATAGATGAGCCTAAGATTTATTTGAAGGAGGAAGCATGTATAAAGAGGAAGATGAAAAATAAATCTCAATCCATGCAATGGACAGTTAGGCCAACATAATTTACAGATGAATAGGAAAGTAATGCCTTGAATAAGATGGTAGTTGAAGTGGCACACAAAAACATAGATAAATCAATCATGCTCGTGGACATTGTTGGAAGATAACAAGAATCTAAAGGAACAATTCGATCAGTTGACTCGAGGCACACAAAAAGGATAGGAGAAGCATAAGGAGATTTTGGATTATGTGCCAAAACTTGAGGAAGGAAATTATAGACACACATCTAGACATTGATGAGTAGACCGAGAAGACATATCAGTCATCCTTACACTTCTTACAGGATTGTGTCCACCTATTGATTAAGAAGCAGTCATTGGTGCAAGAAGAGACTAAGGAGGAGACCGTGGAGATGGCTGCCCGTGAGGAGGAGAAGTAAGTTGCAACGAAGAAAAAGAGGACAAATAAATAGGTCACACACGAGAATAGTTTAGTATGATGCTTTACTACAAACCATCAAGGATGAATCGAAGCACACAGACTTAGCTCTTAAGGTATATGAAAATTCAGTGCATATAATTAAAACAATGACATTGATAGAAGAAAATGAGGTCCTTTTTGTGAAGAAAAATTAAACTTTGGGACGTGAGGAGAGGTTGACATTACTTGCAGAAAAGTGTGATGCACTCAAAGCATCATGATATCCTCATAATGAGAGAATAAAGGAAATTAGGAAATTGATAGTATGAAGAATGGATGTGATGGACGGTATGGTGTCGGGTTTGGAAAACGTATTAAGAGTTTTGAATAACAAGGGTGAAGATATGACAATGGATGAAATGGATGTTGTGCTTGCGATATTCCTGCTAAGGAAAAGAAGGAACTTGATGACTGGAACAAACTAGAAGTAGATATCAAAAATGAGTACCCTAAAATTTTGTTTCCTGTAGAAGAATAGGGACGGATTATTGAAGTTCTTCTACATTATTTAATTTGTCCTTTGATCTTTTATTCTTTACTCTTGGAGAGAAGGTATGATTGCTCATTGTTGCAGAGCAAAGAATGACATTAGTATGGGGTAATGTTGGCACAGTGAATTATTGGTTAAGTAACAAAGGTGTGTGACAACAGGTGGTCAGTAGGTGCACATGGAAGTTTAGTGAAAGAAGGGTACTCCATGGTAAGACAGAGTTCAGGACTTAGCTATTTTACATGTTTCGGGCTAAATATAGGTTGGAGTGCGAGCACGCATAGGATAAGGACATGAAAAATTCAAGGATACGTGAAGGCTATTTTGGGAACATGTGGAAGATCAATATTCATGCAGATTCTAAGCTAATAATAGGATTAGAACTAAAGCTAAACGACGCATGGATATTTTGAGCTTATAGCCTATTTTTAGAATGCATGGGTGGTGAAGGGAAAGTACCCATCCCTATATATATGTGTGTGTTGATTTGCATAGTTTTAAGAACACTTGTATCACCGCATGTAATGAGTTATGTTTTTGGTATGATTTGCGCGCATGACTTTTTGATGGTATTTAATATGTATTCAACTACCGGTTTATCATGAATTACTATAATGGATCATTATGGATGGATATTGATTGTTGATGTCTCTCTTCATGAGTATTATATTGTAAATATAGTATTAATTCTTATGTGATCTATATGTTTTCCTTATTATGCTTGTTTTCAAATTGAGATCTAGTTATTATGATGAGATCTATATTTTATTATGGTTATTATGAACATGCATGCTAACACCCTGGTAAGATAGTAACAAAGAGGGACCTAGTACCTTTGTGCATTTCGGTGAGCGCTTAGATATGTCCGAGTGATGTGCCAACACATCTAGGGTTTTGAGTGATGTCCTTCACATTTTAAAAGGGTTTCCCTTAACGCTTAGCAACTTAGTATGTTGTACCATGAATTTTTTATTTTCTCATTAATCATATTTAACGAGTAGACACTTCCATTTGATGATAAATTATGTAATGGATCAATTTATTATTTGTTTCACTCTTTTCTTGATGACTTCCTTAGGTTCCATAATGAAAGTTTCTTCTTCATCTACCTCAGGTAACTTTGACTGGATTGGGAGCTTGATGCGGAATAACTTCATAGTGACCCTCATTTAGCTAAATGGAATAACTAAGAATTCATATTGACCTTATGTGTTTGGAATGCAATCTTACTAACATCCTCATCTATAGCTAAAATATAATGGTACCTTAAACATAAATCTCGCTTAGTTAAAGAAAGCAATGTCATTAAATTCATCTAATAATGTATAAAGGATAGGAATGGGAAACTTATATTTAAGAGTGATATTATTGAGTTCCCTATAGTTTGGAAACATTCTCCTTGATTCCTTATTTTTAGCATAATAATTGAAGATGAATAAACACTTTTAATGTGACAAACAATGTCCGAGGCAACCATTTACTTGACTATTTTTCAGTTTTTAATTTTTTTAGCAATAGCGGTGAGGTCTAATAATAGGAGGGATACTTCCTCAAATCAAATAAATTACATTATCATGATCTAAGAATTGAGGTAGGCTCTTTGGTTCCTAAAATACCAATTTATGGTACTAAATAATCTCCTAAAGATATGGTGGAGCATGGTTTTCCACATCATGTGCTTCTAAGAAATGTTGTTGTGCCACTATTTCATAAAATCCCTTCTTAAGAGATTTCTCCATCATATGAGATCTAATAATTTGGCTTGGTGGTGACTACATCCTATTAAGTTTGTACATTTTTCCATTCATTATGAAAACCATAAATAAGTCTTGAAAATCAAAAGACACAATTCCCAAATTTTCAATCCATTGTACTCCCAAAACTACATATGTTGCCCTAATTAGGTTGGAAAACATTTATGAGGTGAGAAGGTAGTGCCCCATTGAATGTTTGATATGATGAAATTTACCACCACAAGAGAGTTACTTCCTAGTAACAATAATGACTTGAAAATTGGTAACAATATGTACACAAATTAGTTGAGCTCATTAGATAATTTTCTATAAATGAAATTGTGGGTACAATGTGTATCGATCAAAATTATTACCTTTTTCTTAATATAACCAACCATTTTGAGTGTTTGTGGTGTGGTTATCCCATTTAATACACGTAGTAAAATTATAGGGTTCACTTCCTCAAAATTTACATGCTTGTGTTCTATTTTTGCTTCCTTAGTAGTGATTTCTTTGTCACCTAAAACCTTATTCTAAAAACCATTAGGATTTTCTCTCTGCTAGCACACTTATGACCTATAGACCATTTACTATCACAATTCCAATATATGAATTTTTCTATTTTATTTTCCTCTTGTTGAGGAGAGACCTTGGTAATTTTCCTTGGTTGAAAAGGGTTCACAACATTTCTACCAATAGTATTAGTCACATTCCGATCTCTCCATTTTTTTCTTTGGTCTTGTAGGAATATCCTACTAGCACAATTCCATTACACAATATGTAGTATTTTTTTGCATATATTTCCTAACTATACAAGGTTCCACTAAATGAACATCAAGTTAAAATTCATCATTTATTCCATTAATGTGAAATTGTAGTTTTTGGTAAGGTGTTGCTTCGAGTCTAGATCACCAATATCATATGCTCAACATTATATTTAGCTATGTATCTTGTTTGTTTCGGATTTTTAGTTAAGTAAAGTAGCTTACCTTTTGTGGTTGCTCATAATGGCCTGATATTTCATTAGTAAATACATCCCAATTGAGCTCCTTACTTTTTTTTGTCACTCATCATGCATTGGTACCATTGACATGTTTCAAATTCTAAATGTAGTGAAGTTATCTCGACCATTATATTATCTAGTATATTTTGAATCTCACAAGATTATTCCATGAGATTCATCCATGAGGTTACGTGTGTACCATCAAACTTTCAGATTTCCATATTTGGTAGGTTCAATTTTGACCTGTGGAGTGGTTTCCCAATATTTGGTTTGTTGTGCCCTCCTAGATGGTTTAGTTGTGTATGAGTGGTTGTATGATTTGGATTAATTAAGGTTTTAAATTCACATACTATATCATTTTTAAACCTATCTAAACCCTCATTCAAATATGTTGAAAATGGTGAAAATATTTTCTCTTAGATAAAAGTTACCACCGTTTCACATTATGTAGGAATTTCTACCCCAATTTTAGGTGGTGGACAATAAAAGTTGTCATTCAAATCAGTGGTTGATGAAACAATATCTATTTCAAATGCATGGCTACTAATTTGACTTTGTTTCTAGTTCATGATTTATGCTCAATCCGGGGGGAGTATCCAGAGTGAGTAGTAACCATAAACCGTCAAAATATGTGTATTATGTTAGGAATATCTATTATATTAGTGCTTTGTTATTTTAAGTGAGATATTAGTTAGTATTTTATTATTGTTTTATGAGATTATGGTTGTTAAACCAAATTCATGAATATAGATTTCTTGTTAGTAACTCTATGTCATTAAGAGGTTGCTTATTGATGAATTATAGGGATATGAATCCTCCTCTTTATAGGAAATACTTTTCCTATAAATTTTTATTGTCTTGTATCAAATTAATAAGAAAGCATACTATTATTTTCCTGTGTGTACTTTCTCATCCTGGTATCGAGTGAAAAACCAAGTGTGAAAACAAGTTACATGGAGGGATGAAATAAATCTTGGGGAAGATTTAGATATTTTATTTCCCTGATTATGGAATCTCTTTAGGGAAATCTGTTCTATATTAGATAAGTGAGGACTTGTATTGCATTGGCGTCAAAAAGGGAATGATATTTTTATATTCAAATCCATTTTTAATCAAAACTTGGATTATTTTCTAGCGGATCTCATATGGTTCTGATCAATTGCATTAGCATTAGATGATCATTATTCATCAACTTACATTTGAATAGGTCTAGTCATTCCTCGTTAATGGTTCTCGCTTCCCAAATTTTCATTAAGACTCAAAAATTTCGAGTGTGTTTACTTTCGATTGCATGTGGTGTGTTCTTGATTGTGTGGTTTGTTGAATAAATTTTCATTTCACATTAAGGGGGAACATAATACCAATGTTCCATTTCCATTGTGACAATGTTTCCTATATGTGTATGAGAAAAAAAAATCCTATATTATTCCCTACATTGAGATGTTGATGAGAGTTGATAACATTACTGCACATCGTGATTTGGTTATTGGTAACCCACTTGTAAAACCATCATTTTTGGTTTGTGGTAAACCACTTTTAAAACCACCACTTTTGGTTGTTGGTAAACCATTTGCAAAACCATCATCTTTTGGTTTGTGGTAAACCACTTGTAAAACCACCACTTTTGGTTTTGGTTAACCATATGCAAAACCATCACTAGGTTTTATGATTGTCCTATGAAAATCACCAGATCATGAAAACAAGTGCAAGTATGAGATTTAAGTTTTCCCCATGTTTGCACTAAGGGGGAATGTTAGGAATATCAAATATATTAGTGCTCCAATATATTGAGTGAGATATTAGTTAGTATTTTATTATTATTTTGTGAGATTATGGTTGTAAAACAAAATTGCGAATATAGATTTTTTGTTAGTATCTCTAGGTAGTTAAGAGGTTGCTTGTTCTCCCTAATAATGGGGCCTAGAAAGGATTAAATTTTGATTATAGATGGAAATTTCCACCCGATGGTGAGTGAAATTGAATTTCGATGGGGCCTCGAAAGGAAATCTTGGCCTGGGCCGGAAGCGGATGTTTAATTCGTGATTCACTAGGCCAACCGGTTCTAATGATGGCTCTAGATTGTGGCCATGACTTTTTTTTCTGCAAGGGCTTAGGAGATTGCTTCTTACAAATGGAGAAATTCATGGATCGAAGGTGACTCTCAAATAATCATAGATGCTCTTATATCTCGCTCTGCAGAAAGGTTTGGAAGTTAAATTTGATAATTCAAGAGATATTTCATTGGCTGAATGGTTATGAAAAATATGTTTTTCTCACATTCTAAGGGATGGAAACTCCCTATTGATCATCTTGCTAATGTGGGATTCGGTTTGTTAGAAAAGGAAGGGAATTTCTTAAGAGTGTGGAAGGATAAGTTTCTAATGACTCTTCAAAAAGCTTTGATTAATAATAACAATCATTAATCGCCATATCAAATTTATTTGTTCCTTCCGCATGAGGCACTTATCTCTCGCTCATGTGAATGGATTTAAAGTTAGGGAAGAGCTAATGGAACATGTGTGAAGCGATTGGCATTCATTTATTTTTCCCTATATGAACCAAAGGCATTCTTTCCATTTGGCACTCTTCTCTGTTAAAAAAAAGTGAAAGCTCGAGTTTTTTCATCCTTTATAATGGAAAGAAGTGGAAGTCAAGGGAAGCAATCTACCATCTCTACTCGGGTTTTTTGCAAGTCCCATAGGGGTGCTCGCTGATCTTCTTTTCTCAAGGTCATAGCTAAGGCATCCATCAAAGATCAATGGAAGAGAAAATTTGAAACCCTGCAATGCATCATTGGCTCTCCAAGGTTTGGTCAATAGCTAAGGACATGGACAGAATTGAGGATGAAGAAATTTGATCTCATTGCATGGGGTAATGGTTAATCCTAAACAATCGGTAGGGAGGTGCAACATCTTTTATGTGGCTCAAGGGATCAATGGAACCAACATTCTATCAAATGCATCAGGCCAATTCTCTCTTCATATGGATCATGTTGAGTTGGGGAAAATGGGTGACAGGAGGGGGTGGAAGCTAAATTTCATTTGCATGTCATTCTCGTGGCTCCACAAGCATTGGCTTCTAGTCAAAAGGTAATTACAGACCACCTTGGACTTGAGCTTCCTCCCAAGGCTTGTGTCATTTTTTTGTTTGATGACTCTTCCAAAGAGTCTTACCATGTAATGTATGTCGACTCGGATGTGGGTTTTCTTGGGCGAAGCATTGGATAAGGTGTTGAGGATGGTAATATGCCATAGATTTTCTTAATAATATATAATCATATGTATTTCTGATATGTATATAGCTAGGTTGTTTTTGTTGGGATAGGTTGGCTAATTGGGAAATTTCTCATTGCCATATCTTACCACCTACAACATGATAATGTGTTCATACTATGACCGCCAAGATGAGCTATGATATCTATGGCAACTACATTGTAAATTTTTACGGGCTAGGGCCCTTTCCCTAGGTAATATAAGCAAAAAAAGAGATTTCTTGTTGAGTAATTATAGGGATATGAATCCTCCTCTTTATAGGAAATAATTTTCATATAAAGTTGTATTTTCCCGTATCAAAGTAATAAGAAGCATATTATTATTTTCATTGTGTGTATTTTCTCATACCAAATCATCATATTTGAATCGAGATGTTCCACCATTCACTAAATTTGAATATGAAATTTCTAAATTTAGAATGCCTCAAATATGAAATTGCAAAGAGTGATCCTTGCTTACAACCCGATGAGGTTTCTAATAAAGTAAATAATTTATAAAAATTCTAAAATGTGCGGCCTATATGACATTTTTTTCAAAAACATGAAATCACAATATCTTAGGCAAATATGATCAAAAGGGATGAAATTTGGAGTGATGTTTATTTGTCACACATACCAATATCCCTAAAAATTCACATCTTTGTTTGTGATATGGACGGAAAAAATTGTTGCCAAAATTGATGCTCCAATACCACTTGTTATGATATTTCTTTATAAAACAAAAGAAATACTCAAACATAATCCACTTTGAGGGGGAAACCTCCAAAAATTAGAATAAATGATTAAATAGACTTAATAATATGATATGTGATGGTTTTAGGAGAATCTCACCCATCTGTATTTATATACATAAATATGAAGAGTCACACCCTTTCATCCTAATTAGGTCAGCCTAACTATTTATTAAGAACTAATAAATGAAAGGTTAAGGTTATGCACTCCACTATTTAATATAATGTTAGAGATATAACATTACACCTAATCTTTATAAAGGATAACATAGGTATCATGATTATTAGGTTCGCTCTAGACCTACCCCGAGATAAGATTGTGATCTCACCTTTGATCTAAGTGTGCCTTAAGTGAGAGGAGATGGATGAGTGAAAATTTAAAGGATGTAGGACTAATACAATGATGGATAACGTTAATAGCTTATCGGAAGGAGATATAAAGGCTGCTTTATATTGGATGTCAAGGCTAAAAAAACTATGTAGTATGGGAATTGTATATCACTAGAGATGGGAAAATATGTAAATGTAAACCTATGATAGGTCTAGCACAAGCATAAAATGTGATAATGTCCAAGATAATGTAAGATCATAAGTGGATAAAATAAATACCAAAATATTAGGAAGAAACAAATGGTAGATATTAAATTGAAGGATGCCACAGAGTCTCAAAGCATGAATATAAAAGGTTTTAAATGGATAAACATTACTAAAATATCAAGGAAGAAAAAATGGAAAATTTAGATCTAAAGGATATCGTGGGGATTCTATAAATTACAAGTGAAAAAGGTTGTAAATGGATAAATAACTCACCAAATTATCAAGAAATAAATAAATGGGAAAATTAAATCTAAAGGATGTCACAAGGAAGCTATAAATTGTAACTAGGATGTAAAGAGGTAACCAACATATGTGACATATTTGGCCTATGTATTAAATATATTACATAATATTATAAGGCATGGATGAGGTCGTGGACTACCAAATTGTCTAAACTATGGATGTAAGAGGTAGAAGATATCTCAAACTAACTAGTTTATCTAATCTAAGGATGTAAGGGGTATCTAAAATATCGTTCTAACCATATTTTCCAAACTAAAGTGGTAAGTGAGTGGAAAGGGGCATGTGAGGAAAAGGCGGTATAGGGATAAGTAGATGAGGTCAAAAGGGGCATGTAAGATAGTTTCAAGCATATTTGATAACCTCGTGACCTTGTTGTTAAATTTCATAACATCCGTGAATCACGGTATCCTTAATGTATTTCCATCAATAGGAGACCATTCTATGGATCTTATGACATGTAGCTACCATAGAATCTTATACTCGTGTGGATATATAAAATAGAATCTCCTAACACATTTCCATAATTGGGGTTAGGATGGTAGGGATGAAAGGAGAAGGCATCTCTATCTATATTGTATAAATGTGAGGATGTGAAATGTCATTTGATTTATAGGATGAGCATGTAGATTTATGGTCCATAGGAGAGAGGACCACGGTGGATAATATAGGAGGATAAAGGGGAACCAAAATTTTGGATCAAGGTGGAGGAGAGGGAAACTATTGATATTATTGTGGTTGTTTCTAGAGTACCCAAAAATCAATAGATAAATGAGAACCAACACCATGATGAGAGGATAAATGTTAAGAAGAGGGAGCAGGATGAGATGGTTGATGTTGTTTCTCCTCACAAACATTAGCTTATAATGTATTCACGTGATGTTAATAAGTTCAAAAATATTTTACATCATGCCCATATGCCTCATGTTAAGTGCAATATAGATCATGTTCATTTGACAAGTGTGAGGTCATAATGATAGAGGGTGCAGGTGTGAGTGTAGAATAAGGTGAGGGAGGATCAAGGATGGTAGGGTTAAACAAAGAATTCATGGTGTGTTGTTTAATTTTTTTGGGTTACAAGGAGGGTCAATAATGGGTGAGCTAATCAAAGGAACAATTATTGATTTTGGATTAGACTTTAAGTAACTTGGTGAGGTTGAAGCAACAAGGTTGGAATCTGTATATGATAGTTTATCTACCTCCTCATTCTCTTCTACATGCAACTCATCATCCTCATAATAAAAGGGTGGAATGGGAGGTGAAATATGGTGGACAATGTTTATGTTATGATTAAATGAGGTTTGTAAAGATTCTATTGAATATATTGAATTGTGAACATCGAGATAAGATTTTAATGATTTTTTTGTATCTAAGGATTTCTACAAGTATTTTCTTAGGTGTATCCAAACAAGAACTATCCATTAAGTGACTATTTGTCATCATACTCGGGGTAGTGATATCAATGTGAAGAGATTAAAATAACCCCCTCTATCTATATCTAGAAACCCCCTCTAGATATAGATAGAGGGGGCATCTAAATAGAAAGAGACACACTACGTCACGAGGTGGTGAAGCAATCATCTCCTTTGGAGGAGGAAACAAATAAGAAATAGTGACTATAATTGCATCGGTTTCCTTCCTACAACAATGGGGTGGAAAATAAGGAGGTAATTATAAAATGATGGAATTAGGAAGGTTAGTAGTTTTGATCTTAAGATTTTTTTCATCTATATCGTCTTCATTTAAATTGAGGAGGTTATGCGATATATTCCCAACATTTTTGGGTATCCACTATAATCTCGAAGATAATCAACGAGGTAGTTAAAATGTTAGTACTCTCAAACTAGGACACAAATAAGTTACTCAAAATAAAGCATTTCATAGACACTTTGTGTTGTTGAAAGTGTTCAAAGTTCTCAAAATTGTGTCACCTTGAATCCTTAACATAGAGCCTATGTAAGATAGCTTGACACATTGACAAGTGGATTATGTGATTACACACATCTGATGTATCCATGTTCATCCAAGAATAATTTTATACGAGAGAGAGGGAAGTTGAAGATCATAACTTTCACTCTAACAGTGTGATGAGGCACAGTAATGGGTAACCAAATGTAGTCCACGTGGGCATTTTCTTCGTTCATAACCTTGACATGTGTTGTGGTTAAATTTGGTATTATCGATAGAACAACTAAGATAATTGATTAATTCTAAAGAAGCGACACATGCCCAAACCCTCATAAATGAGAGCTCCTTTGAATTACATATTGGTGATCTTGACTTAAATGAAGAGAGGAGTATTGTATTCTCGGAAGAGTAGTTTTTCTAGGATTATAGAGATATTAATAAAATTAATATATAGATATTGATATATGGTTAGATTATTATAAATTAAAATCTCTTAGCATTTATGAAGTATTATATCATCAAAACCAAGCAAGAGAAATTTATGCCGCAAAACTAGTAGTGACGCTTTTCATGAGTTTTTGTGATTTTTAGGAGAAGATTTGATGAATTCAAAGAAGGGGATTTTCCTAGGTATGTTTGAGAATTCCATCCTCCAATATGGATAATGAGAAATGGTCTGAACCTGAGGAGTTTCAATTCAAATCTAATCTAATGGGAATGGAGTATTAGGTTGGATAAGGTATCTACTTTTTTGACCCAATTATACAATATCAATCATGTTAAGCTCACGGTAGTCAATGTTATCATGGGTGATAAGAGAAAAACCATACGGTATCGGCCTAACTAGTTCAGGGGTCTTTGATGTCATTAGAAATGATAGAAAAGGATCTATATGGTATCTTCCATACTTGATTTAGGGTGGCCGGTATTGTCAAGAATGTTAAGTAGAGAGACAAATGGCATCATCTATGTTAGTTTAGGACATCTAATGGTGATTATCTGGATATGATTTTGAGAATTTTTGTGAGGAAATGGCTCTTACAAATTTTGACCTATAGGATGGGTCTAAATAGTTCGATAATTCTTGTAGTGAGGATTCAAGAATGAGGTATCAATATTGGAAATCACACACTTCATGCCACTATGCTAACCACACTCTCAAGTGGCTCTATTTCAAGGTTATAAGTGGTTTCTATGGTGTTAATGGGAGAAGAATCTTGTCATTTCTTGTTATTAGGATGAGGATTTTCCTCATTATTGGAATGATTGGGGAAGGTATCGAGTATAAAATTTAAGATATTCATTGGCTTGATTTATGTCATTGTGATGGTCACTCCTTTGAGCATGGTCATGGTCCTCCGTGGCTTCCTCAAGTCTTTTGTAGGGCATACTTTCATGATCGAAGTTAGCACTAAGAAAGAAAATATAGGTAAAAGTGTAGAGAGATTTTCTATTTTTGGTATTCTCATGCCACAAACAAAATAGATTCTCGAACTAAGGGGATCTATTCAGGAGGTATCGATTAGTGTTTCATAAGGCTTAGAGAGACATTGTCGTAGCTCTTACATAAAGATAGGTTGATGGGAATCCACATGAGAGGAATAATAAAGATAGGACCATTTCCTCCATTGGATTTAGGAGGGTTGAATTAATATTATGAATGGTTTTATATAAGGTATTGCTAGGAGTAGGAATGTTAGAGACTTTGTCATCTATAACATTGTAACTCTAAGGTTTCATTATAACATTGAATTTTTATGTGCTTTAGATTGAGTTTGATTTTGAGGCTTCTTAAATGTTTGAATAAGATAGTTTTACATCCTAGCATTCTCAATGGCATTCTTTAGATTGATAGAGAAAAATGATATAACCGTTCATCAAGGTAAGGCTCTATGGCACAAAGGAATATTTTGTGAAGAGTGACATAAAAAAGGTATGTTTGGTTCCGTTACAAAGATTCTTCTATTGTTTAATGAAGGATGGGACATTTTCATTATCAACTTGTTTACAATTGATGAAAATGTTCAAGAGTTTTTAGGTAGATACTTGAGAATGGTATTGTTTGAGTAATAAATTTAGTAACCCCTTGAGTTCAATAATGGATCTAGATGGTATTGTACAAATCTAGAGCATCACCCGTAAGGGTCTTAGCCAAGAGCTTGGTAGTGGCATGGGATTTATATTTAATCTAGACTTTGTATACATTTCCAAAGGCTTCAATTTGAAATCAAAATGATGGACCCGTCATAAGTAAGGGAAGGGGTGATACCTTTGATATTCATAGTGTCTATATAAGGATCCAAAGGTTTCATATGAATAATTGGAGCACTTTGTTGACTATGGGAGGTTGTATAATTGTAGTGATTTTAGAAATTACTAGAGGAGATAATGAAATACATTTATTAGGCATACCTCCCGAATTTTTTGAGATATAATATGTATACAACTGAATTTCACATTCATTTGAATAAATTGTTGTTAGAACTAACTTGTTTCCAACTCGTTTTGTTAATGAGTTGCAAAATAAGTTAAGTAGAATCATTAGGAGGATTTTGAGAAGAATTTTGGATAGGATTTTGAGGTGCATTTTCATTATCACCTGATAAATGAGAAGGATTGGTATCAAAAAATTTACCCCAAAAAATGTCATATGCATCCATATTTGTCATAATGAGTTTAGAAAGTTTACCGTAAAATTTCGGGTAAGTTGGGATGAATTCTTACATAGCATAAGTATAGAATATTATGTGAAGTTTTCTACCTCTTTCTCAAATTCTAATTTTGGTATTGGATTGAGTATTTCTTCTATTGTTTTCCTTTTGTCCTATTTTTTTTTTTTTTTTTTTGGTGGTAGCCATATTGTAATCATAGTAGACGGGAGTAGGCTTAAGGGAGGAACCCCAATTTGGGGAATTGTCATCTTGTTGAGAATTTTGATAGTCAAATAGACAATTCATATTGAATTCACTTAGGAATATTTAGGAATATTTAGAAATATTTAGCAAAGATAAAGAAACGTGAAGATAACTCTATTAGAAGGTTGCATGTTTGATTCACGTCAAGTTCACCAAAATGTACACAAATAAAGAATGGCATGATAAATTATCATATTTATCTCTCTATAATGGATGATCTAGAGTAGGATAATGAGATGGGTCATATTAAATACGCACACCTTGAGTTTCTAAATTGATAAAGACGTGGAACTAGGGAGATGATGATACGTGCTCTATAGGATATGTTGGGTTCCAAATCTTAGACTTAGGACAAGTAGTGGCATCTACCTGCTCCAGTATTGTAAGTTGATGATAATGAGGTGTATCTAGGTTATAACAAGATAAGAATTCTTATGTTTGGGTTGTAAGAATCGATAGTTTGTAAAAGGTTGTAAATATCAAAGGGGGCAGTTTATAAGGCAAGATATGATAGATGAATAATGCAATATATCAAGAATATATTGTTCTACTCTAACCTATGTGTTACCACATCAAAAATATCCAAATTTGAATAACATAAAGGAAAAAGATATTTTAGAGATACTTACATGATTTTAGACACCATTTTCACAAGAACTTCCCCGTGGTTAGTAACACCCTATGAGAGAGTTGATATGGAGGATTACAAACATATATGAGAAGACCTAGGAAAACCTCTTGTTGAAGACTCAAAAGGTTAATTAGACCATAATAAATGCAACTCATCTGCTTGAGAATCCTAATCACCCAATGTTCCAAATGTAGACTCTAAGGCTTTAAGAAAAGGTTAGTGAGAGCTAGCAAACCGAATGAGTGATGATAATTGGGTTCTCTTAATTTGTTATTATAACCAAAAGAATGTCATTTAGGTAATAACTACTCATCGAGGTCAAATTTATATGACTTAAACACATGAGTAAAATCCCACAAAATTAACAATTTCATTAAATTTCTCTTAGAATCCTTCAATTACTAAACACAAACTCATGATTAGGTTGTAATCGGGTAAATCCTACATTCATAAGAATTCTAAAAATGGTGACATAACAAGCATTACATGCTCTAAAAGTTGCTACCAAAGGATAAATATAATAGAGGATGAGAATTCCAAAGAAATGCACTCACCATTCCTCCCCATATAGACAAAAAATCTATGCACTTGGGTACATTTATAGGTCCTAAAGAATACTAATGTATACATGATTCCTAAGCAAAAAAACTAGTGGTTGAAAACTCCTTTTGGCCTTTTGGTTGCTTTATCTCTTGCACTTTATTGGCTTTACACATCTTATAGTTCTGTCGACACTTAACTAATTTATCTTTTTATGGCCTCGGATACTAGCACACAGCTTAGGAAAGAAGAACCTAGGCGCTCTTGTCCCTCCTAAGATCGCATGTCCTCTATCTTCTTTTACTCTTTTGGGTCTGTTTCACTTTGTATTCACCTTTTAGTATTTTGGGTCGGCCTTTCATTTTTCAATTATGAAATTAAAACAAGGGAATCATATATATACTTAGTTACTTCTTCTAAATAAGGTTTCAAGCACTATAAGCATTATCTATCACCACCTAAGCTTGCACAAAGGCACAAGAGCACTACAAAGTACATATCTAGCACATTCATATAAGGGACAAGGGCTACATTGGTCTCCATACATTACATAGGAGGGGAGTTTGTTATATTCCATCACACACATTTGCATACTCAGGAAAATCTAAATCTAGCTCGTTATCATCGTGCAACTTACACAAGGTCAACCTAGGGCACGGGACATGGATACACACACACAAGAACTACATGGATTCTGATATGTAGTGCGACAGACATCAATAAGTTCACTCTTTGGGTGATCATCGGGGTTAGTCTAACTCCACATTCTCGCATCTTTTATTATTATATTTTATGTGGTTAGTGGGAATTTGTAGTTATTAATTTTTTTGTAGGTTACAGTGTGACCGATAATCTAACAACAAAGCCGAGTGAAAAAGAGTGAGTAACAACAAAGACCTTCCGACCTAGAAAATCCTAGATTACGAGCATCGAGTAGACATTGGCACCTAGATTAGTCACCAGCGCCTAGGGTGCTTCTATCCTCTTGCAGAACTCGTGTATGATAAAATACTAAGTTTTAAAACCATCAATGAGCCCTATTTACACTATTTCCAGCTAGTTCCGGTAGATACATAGTCACGATCACTTCTTGGTCGCACAAAATCAGCTAATGCATCATCCCTCTCTCATCTGCTTAGGGTTTTACATCCTTGAATGCTTAGTGCTTACATGTTACTATGTTTAATTACCTTAATATAATTTACTATAGTAAGCTACTCAAATAAGATTTAACTCAAATCATATTAATTCATATTTAATTACAAATTAGATTAAATCATTTGGTGAACCTGAACTCATGATCAACCACTCGGATCCTTATTTTTCCTATTCTATTGGATTTTTCTTTCCCTAACTCCAAACCCTAGTTGCATTAGGGTTCATATTTCCATCTATTGTCTATCATACATCTAATCTGCATAGTTCTTCCTAGGGTTTCATCCTTGGTTCTATCCTTTGGGTCACTTTTTAGGGCTCTTATTTTAAAAATTACCTTTTCTTTCATATAATGGCCTCTAAAGTTCCTCAAGTATCCTTGTATCAATTACTTTAAAAGCACCCAGTTTGCAAAGATGCTCTCAAAAAAATCCATACATACAATGTACCTCCCTCATGATACACCACCTTCACAAGTAAGTACAATTTTCAATCGTATCTCGACCCCCTATTAGTCCTGATAACACAACTAATCAATCCATCTTTGAGTCAATTTAATATTTACACCTTTTTTCAAGATAAATTTCAAGATATGGAAACTACGATTACATCCCTCACAGCTAAAATCCAACATCTCAAGGATGCTTCTCATGCCCATGCTAGTTCTTCTTCTACACCTCATCTTGATCCCATGTCTACTACATGTGCTCATACAAGTGAGGTCAAGGTATTACCATAACAAAGCACCTCTCAAGTTTGATCGAAATGTTAGGAAACATGATATTATCTCTGAGATCCTCAATCACCATTTAATACAAAGGTCACTCATTTTGTAATTATCATATAATTAATGGACATCATGACAATGATTGCTATGTTTTAGAATGAAGAATCAAACAACTTGAGCATCAAGGCTTTATTTCATTTTCTACACAACATTCTAGCTACACACTCATCTCCAATTACCAAACCCCAATGGGTTCCCAAATCTGATCCTTTTATGTCTAGCAAGCATCATGCAATAGTCACTCATATTCCTTCTCTAGTAATGCAAGAGTCACCACAAGCCCCATCTAAGGCCAAACCATCAAAGGATGAACAACCAATTCCCTCGCCACAAGTTGAGACCCTCACCAACCTCCTATAATTAAACTTATAATTCCTCCTTTCGATCCAGATAATGCCTATGTCGATGACTGGGACACATTTCAACATCTACCACCATGGCATGGTCTCTCTCACATCATCAGATAGATATCCATCACTTGCACATTTGAGGGGAATCAAACGTATACCCCCCATAGTCACACGTTCTAATCAGCAGTTGTCTATCCATACTACTTACATATACACCTATACCTTACTTTTTCTTTGCACTTCAATTCAATCTTTGTAGCAACAGTTTTTCTCTTATCTGCACTATGAGCACACCTTCCTACATTTATCCATTATTATGGCTTCCCTTTCTGCTCATATTCTACTCCATACATGATTTTCTCCTCGTGCTTACTTATGGATCCTTCTATTCATGATACACATACTACTTTATATATATAGTATACATCCTTTCATTCACTATACATACTCTGATTATTCTTTCTCACAATGATCACACTTATTTTCTAGAAGCTCTTGATATACACGCTTAGGGGGCATCAGACTTCCCCCTCCTTACTTGATTTTTATACCATTACTTCTTCCTATCTATACAACACAATGTTGTTACTACATACTCTACCTCACTACCCGATGACACACTCTTGTTCTATGGTTCATACTTGACTTTGAGGTTGAAATTCCTAAATGAACCTCACATCACATGCATGTCTTTGGGGGGCATGTGGCTTCCTCATCTACACATATTGCATATCATAGTATACCATCACTTTCACACAACATTTGCACATCTTCATTTTGCTCTTGTTAGCTTATACTACTTACATGTTTCACTTTGTTTCCTATGCTTGCCATATTCTTAGTATGTCATTATCTTTTTTCTTTACACACATATGTGTTCACATGGTATCTTGAGCTAAATACATGACTTTTACATATTCTTACAGGATGCAAGATTCTCAACACTTCTATTTACCAGTCCCACAAAGGCTTTTGGGGGCATATACCTTTTCTATTGTCATACTCCACACTCACAAGTCCTATTGTTACAAGATTTACTACTTCTCGTCACTTAATTTTCAATGCTCTATACATGCTTTTACATACTATCTATATTTCTTTCATGCTAATGGGTGCTTCATGTGTAGTATTTTCCTTCTAGGATTCTATACAACAATGGTTATCTGTTATTTCTTGTTTATTATTGATTGTCACTTTGCTTACATGCTATGCCCTATGTATTGCTTGATCATTGTTTGCTTATGGTTGTTTCACCTTGATTTTCTTGTGAATATGTGAGTGATGTCCCATGTATGCAACCCAATTTTCGTGGTACCTCTTATCTTGATAGTTTTTGCTACACTATATTCTATTGCATGCTAGATATTTTACACTAACACTTGTTTCTAGCCTATATTGTTTACATGTGCCTTGGTTTCTACCATACACGTCCCCTACCCCTATGCAGTATCCAATCTACAACACATATATCAATTTCATGTCTTCTTGTTTGGGATGCCTCCTCCTAAAATTCATCACATACAACCCAAACGAGGGAAAACTATTTGGGGAAAAATCACCCTTCTAACAACATAGAGCTCCAAAATAGCACAAAGATAGTATAGAAATGGCAAAATCACACAGTTATAGAGTGGTCAAGAATCATACTTAGATCACAAACATATGTCATACACTAGCAACCAACATCAAACAGGGATGGTGGGTGCTTATTTCTCACTCCTGGCGCTTGTGAATTGGGGGGGAAAAATAGGCGCTTTCTCGCTTCAACACATTTTTCAAGAGTTATAGTATGAATCTGCAATATATCGGACACTTGTCTTCAATTGTAATTCATTTATAATTCAATTACAAATCGGGATGTTCTAATCTGCATTGGAACTTATCATTTGAGAAGCATCATGGATAGAGAGAAAAATAGAGCTCTCTCCCCAACACTCTTCCCTTGGCATGAGATCTCCCAAAAACCTCACTTTTGGTGGCGGGACACTAAAATTCATGGCTCGATGCTTTCTTGGTTGGGAATTGATCACTCCCAATCCCATCCAATAACATCTCTAACACAAATAGGACATTTTTCTATCCTATATTCTCTTAAACATCAAGTGCATTATTTCCTTAACTACTACTTTTACACACTTTTTACTTACTTATACATATGTTATTATGATTTTTCATATACAATATTTTGACTATTCTCTTGCTCTTCTTTTACAGGTTTTTCCTTACAAGAAATAAGAAGCATCTCACATCAACAAGCACAATGACATGCTACTACGCATACAATTCACCCATAGGGTCTACCTCCCTTTCCTAGTTGTCACACTTCACATTATAATCACTTCATGCTTCACATAGCTACTTGTCCAATGGGCATGCTATCAAATACACTCCTCTAGTTTACTAAGTGTGCATCTTCTATCTACTTTATACTATAAAGTATTCACTCGACATTATAAAGTGGGGAAAATGTAGACAAAAAATTTATGCACTTGGGTACATTTCTAGGTCCTAAAGCATACTAATGTATACATGATTCCTAAACAAGAAAACTAGTGGTTGACAACTCCTTTTGGCCTTTTGGTTGCTTTATCTCTTGCACTTTACTAGCTTTACACATCTTACAGTTCTATCGGCACTTGAATGATTTATCTTTTAATGGCCTCAGACACTACCACACAATTAGGAAAAAAGTTCCCAAACACTCTTATCCCTCCTAGGAGCTCATGTCCTTCTCTATCTTCTTCTTATTATTTTGAGTCCTTTTCACTTTTTGGTCACTTTTTAGTATTTTGGGTTGGCCTTTCAGTTGTCAATTACAAAATTCAAACAAGGGAAACATATATATACTTAGTTACTTCTTCTAAATAGGGGCCAAGCACTACAAGCATTATCTATCACCACCTAAGCTTGCACAAAGGCACAAAAGCACTAAAAAGTACATATCAGCATATTCATAAAGGGACAATGGCTACATTGATCTCGCATACATTGCATAAAATGGTAGTTCATTCTATTCCATCGACACATTTGCATACTTGAGACAATATAGATCTAGCCTGCTATCATCGTGGAACTTGTGCAAGGGAAATCTAAGGCACGTGACATGGATACACACACACATGGAGAACTACATGGATTCTAAGATGTAGTGCGGTGCTCGTGTAAGCTCACTCTTTGGGTGACTGCCAAGGTCAGTCTGACTCCACATTCTGCATATTTTTTATTAGATTTCATGTGGTTTTTGGGCATGTGTAGGTAGTCATGTTTTTTGCAATGTACAAATGTGACCAATAATCTAAAAACAAAGACAAAGTGACAAAGACTGAGTAACAACGAAGACCTTTCAACCCATAAAATACCAAATTCTAAGAATCTAAGCAAACACAGGTGCCCAATTCAGTCACCAACACCCGGGGCACTTCTATCCTCTTTTGAGCACTCCTGTCCGGTATAGTAATAAGTTTTCTAACCATTGGCAAGCCTTATTGACATTGTTTCCAGCCAGTTTGAGTAGATACGCAGTCCTGATCACTCCCAGGTCACACAGAATTAGCTAAGTCATCATCCCTCTCTCATCTACTTATGGTTTTGCACCCTTGAATGCTTATTGCTTGCATGTTATTATATTTAATTACCTTAATATCATTTACTACAGTAAGTTACTCGAAATAAGATTTAATTCAAATCAAATTAAATCACCCCCATATTAACAAGTTATTATGACATGTGTGTGCTAAGTGTGTCCCTTTACCTTGTGATTATAACCACAAATACATGATGAAAAATGTCATTAGGTAATGAAAAATCATAGAGGTCATCTTTAAATGACTTAGACACACACAATTCAATCCTCATTAAAGTTAATAATGTAATTGTTGTCTTAGTAATCTCAATTTTAATGTGATAGTTAAGAAAGTTCAAGTTTATTAGAAGTTGAGTTGATACTCAAACATACCTATATATGGATAGAAGTGCAAGCAATCTTTTCATCTACATCAAAGTTACTCGAATGTATTTTCCTTCAAAGTGCGTCATAGATTTCTTCTTTTTGTTTTATATGAATGCAATTCCACATGAAATTTCTAATAAATATAATTTATCTAACCATCAACAACATAATTTCCACCATATACTAAAATCTTCCACGGAAATAATTTCATTAGCATTACACTTAACTTTTTATTTACCTTTCCCATTAGGCTTAGAAATGCATTGTTATTGATGTATTTGAAGAGGACAAAGAACCTTTTCATTTTCCATCTCAAGATAATGGGCTTGGGAGCACACTTCATTTGCATTTAATATTGTCCAATAGTACGAGCTCCCTTATATTCTCCAACAAACAACCAATTTACCCTATCCTTTGCACATAGGACTACATATTTTCTTGTCAATATCTCTTGCAAATTTACAAGCTATTTTTATTTCTTAAGGCCTCCAAAAATATCAACCACATATTAATAATGTGTTATCATGCTAAATGTCTATCATCCAAAATTGAACATTTTGGCCATGACAACCAAGCCCCCACTTGAAAATTCCTCTCTCGGTCATTGTTGTTGTTCCTTCATGTTGAAAATCTGAATGGTGCCAAAATTCAAATTGTAGATATAATTAGCTCCCGATAATGGTTGCATGATCGAAAAAGATGATTTAGAGTCAAAATCATATAATTTTTTACCCTAAAACACCATTCCACACTCTTGGGGCCAAAACAACACTCTCGTGTCCTAAAATGCACTTGGTGGGTGACATCAACATTTCAAAAGGCTTGGTCACACTTTTTCACCCTTGTTGTCCCCTTGGATTTTCCCCGAGGTGAAAAGGGGACAAGTGATCCGAAAACATAAGTTGAAAATTCTAACTCAAAACGTTCACAAGGACCCAAGACTAAAAAATCAACTTTGCAGAATTAAATTGACTTAATCCTGTATATCGGTTCACTTTCTGAAGTGGGTTATGGATACTTGAAATTTATTACATTTAATCCATTCTTTCGATTTAACAATGAAAATGCTTAATCAAATATATTTTTTATATGATTAAAAGCTTCATGAAAAATCATAAAAAGACTCCCAAGATGACAAAATTTGATTACGGAGTTCGGCAATTGCCTACATCCGGGTTCGTTCAGAACCGATTTATAACCAATGAAATAATTACAAGTCTAGAAATATTTCCTAGTTACAAATAAAGGAACTATAACTGCAATTAAAATGAAATGGAATTTTGAAAGACAAGAGTGATAATAACACTCGACTTCCACCTTATTGATTCATCGACGATTAAAATAAGCTCCTTTGCCAATGGTCTAAGACTCCTTCTGCTTGCTCGCTTTCAGTACATTGGTCACCTATTAACAAATAATAATAGGCCTTCACAATTATCTCCTAACAAATAATAGGCCAATAATGCAAAATATTACAAATAATGCCTTAACCAATATTAAGGACGTTTTGTTTAGTACACAATAATGCCTTTGTTAAAGCTCAAAAATCTTAAGGCTTGTGTGTCCATCGAATGGGAAAGAGGGCCTTTATATAGGCTAAATTAGCTTGAAATAATTGGATATAGGGCTTATCACCCGTATATTATCCCAACCTCCTATATATGCGGGTTGGTTGGACCACTTGCTTGTAAGGGTGAGGTCGGAGGATCAAATCCCGCCTCCCACATAGCTCACTCATGTTTGTATTAACGATGGGTGGTTTTATATTTGGGCCACCATGGGGATAAATCCCACATGGTCGGTGTGAACAGAGGGGATTCAGTTTAATAACTGACCGACCCACCACTTTAGACATGGCTTTGGCCATGTTAGCTCCTTTTGTTTGGGCCTCCCGCTGGTCACCGAGTTGGATGTTGTGGCTTCGTCGTTGGTTTCCAAGTTGCTTGATTGGCGGGTCTGCTTTGACCATCGTGCATTGTGTCAAGTTGGTAATGCCACTACGTGGTGCTTTGGAGGTAAATGTGGTTAAGTTTTCCACCAAGGTATATGGGATAATATATATCTACGTGCATTGTTTGAATCACTCCCTCCAAATAGGCTTCGTCCTAGATAGTTAGAAGATAAGGTCAATAAGGAAATAATAAAAATGACTCGAGCAAAGGAAATATGAAACCAGCTCAATGGGGAGATGATCACCCCACCAAGCTAATAAAATAGCTCACCAAGTGATTATCCACCTAAAATGCACTTGCAACATATAGTACACTCGTCGACTCTCGATAGACATATCAAGAAAATTCGACTCATGGTGGCTTGAGGACCCACCATGTCGGTGATAATAAAATAGTCCTCATGGTGGCCGGGCTCCCTTTCGTTACAAAAGTTGAGCCTCTTGTTCTCACAACTAGATTCTCGCTCGTCGAAGACCGGAGGTTGCAACCAACTTGAACAACCTTCATTTTTTTACTTTTTTCCTAATCGCTCATAATTGTCGGTTGACCTAGTCCCACCTAAGGTTGACCGTAACTTTGACCAGCTACACCGAGCATACATTCTCTGATCCATGCATTCTAATATGCATTGGAAAGATATCGAAGGATCTTCCATACTAACTAGGTTGTGGAAAATTCTGGGAAGATCTGGAAGATCCAAAATGTCCTCTGGATTACTCCTCCCCAATGGGAAAAGATTTTTGTCCCAAAAATATTACTCAAACATTTTTCCATCCTTGTCTCAATCAAAATTTTGTCGTCACTTCGTAAGTTGAATTCTTCTCATTTCAATAATTTGATTTTGATCCTAACCCTATGGGTTATGGTCCCAACATGCTCTAGAAAACCTCAACGCATCCACTTTACGGTATTAAGTCTCTTTCAAGACCTCAACACTTCTATCAGTGGTGCTAAGTTCTCTTCCGCACCTCAATGCTTCCATTGTGTGGTAGTAAGTCCTCTTCCATACTACAATGCTTCCACTATGTGGTGATAAGTCCTCTTCCAGACCTCAATACCTCTATTGTGTAGTGTTAAGTCCTCTTCCAGACCTCAACACCTCCATTGTGTAGTGCTAAGTCCTCTTCTAGACCTCGACGCCTCTTCGCTTTACGGTACTAAGTCTCTTTCAAGACCTCAACGCTTCCGTTGTGTGGTGTTAAGACCTCTTCTAGACTTATGATCAGCTACCATTCAGATGTAAGGTCACAATGCCTTGACATCAAATGATGTTCCGAGCTAATCTCTTGCGAGCTCTTCTTTTTGACACAAATTATCAGGTACCACTCTATTATATGACCATAATGGCCTTCTCACAGAATGAATATCTAACCCGATGTTGAATGCCAACGGTAATCAGCTACCATCCCATTACATGGTCACAATGCCGCAATACGAATGAATATTTAAATCGATACTGTGAGCTCAACTGTCTGCTGCACAAATGGCTGAAAAATCTCCAAGATTTATAAATATGAGTTAAATCTTGTTTCAAGTTGTAACAGAGCTCAAAAGTTGATTAGGAGATGTAAATGGAGTAATCCAAATTTAAATGCGAGAAAAATACTAAGTATGGTAAACTTGTCCCCAACCTTGTCCTCACTAAATTTGAACTCCAAAAGTGTTTGTCTCCTCCCTGCTGGACAATAACTCAACAAGGACAAAATATATTGCATAATAATAGCCCTCAAGGGGTTCACAATGCAAGTAAAAAAATGAGTACAAACATTGCCCAAAAATTTGGGTCTTTTATTACTATGCCATAATTAGTTAGATGTATACAAACATTTCCCACAAAGGGTCTTATTTATACATTCTACCTAGCACAATAGTTTGTTGGTTTTATTATAATAAGATAAATATATAACATTTGAAAGCCATTTACAATAGTTGAATAGAAATTCAAATTTATTCACCACAGATTTCTTACTAGCTGGAATCTTCAGTTTAGGCCTAAGCATCCTTAATAGGTGCCCTCTAGACCATCATGTGATCTCTCCTCTGCATAAGGATCCCGATGATCCGTCGAAATGTAGGATACTTCTGTCTCACGATCTGGCTGATCCGAAGGGACATATGATCTCGAATCTACCTTTTGAGCTAGACGCTTTGCTAGAATATGTGCGACCTCTAAAGGAGATTCTGGTTGAGACGCTGGAACATATGAGTTGGTAGTGCTTATGTTGAGTGTAGGTGCAGAATGAATTGCACATCCCATCTCAAACTCCACGATCCAACTGTGACAAAGCCGAAGCTCCACTCCATTCTGATCATCGATCATATAGCCCTATTGAGCCACAAGGTAGAATTTTCCCAAAGCCACTTTATCCACCTCCAAGAGGAAAATATCTTGTGTGACTTTATCAATGAAACTCTCCTCGAAGATGAAGCTCATAGTCTAGAATCTCGAGCTAATCCATGCGTAAATACCATCTTTTTTTGCCTGATTTTCTTGGCATGAGGAAGTGGCATAGTCATCAACCGCAGTCTGCATACAACATCCATAGTCACATAGCCTACCTCAATAGTCCAATCAAGAATAATAGTGATTGGCTTCCCTCGAGAGATCACCGGAATGTTCTGTCTCGAGGCACCCATGTGTCACAACATGATATCTAGATGCTCTATTGGTCTCGGTCCCCCAGAAGTTGATGCTTGTCTAGAGATGGGTTCAGAATAGCCTTTCCCTTTCCTTTCCACTGCATCCATGCCAACCTCTTCTCTGGGTATAAGTCCCAACACTTCTCAGTTTCATGTCCCAAACTACAATGGCTACATACGGTTTGTTCTAGTGTGGGTACGCTTTCAATATGGTTTTTTTGTAGTTGGATTGCTTTGATTACCCTTCCAGGGGTATCGATGCTTTTCTGCATCTCTATGAGGAGTTATTGTTGCTTACATTTCCGATCCCTCACATTAGCAAGGTGAGTCTACAAATCTGCAATCTAGCGTGTGTGCTCCTCCATTTGTTGATCATGCTCCCGGTGATGATTTATCATGACTCGTACCATTGTGCCCAATAAGGCCAACATAACCGAAAACTAGAAGAAAATATACAAATCCATTTCTGACTGCAGCACAATCCATTATACCTGCTCTAATACCAAAACTTGATCCGAAAACGTAAGTTGAAAATTCTAACTCAAAACATTCACAAGGATCCAAGACTAAAAATCAACTTTGCGGAATTAAATTGACTTAATCTTGTATATCGGTTCACTTTCTGAAGTGGGTTATGCATACTAAAATTTATTACATTTAATCCATTCTTCTTATTTAATAATGAAAATGCTTAATCAAATATAATTTTTTTATCTGATTAAAATCTTCGTGAAAAATCATAAAAAGACTCCCAAGATGACAAGAATTTGATTACGGAGTTCGAAAATTGCCTACATCTCCGAGTTCATTCAAAACCGATTTATAACCAATGAAATAATTAAAAGTCTAGAAATATTTCCCAGTTACAAATAAAAGAACTATAACCGTAATTAAAATGAAACGAAATTTTGAAATACAATAGTGATAATAACGCTTAACTTCAACCTTACCGATTCACCGACGATTTAAATAAGATCCCTTTTCCAATGGTCTAAGACTCCTGCTACTTTCTCATTTTAAGTACATTGGTCACCTATTAACAAATAATAATAGGCCTTTCGCAATTATCTCCTAACAAATAATAGGCCAACAATGCAAAATATTACAAATAATGCCTTAACCAATATTAAAGACTTGTTTTAATACACAATAATGTCTTTGCTTAAAGCTCAAAAAGATTAAGGCTTGTGTGTCCATCAATGGGAGAGAGGGCCTTTATATAGGCTAAATCAGCTCGAAATAATTGGATATAGGACTTATCGGTCATATCTTATCCCAACCGCCTATATAGGTAGGTTGGTTGGACCACTTGCTTGTAAGGGTGAGGTCAGAGGATCAAATCTCGCATCCCACATAGCTTGTTTGTGTTTGTATTAACGGTGGGTAGTTTTTTTTTTATTTGGGTCGTCATGGGGATAAATCCCACATGGTAAGCGTGAATAGGGGAGTCGGCTTAATAACCGAACGACCCACCACTTTAGACATGGCTTCGGCCATGTTAGCTCCTTTTGTTTGGGCCTCCCATTGGTCACCGAGTTGGATGTTGTGGCTCCGTTGTTGGTTGCAGAGTTGTTTAGATTGGCGGGTTTGTTTGACCGTCGTGCATTATGTTGAGTTGGTAATGTCACTACGTGGCAAGTTGGAGGTAAATGCAGCTCAAGTTGTCCACCAAGGTAAATGGGATAATATAGATCTTTGTGCATTGTTTGAATCACTCCCTCCAAATAGGCTTCAGCCTAGCTAGTTGGAAGATAAGATCAATGTGGAAATATGAAACCAACTCGGTGGGGAGCTGATCACCCCGTCCGAGCTAATAAAATAGCTCACCCGAGATGATTATCCACCTAAAATGCACTTGTAACATATATTTCATTCGTCAAATCTCGATAGACATATCGAGAAAATTCAAATCAAGGTGGCAAGCCATGTGGTGGCTTGAGGACCCACCATGTCATCGATAATAAAATAGTCCTCACCGCAGCTAGGCCCCCTTACATTACAAAAATTGAGCCTTTATTCTCGCAACTGACTTCTAGATCATCAAAGACAAGAGGTTGTAACCAACTTGAACAACCTTTATTTTTTTGCTTTTCACCAATCATTCGTAATTCTCCAATTGACCTAGTCCCACCTAGGGTTGACCGTGACTTTAACTAGCTACATCGGAGCATACTTTCTCCGATCCATGCATTCCAATATGTGCTTTGAAATCTATCGAAAGATCTTCCCTACTAATTATATTAATTAATATAACTATTACTAAGTTACTCTATTTTATGGATTTTGAATGTGCATGTTAATCTCTTTGATACAATGAAATGATTAATAGTGCTTTTTCTGAATGCCATACTTGTTTGCAAGAAGTTGTTATATGTTGCCACTAACATGCAACCAAAGAAACTTTGTCACAATGTAAAGGGACTCATCCACAAACATGCATGCAACTGGGACTCATCCATAGAAAAACACCTATACCAAAGGAGAGCACACACATAAAAAAGACCGTGATTTTGGGAAGCTTGATCAATGTGGATACTTCACTTGAGTTTGTGCATATATCAATAAAGAAGTAAGTTATGACAACAAGAAGTAGATCTCACACCAATACCTGATTATGCTCTACAACTACAACTATGGAACTAGTTGATTTAACTTGATAACTGATTGTTAGAATGAACAATTAGTTATGTTGTTGTATTAGAACACCTTTTCTCAATTCTATTGCATGCATAAGAATCTATAGATTTCTTGGTAATGATCTTTTACTTAATCAAAATGTAATTGTTAGTTTGAATGAGTCTCTTCATGTCTCTCTGTTGAATATAAAGAGAATGATGAAGATTGTAGTAGATATCGATCCATAGTTAAGGAATTGTTGTAAGTTTCATTCTAATCTTCATGTTGATGAATAAAATATGAGTTCTATCATTTATAGACACAAAGCCTTAGGAAGGGTTAGCACCCAAGGCAAGGCCCACTTGTGGTTTTTAAACCCCTTTCCTTTTTGTTTGTTGTTTTAGTTCCTTACATGCATAGATTAGAATTGCAGCAATTCATTCCTTTACTTGTGTTATGCTTTTATCTATTTTATTACTTAGTTGTAGCATCTACTTTCATCTGCAACTTAGTTTATTTCCAACATTGTATTTTCCAATTTTTGTGACAACAATCTTTTAGTTTATACCTCTTAAGCACATGTAATTATGTATACAACACTGGAAGAGTTGAAAGTTTACATCCCTAGGTCTTGATGAATAAATGACTATGTGGATTAGTGAACAACATATTAATTGTTGCGAGTTAATTTGCACCACCATTTTTGGCATCATTTTTGGGGACACTTTGCCAAGTTATTAGGTTTTTAATGAGGGTTTTTCATTTCTTAGAAGTAGTCTAGGTTTTAGGAATTTACTCAAATTAAACCCCCAACTAATTACCATTGAATGAGTTGAGTAGTTGATGCATGCACCATCCAAGGGATGCCCATGGTAGATTTTTACCTAATCCACAAGTAGCAAAATCTCTTCATTTACCTCTAAATATTCTAAAGAAGAAGAAGAAACCTTTGTACTTGGTTTTTTTTTTTGAAGACAATCCCCAAGTGACAGTTTTGTAGCTACTCCTGAGCAGCTAGGGATGGCAAAAGAAGTAGACCAGAAATGCTCAAATGGGGCAACCACCTTCGAGTTCCCCATCACTAAAAAAAATGTAAGTTGTTGGAATGAAGAATATTTCTCCATCATCCTTGCCAAATTTCCATGGAGCTATGTCAAAAGATCCAAACACCTTTCTCTTTGAGTTTGATGTTTTGTGTAGGAGCTATGATTATACCACTGATGCACATAAATTGAAATTGTTTCTCTAAACACTCAAAGATGCAGCCTTAAGGTGGTTCATGGGATTGGGAAGGAATGTTGTTACTACATGGGCACAAATGAAGGAGAAGTTCCTCAATAAGTACCAAGACTATTGCAGACCAAGCAACAAGAGGAGGTGATGAAATCTACAAATGCAACAAAAAAAGAGGATGAACCATTAGAGGACTATTTGGAAAGGTTCTTGTTCTACATTTAGAAGTCAAAACACACCACTAACATACCACCTGACTCCCTCAAATTACTCTTTTTGAAGGGACTCAGTGATGAGAGACATGGATGCTCTAGATCTGATAGGAGTAGGAGATATTTCAAAGGCTACTTTTGAAGAAATCTGTGAAGCTTATAAAAACTATTCAAGAGCTACCATGAAGAGGGTAAGGAATGTAAGATCAAGAGGTGGATTATCTACCAAAAAACAATGGGGGACATCTCTAAGTCAGATATTGTTAGCATGTTCAAAAACATGAAGCAGAGATTGTCAATGATATGGCCAATCAACTAGATGCTCTACATGCCAAAAAGAAGAAAGAAGATGTAGACAGCAACACTCACAGAGTACTTCCATGCATGCAAAAGAAGGAAATCAGACTTGTAGATGTAGAGAATTGCCAACATTTCTCAAGAAAGAGAGGCTTCACCTGATTTTAAAATGTTGGAGATAGAAGATGGGAAAGTTTTCTATGTTTCTCAAAGAAAACCATGGCCACCGAGGCAAGGAGGTATGACACAAGACCCTATGCATTCATTTCAAAATTGGTCTAATAATTCATATATGTAGCCCCCACCTTGGGCTAACCCTCAAGGATGGGCCCCATATCCTAACCAATACCAATACCAACAATAGTGGCAACCTCAATACCAAGGCCAACCACAAAAAATGGAAACAACCTCCCCAATCATGGCAACAACCCTGAGGGGACAAAATGGAATAACCCACCTCCTAATTACCAACAAGCTTATCAACAACCTCCTTATCAATAAAACAACAAGCAAGCTATGCCTAATCCCCAATCAGGCTCCCAACCAAAAATACACAACTACCTACTCAACCAATGCCTAATCCTAACAATAAAGCTTCAACCAACCCTATTCCACTGAACCAACTCAATACCCTACCTATTCTATTGATATCAACAATATCCATCTTCTCTCAGAAGAGAACTTCCTCCACCAACTTGGACCTACCATTACTAAAATTGCAAAAACCACAATTGTTGCATGATGACCCATAACAAGGACAAAAGATGTTGGGATGATCCATCAACAACATGTCACGCAAAAATTCCAAAAGGATAAAATGCAGGGTAATGAGCCACCATTTCTTGAAAGGTTACAAGAAAATAAGACTGACCTCATATCAGAATCTGATTCTAACTTTTTCAATCATCTCAAAGACATTTGTGTCAAAATACCATTGATCAAGCTATTAAGGATGTGCCCATCTACAATAAACTAGTTAAGGACCTATGCATTAAGAAGCCAAGAAGAAGAGGAAAGACCCATCTACTATATAGGTCATTGGAAAACTAGTTGATATTATGCTTGGGAACTCAGTTCTGCCCAAGTATATTGATCCAGAAACCCTTTAGTAAATGTCACAATCAATGGTACAATGATAAAAAAAACACACTTTGATTGACTTGGGGGAGCAATAAATGTAATGAAAAAAAAATCATGGATGATTTGAAATTAGAAGGATTAAGACCAACAACCACAGTCTTGCAGCTTGCAGAAATAGATCAACAATTAATCCTGAAGGAGTTTTGGAGGATGTGGTAGTAGTGGTAGACTCTTGGGAGTACCCTACTGACTTCATTGTTCTCCAGCCAAAAGAAGCTTAGGAGGATATCCTATCATCCTAGGAAGACCATGGTTAACAAATTATTGATGCATTCATTAGATGCAGATCTAGTAATATGATCATCTCTAATGGAAGTGGCACCAAAAAAATCTTATGCTCTACCCCCCTACACAACCATTCAATGAAGAAGACCAAACCATTTGGGTGGAAGAACCAAAAGAAGACCAAGAGCTCAGTTCAACAACTCATGATGTTGGAGAAGTCATGCATAATAGAAGGATAGGAGGAGGATGTTGTTCTTTCAAACATTCTACAGAATAATTATGGTAAGAATGAAGAAGAAGATGGAAAATTGTAATGCATAAGTTGTCCTAAAAATCAAATCTTTCCACAGCAGAGTACTATGAATGTTCCAGGTAAGAACTACATCCTACACCAACTTCTTCCACATGATTGTATATTGAATTCTATAAGTAGCAAGCATATGCTCCATGACTGATCTTTCTAAGCAAGTGGATATTACACTTGGCAAGCCACTCAATGTGAACAAAACATTGAGCATGCAAAAGAACAACTATTAATTAATCTTCTTCTCAAAAATCATAGGAACATTTTTGCATGGGACTATGGAGACATGCATGGAATCCATCCTAAACTTTGTACTCATAAGATATACATCAAAGACAATTGCAAGCCAATAAGACAACCACAAAGGAGAATGAACCCAACAGTGAGGGATATAGTGAAAGAAGAATTAAAGAAATTATTGGATGTTGGATTCATATATCCAATTTCAGATAGTCAATGGGTGTCACCCTTGTTATTGTACCTAAAAATAATGGAAAATGGAGAATCTATGTAGACTATAGGAGAGCTGAATGCAACAACAAAGAAGGATCATTTTCCACTCCCTTTTATTGATCAGTACTTGACACTCTTGCTGGAAAAAAATATTTTTCTTTTCTGGATGGTTATAGTGGCTACTAACCAAATTCAAATTACACCAGAGGATCAGACAAGACCACATTCACATGCCCATGGGGAACTTTTTTCATACTTTGTTCTTCCCTTTGGTCTGTGTAATGCACCTACCACATTTTAGAGAGCAAGTTCTTAGCATCTTCTCATCTAACCAATGATTACATGGAGGTATATATGGATGATTTTATAGTCCATGGAAGTACTTTTGATGAAGCAATGAAGAACTTAGACAAAGGTTCTCAAGAGATGCAAGGAGCATAACTATTCTTAGAAACAAAAAATGTTATATGATGATGTCTGAGGGGATAGTGTTAGGTCATTATCTATCATCTGCTGAATCTAGGTAGATCCAACAAAAATATCAGTGATTATAAACCTTGCCAACACCTAAAAAGTAGAAGGATGTAAGGAGCTTCTTGGGCCATGTTGGGTATTATAGGAGATTTATTCAAGATTTCAGCAGAATTGCAACACCATTATTTGTTTTTTTGGGAAAGGATGTTGCATTTGTATGGATAGAGAAATGTGAAGTTGCATTCCAAACTTTGAAGCAAATGCTAACTTTTACACTATTTTAAGAGGACCAGATTGGAGTTTTCCATTTCATATACACATTGATGCCTCGATCATGCCATTGGAGTTGTTTTAGGATAGAAAGATGGGATACTCAATTATGCAATCTATTATGTCAGTAAGAACCTACGCAACACACTGAGCTTAACTATACGGTCACTGAGAAAGGATTTTTGGTAGTAGTTGTATATGCCATCAACAAGTTCAGCACTATATCATGGGATATCCAGTATTTATCCACACAGACCATGTTGCCATTAAATATCTTATCAACAAACCAGTTGTAAGTAGTAGGATAATCATATGGTTTTTTCTTACAAGAGTTTGATGTAACAATTGTGGATAAGCCTAGGAAAGACAATGTTGTAGCATATTTTCTCTCAAGAATGGAGAATAATAATGAAGAAGCAGTAGTGGATGATTCTTTCCCAGATGAGCACTTGTTTTCCATTTCCACCAAGACACCCTAGTATGCTGATATAGCCAACTATTTGGTTTTAGGTAAGACACCTCCACACTATCTATATTCTAAAAAGAAATATATTGTTGAGAAAAGTGTGAATTTTTCTTGGATAGTTGGTTTCCTATTCCACACAGGGAAGGATAATGTTATGAGAAGATGTATAGATGATGAGGAAATTTATGATGTCCTCAAATCCTACCATAGTGAGCCATGTGGAGGACACATTTTGCAAAAATAACAATGCAAAAAGTATTAACAACAACAGGGTATTATTGGCCTACACTACACAAGGATGCAACATTGTATGCAAGAAGATGTGATAAGTGCCAAAGAATGGGAAATCCTACCAAATCGATGAAATGCCATTGTAACCTCAACTAGTATTACAACCATTTGAAAAATGGGGATTGGAATTTATTGGTCCCATAGATCCTAAGTCTCAACAAAAAGAGTACATTCTGGTGTGCACAAACTACCTCACCAAATGGACAGAAGTGAAAGCATTACCAAATCAGAAGAGTGAAAAAGTTACAAAATTCCTATATGACCACATCTTTACAAGGTATGGAGTGCCAAGAGAGATATTATCATAGATCAAGGTACCCACTTCACTACTGAAGTTATTGTTGATTTAGCTACAAAATATGAAATCAGGCATAGGAATTCTACACCTTATCATCCACAATCCAATGGCCAAGATGAAGTAACAAACAAAGAAATTGAGGCCATCTTGAAAGACTATTGCATTTGCATAGAAGGGATTGGTCAAAAAGACTTCCAGAGGTAGTTTGGGCATTCAATACCACATGGAAGAAAAACAACTAGATTCACACCTTTTGAGCTATTATATGGTAAGATTGTTGTTCTCCCTATTGAGTTTGAGCACAAGACATTAAGAACTGCATTGGAATTGGGCATAGATTTTTCTAAAGCTCAGAGGAAAAGGATTCTTCAACTCAATGAGTTGGATGAAATGAGGAGGTAGGTTATTCATAATACAAAGGTGGTACAAAAAAAAGGATCAAGTGGCATGATAAGTTCATCAAAACAAGGGAAATTTCAAGAAGGTGATTGGGCACTTCTCTTTGACTCCAAATACAAGGACCACATGGGAAAACTCAGGACAAGGTGGCTAGGTCCATATGAGATTGAGAAGATATTTCCCAATGGAGCTGTGAAACTCACCACCATTGATCCTGTGAGATTCAAACTACTGGTAAATGGTCATAGATTGAGGTTGTATAAAAATCCAACTGATAAGAACACCTTCATCCAATAGTTCAGAGGAGGCCAAAGCAAGATGGAAATGAGAACATCAAAATTGAGGTCAAAAGTTGAACCTATCTGGTTCATCTTCTAAAATTTTTAGAGGAATGAGATCTTCAGTGGCCTTGGTATATCCAGCTTGTTGGATACCCCAGGAGGAATAAAAGTGATGTGATCAGCCTTCATGGTGATCAACACCACTCACTAACATGTTTTATTTTATTAGCATTTCTATTTTGTAGGATTTGGTGTATTTGTGGCAAGGAGTGCATAATCTCTGATGAAAGGAGGTGGTGTAAAGACTAGAACATCCACTTACAAGTAAACATGCAACCAAAGCCCTATTTTTCTTTCATTTTTATATAGAACTTGATTGTATGAAGAATCAAGAACCCAACTGAATGAGCAAAAAGAGATGAAGATAGTTAGCACCAAAAATTCAATCTTCCCTCTCTGGGAATTAATTGAATTCATTATGGAGCTTATTCTATACAACAACACCTACAGAAACACTACTTGCAGCCACACAATACCTCAACATGCAGCCTCATGCATGCATCCAAGGGCATGAACTCCAACAAGGCACATGTCACAATCATTCAACGGTATATCTCGAGTTAAGTGCACTCAATTTCCTTTAATAAAGTAGTGCTAGAATAATTATATTTAATTAATATATGTGCCAAGTCATCAATAAAATTTATTAACCATAATGTTTCACACCTCCTATAATGTGACATGTCTCCCATCACCCCATGATATCACAAAACCTCACTTCACATGGGGATATCCTTCAATTCAAATTAATGCTTACTTTTCAAGCTTGCGTGTGCAAAATTGGTCACAAATTTTGAAAAGGAAAACACTTGAGTTCTTCCATTCATTCAATTTTGCATAATCAATTCCAAGTGAAAGACCTCTTACTTCATAGAGCTTAAGGAAGTTGAAACTTAACAATGGGGGAGACTTGATAAGAAATGAACCTACATGACCATTCACAACTTTGGAAATCAACCACAAATTCTACAATACTTTCATGATAGTGGTTGGATGGATTACATCAATAAATTCCAAGGTTTCAATGAGTCTATGGTCATAAATTTTCCACCACCTTTCAGGGATGGGAAGAAATACAATAAAGGGTTTGAAAGTTAAAGTTGATGATGAAATATTGGTCAGTAGTCACTAGACTACCAACGGAAGGTGAAATGTTTCCTACAAAATCCAATCCAGAGGAAGCTCACACAGAGTTTGCAGATGAGGATGAAAACTTTGTGATAGATAGACAAGGTACTCTATGAACTTCTTTAAAACCCTTTTGGGAGATGTGTCAAACTATATCATAAAATATTTTACCTATGAGGGTCAATATTCATGGTTAAATATTGTCCATTTTAAATTGCTCAATCATTTAAAGAATGGTAGAAATGTGAATGTTCCAAATTTCTTACATGAGAGTTTGAAGAAGATGAGTAGGGAATCACAAAGGGAAGGTCTTCCTTGTCTCATCATTTCTTGTCACTTTAATTTTGAAACATGCATTGGAAACTAAACATCCTACAATAAATGGGGAGAATTTTCTAGAGAAAAACATATTAATGATCTGTTGGGAAGGGTAAGAAAAAGAGAAGAAGCTCAACTAGTTCTTCTATGCCTCCACCTAAACCCTTAGCTTCAACCTCCATTCCATTCAAAAACCCATACTCCTACAGAAACCCCCATTCCTTCATAAGCTTCCATACCTAAAGAAACACCCATCCATGAAAAACCTCCATCTCCAAAACAAGGTCCTAGGCCCATCTCTCCTGACAGGGTTCTGGTTGTTGAAGCATTGCTAAATATATCAACACCAGAGTCCTCTTCCTCCAAAGGTAAATGAAAATCCTCAACTAAAGTCTCTTGAGCCATCTAGGAGGTCAAACAGCTTAATACTAAAAATACCAAAACCTCAAGGCCTAGTAGAAACATTCAAATTTTTTTCTAGATAATGATGAAGAAGGACTAGAAAAGAAGAGGAAGCTATTCCAATGGAAGTTGAGTAGGAAGTCATATAGAACATAGATGAAGACATAGTCATGGAGGAACAACCAAGGAAGTGGAAAAGAAAAAAGAGGAAGAGTTAGGTGAACAACCTACTCATGAGAGCCCTACTAAACCAATTGAGGTTCAAACAAAGGTCATTCATGCTGGGAAACCCACATGCAACATGAAGAAGAAGTGTCAGTTGAGAAATTGAAAATGTAACCAATGTTCATAAGAGCCCTGATGAAACAGAGGTTGTTCATGCACAACATGAAGAGAGATAGTGATGACCAAGGAAAGTGAGGAAGTAACCATGTGGCTAGCTGAGATAATGAAGAACAACCTAAGGAAGTGTTAGCAACAACAAACTAATACATGAAACACAAACCAATGCCATGGATATTGAAGAAATTTTTCCACTTGATATAGAAGAAACAATTGAAAACATTGTCCAAACCTTTGAGATATAACCTGTTGATGAATCTATTGAGCTAATGCACATAGAAAGTCCTCCAGTTTCCCCAGATATATAGCTCATGTAATCTCAAACCTATGTCTCCACCAATGCCACCACCCAACCTATGCAGCCACAGTTGTCATAAAAGAAGTTTTTAGAGAGCCTCCTAGGCCAATATGTAGAGATATGGCAACCCAAACCACTTCAAAATATTGGGTGCAAAATTTGAGAATTATTTTAACAAGCTACAAAGAAGGTGGGAAAGGGAAAGGAAGAGTTACTCTTCCAACATCAATAGATCTAGAGGAAAAATATAGACAACTAAGGGCCAAGGACAATGAAATTGCAAGGCTTAAAAAGAAACAAGAAGCTACAATTCAGGTAACAAATGAAATATTCAAATGTAGACCACCATCAAATATTTATGTTGTCTTTTTAAAGGAACAAATGTTGCAATTGAAATACACTTGTATCAATAATGACATACCATTTGATATCAGTGGAGCCAGGCCTTTCTTCAAATATATCTAAAAATGCCCCATGAGATCCAGTTACTTCTTTGTGAAACTATATATGTAATTATGCTTTAGAATATGACAGAGACTGATCCCTATTCTCTACATTGGGGATGTAAAAATTTGGGCACTATGTTCTTACTTCAACAATGAGCTATACAGGGGAAAAAAAAATGGTGGAGTATAGAAAATTGTGCAAAGAAAAACCATTGATGATCAGAGCAGAGGAAGAAATACCAAGGAAATGATTGAGAGTATGGTAAGTTTATGAAAGAGAAAAAATAAAACAGAGGGTATACAGATGAGAGAAGAATCCATGATGAGGTAAGAGATTACATTAGGTTCAATGGTGTGGAAATAGTGTAGGCATGTAGAAGAAGATGGGAAGAAATGTCACCAGAGATGAGGAGAAAAGAAATGCATTCATATCCAAACATTATCCCAAATTTCCAGAGAATCAATCCATATATTGAGGTAGCTAAGGGGATGTGGAAAAACTTGGTTCCCTATTGGATATTATCCACCAATTTTCCACTATCCAATACCTCATTGGTCTAGGAACAAAGAACTGAATGAGGAACTACAGGAAAGGGTAATGGAAAAATTTAAAAGGAATGCAAGATATTTCTTTACAGAACCAGAAGGCATCTCACTCCCAATGGATTTCAGGTGACTATGTAGTATAATACATGTGATTCCAAGAAAGAGAGAGAATAAACCAAAGAAATTCTTGAATGGGGACATTCAAGAAATTAGGTCCTGGGGGTGTGATGAGACCCTTTAATTATTATTTTAATTGTCTCATCTATTGTATATTTTGTATACCCTTGCACTTTTTATCCCAGTTATCCTATCAAACATTTCCACTTGAACTTAAACTTATGGCACTTATATTAATTAATATAACTATTACTAAGTTACTCTATTTTATGGATTTTGAATGTGCATGTTAATCTCTTTGATATAATGAAATGATTAATAGTGTTTTATTGAATTCCATACTTGTTTGCAAGAAGTTGTTATATGTTGCCACTAACATGCAGCCAAAGAAACTCTGTCACAATGTAAAGGGACTCATCCATGAAAGAACTAACACATGCAAGCAAATGGGACTCATCTCATAAAAAGCACACCTGACCAAAGGAGAACACACACATATACAAGACCATGATTTTGGGAAGCTTGATCAACATGGATACTTCACCTAGTTTTGCATATCAATAAAGAAGCAGTTATGACAACAAGAAGTAGATCTCACACCAATACCTAATTATGCTCTCTGCAACTACAACTATGGAACTAGTTGATTTAACTTGATAACTAATTGTTAGAATGAACAATTAGTTATGTTGTTGTATTAGAACACCTTTTCTCAAGTTCTAATTACATGCATGCATAAGAATCTACATATTTCTTGGTAATGATCTTTTACTTAATCAAAATGTAATTGTTAGTTTGAATGAGTCTCTTCACATCTCTGTTGAATATAAAGAGAATGGTGAGACTATAGTAGATATATGATCCATAGTTAAGGAATTGTTGTAAGTTTCATTCTAAATCTTCATGTTGATGAATAAAATCTGAGTTCTATCATTTTTTTGTAGACACAAGCCTTAGGAAGGGTTAACACCCAAGGCAGGGCCCACTTTTGGTTTTCTAAACCCCTTTCCTTTTTTGTTTTTTTTTTAGTTCCTTACATGAATAGATTAGAATTGCAGCAGTTCATTCCTTTACTTATGTTATGATTTTTTATCTTTTTATTACTTAGTTATGTAGCATTTACTTTCATCTACAACGTAGTTTATTTCCAAGCATTGTATTTCCAATTGTTGTGACAACAATATTTTAGTTTATACCTCTTAAGCACACATAATCTATGTATACAAAACACTACAGAGAGTTGAAATTATTAATTGTTGCAAATTAATTTGCACCACCACCCCCATGGCGCATTTTCAATCTAATTTTTCCCCCTTAGATTGTACCATTAGAAAAAGGGATAATGTGGAGAAGAAAGCGTGTTCCCATCCAACCACTCAACCTTTGATCACATCAAAACCCCATTTTTAGCTCCCTGTGACCATTTTCAGCTCCATGTATCTTATTCTTACCGAACTAGAAATTGCCACTTCTTACCATATGGTCCAAAGTGCACTTATTTTCCTCTTGTTTCCCCCTTCCACCTCTTGCACCGGAGAAACTCCATGTCAACCATCTTCCAACCATGGCTAAGTCACAGATTGAGTGGTGAGTTGAAATTTTGTAAATGAAATGACTAACTCCTCCTATCAATTCACTTAATCATTTTTAAACTCTAAATTTTTGTGCTTCCCTCATAAAACCTCAAAAAAATTTATAGTGATGCTACTAAAATTCTTCAAATCCATCAAGCTTGAAAAGGAGTTTTGCTCATATCTCCAAAACGGTGCACCCGATTTCCATCAAACTTTACCAGTGCACTCCTTCCAAAAATGTCTTCAAGTCGATTATAAGATAACTACCATTGATTATTTGAATAATTTACATAAATCATTTGAAATTTTCATCCTATAAAGTTTTCTTTTCATATCTACGGATTTCAGGTGAAAGAAAAACCACAAAAACTAGAGCAAAAGGTCTTGAAGAAAAATTTAAACTTTTGAAATCAATTTCATTTCAATCGACATCCATAAGTCCTCTGTCTAAAAATAGTAAGTGGTGAAAGGTTTCGTAATATCCCCTTCCCATTCGAAGACCTTTGGCCTATTTTGTCAACCCGACGGCCAAAGGAAAAATATAAGGGTGGCTTAAGTTATATTTAATTATTATAAAGTGCCATTAATAAAAGAAAAAATATATAGAGCACTTATAATAATTTATATGACTTAATAATTATTAAATCAAGGATGGAAAAGGCCCAAATATAAATTGTTATCCATCCTAGGTGAAAAGGTGACTTGCCTTAGAAGGGGGAATGGGAACATAGAAAGGATAAATGCCCATTTTACTATGTATTTCCCCTAGAAAAATGCGACTTGCATTAAGAGGGAAAAAGTTGTTGGAAAAAGCATTTAATATGGGAAAATATTAAATGCTTGCATAGGGAAAATCCTTGGGTACTAATTGGATATTGTAGAGGTTGTTTTGGGTCTCTTCTTCCTTTATAAGGAGAAGTTGACTTGAAGGGAAAGATATTCCATACCATTTGATATTTTCTAATTTGTGTCTTAAGCTTGTAGCTTATGCATATTCTTTAATTTTAGAAGTTTTCAGTTGTTTAGGACACTTATTGTAAATTTTTGGCAACGATTCTGTTATTCAAAAAAATCCAAAAATAGTTCTATGATATTTGTTATTGTATTAGCAAGCTCCATTTAAAATTTCAAGAGATTTGAGCAAGTATTTTTGGAGTTATCCATTATTTTATGTTTGCTGCCCTAGATTTAATTTTCTACAAAAATCAGATTTCTGTTTGGCTGCAATTTGTCTGTATTTTACATATTTAAAGTTGGGATTGCCTAAAATCCGTTTAGGGGTAAAATAATGTCCATTGGGGACATTACGCTTCATATGTCTAAATGTAGTTAAGTATTTATAATAGTGAACTCTCGGTATTTGTGTTGCTCCAAACAAACAAAAACCTTTAAAATTTGAAAATTGTAAAAACTTACTAAAAATAGCTATCTTTGATAGGGCCTATCAAAAATAGTAATTCTTGCAATTGGGCTCAAAGCACTTATATCTACTCACATTCCACCTATATCGTTTATTTTTGCCACAATTTCAAGGCTAGGAAATTGTCTCAGGGTTCAAACAAGAAAGAAAGCCCTCACAGGCTCCCAAAACATTAGTCTCAAGGTGAATTATGTATGGCACATTTATATGCAAGAAACTGGATGATTCAATCCATCCTAGTAGTCACGAAAGGGTGTCATCATCATTTTTAGGTGATGTAGACCATGAAAGGAAAGTGATATCAAACAAGGTCTGTAAAGGTGAGCCCTAATTCTCAATCATCTCCTTAGGATTTGGCATAGAAATGTGTTTGATAAGTATGATGGTGAATGTGGAGTTTCTTCTTTCCTTGTTTGTAGTAGAAGACATTTTCAATAAAGAATAGGTGAACAAGGAGGTACTTGGGTCTTATAAGGTTGATTCCATTCGGGAAGGAGATATGATGCGCCCGAATTAGCAAGAACTTGACAAGGTCATAACTTGAGCTCCGGGTGTCCGTTTGAGTCCGTTTTTTTTTTGAAACCACGTGTTTCGATGAGACGAACGCAGCCACAATTAGCCCTATTGGTTGGGGCAAGTCTTCGACACATTTTCAGGCCCTAAATCCGCCATCTTGAGGCCGAAAATTAGGATTTAAGTTATAGTTTAGTTTTTTCCTATTTTTGAGCATTAGTTAATTTTAGTCTATCAATTGCATTGTGAGTTATAAAGTTGGCAATTCCTCTAATTTAGGGATGTAGAAGATGCGTGGCAATTTATGTGCCCGTAGGAATAAGCATGCGAACTTACTAAGAATAGCAGGTTCTAGTAAACTGCTAAAAATAGTAATTTCCGCCACCTAGAGTAGATTTAGTCAGAGTTAGCTAGAGTTTACTAGGTAACTCGAGTTGGGAGTTATTTTCCTATTCGAAACATTGTAATTCATTATTTGATAACGAAGAAGGAGATCTATTTTCTTTTGGAGTTCATTTTATTGCGGCTTTATCTGGTTGTTCTTAATTTGGTTGCATTAAGATATCTTTGTCACTAAGGTGAATTTTGAAGCTCCAAGAAGTCACAAGGAGTAAGATGATGATCACCATGTTCCAACTCTGACCTTGTGTTCAAATATCTTTCCAAGAGGAGAGACATCATATGAATCACACCATGGAAAGGAACAAGCTAGAATGAAATTTTATATGCAAAATATTGTCACTTGAACCATAGGATACCGAGGTACCCAAGACCATCATGTTTGCAAGATCAAGAAGTCATCACAGTCCATGCAAAGAAGTGTCTCACATCGGTGTTTATGAACACTCATAAAAAGCCTTAGAGTGTGTCTATATCTCACATAATAAGTGAATTGTAGCCACAATGTTTCGGTCCAAAAAGAGGTCAGAAGCGAGATAATTTCATTCAATGAGAAATCCTTCTATATTGAGGATAAGGCTTATTTCAATGAGGAACAGATGAGCAAGAAGGTGTATGGGCATCCTGAAGTGTATTCCATTCAAAAAAGGAGACATCTTTATCATAGAGGTGAATTTTTAATCCAAGGGGAGTAAGGTGATGTAATCTGTGTTTTTACTCCAACCTTGTGTTCAAAAGGATCAACATGTTTCCATGATCATGTAACCATCTCAAGTCCACGCAAAGGTCTGAATGTCTCAACAGTGCTTTTGAACACTTAGTCAATGCCTTGGAATGTTTTTGCATCCCACGAGGAAGTAATTGTAATCTCGGTATTCCAATTCAACAGGTGGTCGAGTGCAAGGAACTTCATTCATGGTCCATCAAAAGCATGTTCTTCGTCAACAAGGATCTTTCCCATCTCTAGATTTCACTTATCTCTCTTCTTCTCTCTCTCCCCCCCTCTCTCTCTAACATTCTATTTCTTCATTGGGAATGTACTTTTTCACTCTTTTGTCTTATTCACTTAAGTGACTTAATGTTGCATTGTAAAATTCCCTTTTCAAAAATAAGAAAAGGACTTAGTTTTATTCCTAGGGAATTTGAAAAGTCACATGGAGGGGAGAGGAAGGGACAATTTGTAAACTAGAAATTGGGATGGATTATCCATTCCAAAGGGTTGGCAATTGTTGATTGTTGTTAGTTGTTGGGATTTACATCACTACTAATTCAAGCAATAAAGCTACATTTCTTCTATTTCCTTGTTTATGTTCATCCATTCTCTCTACTTTCCAACTTTGTAAGCATTTTAATCTTGTACAACCAAGAAGGAACTTTGTGTCCTTGATTAATGGATTTATAGAACTTTGTGTCTCTAATTTATTAGTATTGTTGTTGCTTACATTTTTGTGTTCTTATATTGAATGTGGACCTACTCTGGTTATTGTTGATGAGAATCTGCTAGTGCCTACTCACAACATTAACCCTCTCTCCCTATTTCTCCTACTCCTCTTTACCTCTCTTCAAAGAAAATTCCTCCCTTGTACATTGTATAAGAACTTTTCCACAAGTTTAGTGGATTATTCCTATGTGATCCCTATCCTAACAGCCACCCCACAATTTTTAGTTAGTTTACATTCAATAATGGGAGCCTCCCATACCCAAGAAGGAGGGGCTTAACCTCGTGACCATTGGTGAAAACCAATAATTTGCATTGCAACAAATTATTTCACCAACAATTTTTGGTGACTCTATTAGGGAAGATCTACCCTTGTTCACCCTATAAAGATCTCTAAAATCCAATATATAATCCAAAAAAAGGAAACTCTATTAATGAGATAATCCATTTCATGTTCATTTCCCACATCATGATGATGAAGTTTCATGATTAGTGTTCAACATCAATAAGTGACAACAACAATGAAGAAGAAGATGACCATCAAAACATCTAGATTTCATATCAACCATCATTTTGTACCATCTCTTATGAAAGTGTGGATTCATACATAACAAATAGGTCTCTCGTTTCAACTAGAAATATGTAATCAATAAAAGGAAAGGAAGTCATCGACGCTCCTGTACAAGTTCTAGAAAGGATATCTAGAATGGATAGAATTGTTACATCAAATGATCCTACCATCAAATCCTTGTGGCTTCAATTTAAAAGGAGTGTTGCTATAGGAAATAAAATGGGGATTGCACATGCTAATGATCGAGAGTCCAATTGTTTGATGGGGAGGATGCAAAAGAGATATGAAATGTTGCATACACACAAGGAAGAAGAACATGAAAATGATTCTTCATATGAGGTAAGCAATGAGAAAATTATTTTAGAAGAAGAACCTCTTGAATTTAATGTTTTGGACTCTACATTGTTGTTTGAAAAACTCAAAACATTGTCTTTTGTTTCCTTCCTTTGGATGATTTTCTTGTTTATGGAGATGAGGAAATGACCTCCTTGAAAAAGGATTATGTGCAAAGAATTTGAGAGTTACGTAAGGAAGTTCTAACCCTCAAATCAATCTTGAAATACTAGCATGTGTTGTGACCATGCAAGAAAAGTATGAGCAAGTTTTGAAGCACTCCGTAGTGAGGAGAGAAGAACTGCCTTCTGGAGGGGAATCTGTTGAGTATCCATGTTATGAAATGTTTATCCCAAGGAGATACTTCGGTGCCACTCATGATTTTTATATTTCAAAACATCTTGATGAAATTCAACTCAACATCTTGGTAGAAAATTAAAGAAGCATAGAAGTTGAGTCTCCATCCATAGTTGCACTTTGATCTAAAGCATAACCCTCTCAAGAAGCAACGTGCACATGAAATGAGAGAACTCTTGACTTGTAATAGATGATCCAATGCTTGTTGAGATTTCTACCAATGGCGAATACATTCACGAGATGGATCCTTCTTCTCACCATTGCAGTTCTTCAAGAAAATGATTTTGAGGTAATAATTGATTATTTCCTTTCTTATTTTGGCTCTTCATTTTATACACAAATGCCCAATAGTTAAATAGAGCAAATGAAAGAATTTAATTTTCCTCGCAAAAAAATTGTTGATGAACAAAGAGCACATGAAATTTCGATGATTCGGTTTCCCTGTCATCACCAAAAGAGTGTGATAGAAATCATAATTGTGAGTATGGAGTTCTCTCTTCCCTGCGAAGAAGAGGACTCTAGAGATGTTCAAGATGGAATAAATGACTATTCCCATGTTGCAGCTCTGAAATTTTGTCATTTCCCTTTCCATGGGATGATGCATCATGCGATTCTTACCACACAAGGATGAACTTGTATGTATAGAAAGGAGCATTTAGAAAAACAAACAAATGAGAAACTAAGATAAGCCTATGAATGGCGAGAGATCAACTTGTTCTCATCACTTCCGAATTCTCTACTAATTTTGGAAATGAATCAATGTTGAAAATTTCACCCAAGGATGATGACTACCTTCATGTTAAAATCATATATTCCATTTTTGAAAACATAGAGGAATGGCTTCTTATGATCACAAAATATCAATTGGAGACTACAGAGAGAAAAACTTTTAAACAAGTAACGAAGTGGTCATTGGACACAAATGTGTTTTTCCGTGTAATATCAATATGAGAATGGGAATTTGGTTTCCCTTCTTCTTTTGAAACCATACAAGGCCATCATTAGAATTTAGCATGACTAGATGGTTGTTTTCAAAATTTAGAAGTGGTATGAATTCAACCCACTATTCCATGATGGTACCTATTTTTCTCAACCCATTTTCGGGTGTGTGAAAATATTGTATATTATTCCCCACCTCTGTAACTTTCCCTCCCATATAGCATATTTTTTTCTTTCTATTGTGTATTTATCTTTCCATTTGGTGTGTTTGTTTTGTCTTTCCTCGTTTGTGTCGTTGTTTGTATTAGTTGGTGAAGAAGTGACTCTATTGCCCAATTGTCAAGGCATTGGTCTACTTACCCATGATATACTTGAGGTTATTCATTGCCCCTTACGGTCTATTTTCTCCGAGTTAGATCCAATTGTTGTCATGCTAAATTTCTAGCATGAAAATTTTAAAAAATGGCCATGATAACCAAGCGCCCACTTGAAAATTCATCTCCCGGTCATCAGTAAACCCTTCATATAGCCATCCTTCCCATAGTGTCATCCTCATTCTAGCTAGGAGGAACATGCTAACAATATTTTCAAGTGTGTTTCATGTGTAGGGATGTATGCCTAAGGTGATTGAATAAGTCATTGAGATTCAAGGAAGAACAACTACCCCTGAGGCCTAGAAAGGCCATTTTTTGCTATTTTGCAACTGGTGAATACCCTCCGAGGTTGATAGGGAAGAATCAGGCCATATGGGAGTTTTATAGGAGATAAAAGAAGTTATCCAAGGTGTTTTAGGAAAAATTGTGGAAGAAATTGATTTCGGGAATCAAGCAAGCAAGATCGGGTCATTTTAGGCACAGGGAATGAAGGCTCCAACAGTGAAAGATAACTTGTCCGGATGATTCTGGGAGCTCCGAGGAGTTGAGAAACAAGCAATTAGTCACCGGAATCCTCTACATGATTTAAACATATATTTTTACCCAAGTCTTAAATATTTTTGTGATAGCTCAAGTCATTGTTGTTGTTCCTTTGTGTTGAAAAGGGTGAATGGTGCCAAAATTAAATTTAAAGATAAAATTGTATCCTAATAATTATTTTAATGATCTCAAAAGGTTATTTGGATTTAAAATCATATAAGGTTTGACCCCAAAACACCATTTTATGTTCTCGGGGCCGAAAAAGCACTCTCAATGTCCTAAAATGCACTTGGCGGGTGACATCAACTTTTCAAAAAGGCTTGGGCGGACTTTTTCACCCTTGGTGTCCCCTTGGATTTTCCTTAAAGTTAAAAGGGGACAATTTGGACACCAAAGTGTGCTCTTCCATCCATTTGGATATTTCGTCACTTAAAAACATGACTTGAGGTGTCATGCGAGTATATGGAGGAGTTAAGTTGCAAGGTCCACTTTTCATGATAATCTAACCCATTGGTCCATTTTATAACATAAGATGTCCCCTTGGATTTTCCCCAAGGTGCAAGTTGGACAAGGGGTACACCAAATTATACTCCTTGTGTTGGCAAATGTTTTGTAACCTTAATCGCACTTGCTTTTACACCTAGGCGTCTCACAAACTTACATTTTAGCTTGTCCCCTTCTCATGTACTTAGACCCATGGCACATTTTCTCACCCATTTTATCCCGTTGGATTTCACCAAGGTGCAAAGGGACATGGGGGACACAAAATTTTCTCCCCATGTGTTTTTTATTCTCGCACTCGCCCATTACCACTTTTACACCTATAAACAACCTAAACTTGCAAGTGACTTAACTACATGCCCCCTGTCATGATCGGACCCCCGGCCCATTTTCAATCTTATTTTGTCCCCTTGGATTGCACCAACATAAAAAGGGACGAGGGGGACAAGAAATTTCACTCATCATCCAACCACTCAACCCCTGGTCACATCAAAAATACATTTTTAGCTCTCGATGATCATTTTTAGCTCCCTATATCTCATTCACACTGAACCAGAAGATGAAACTTGTCACCATCATCAGTGCAAAATGCACTTCTTGCACCATTGCACTCCATACCAACCATCTTCCAACCATGGTTGAGTTGTATGGTTAAGTGGTGAGTTGAAATTTTACACACTCCAAATTGTTGCATTTCCCTCCCAAAACCTCCATTATTTCACAAAGTGATGTTGTTATAATTCTTTAGAACCATCAAACTTGAAAAGGCGTTTTGCCCATATCTCCAAAATGGTGCACCCGATTTCCATCAAACTTTACCAATGCACTACTTCCAAAAACACCTTCAAGATGAATGTAAAAGCATTGACATTGATGCTCAACAATTTACAAAGAACCATTTGAATTTTGTAGCCTCAGGAAGTTGTAATTTCAAATCTACAGAGTCCTCGGCGAAAAAACCTCAAAAACTGGAGCAGAAGGTCCTAAAGTAAAACCTAAACTTTTGAAACCAGTTGTTCCAATCCGACATGCAAAAAACCTTCATCTAAAAATAGTAAGTGGTGTAAGGTTTCATATGTCTAAATTTAGTAATTTTTCAAAATAATGAACTCTCAAAGGCATTTGGTTGCTCCAAATAAGCAAAACCTTCAAAAAGTGAAAATTGTGGAAACTTACTAAAAAAAGCTATCCTAGACAGGAGGCCTTCACGCCAAAAATAATAAGTCTTGTAATCAAGATCAAATCACTTGTATCATCTCACATTCCGCCTATCTCATTGCTTTTTGCCACAATTGCAAGGCTAGGAAATTTTCTCAAGGTTCAAACAGGAAAGAAAGCCTTCATAGGCTCCCAAAACATTAGTCTCAAGGTGAATTTTGTATGGCACTTTTATATGAAACAAACTAGATGATTCAATCCATCCTAGCAAATCACGAGAAAGGGGGTCATCGTGTTCAAGTGATGTGGAGCGTGAAAGGAAAGTGATATCAAACAAGGTTTGTAAATGTGAGCCCCAATTCTCAATCATCTCCTCAAGATTTGGCATAGAAATATGTTTGATGAGTATGATGGTGAATACGGAGTTTCTTCTTTCCTCGTTTGTAGAAGAAGACATTTTCAATAAGGAATGAGTGAACAAGGAGGTACTTTGGTCTCCTGAGGTTGATTCCATTCGAGAAGGAAATATCTTTGTCACTAAGATGAATTGTGAAGCTCCAGGAAGTCACGAGGAGTAAGGTTATGACCAACATGTTCCAACTCTAACCTTGTGTTCAAATCTCTTTCCAAGAGGAGGGACATCATGTGAATCACACCATGGCAAGGAATATGTTAGAATGAACTAGTATGTGTAAAAGATTGTCACTTGAACCACAAGCTACTAAGGTACCCAGGACCATCATGTTTACAAGATCAAGAAGTCGTCGCAGTCTCCACGCGGTGCAATGTCTCGGAGCGTGTTTTGAACACTCATTCAACGCTCTGAGTGTGTTTGCATCTCACAGAAGAAGGAGATTGTAACCACAATGTTTTTGTCCAACAAGAGGTCGATGCGGGAATTTGATTCGGGTTAATCCTTCTATTTAGAGGAGAAGGCCTTTTTCAATGAGTAGATGAACGAGAAGTGTCTCGGGCATCCTGAAGTTGATTCCATTCAAAAAGGAGACATCTTTGTCACAAAGGTGAATTTTGAAGCCAAGGGGAGTAAGGTGATGATCTCCATGTTTTGACTCCAACCTTGTGTTCAAAAGGATCATCATGTTTCCATGATCGGGCAACCATCTCAAGTCGATGCAGCAGTGTAATGTCTCGCAACAGTGCTTTAGAATACTTATTCAATGCCTTGGAATGTGTTTGCATCTCACAAGAGGAAGCATTTGCAATCTCAATATTCCAATTCAACATGTGGTCGAGTGCAAGGAACTTCATTCATAGTCCATCAAAAGCAAGTTCTTCATCAACAAGGAATTTTCCAATCTCTCTCTCTCTCTCTCTCTCTCTCTCTCTCTCTCTCTCTCTCTCTCTCTCTCTCTCTCTCTAACATTCTATTTCTTCATTGGGAACTCTTTCATCTTATTCACTTAAGTGACTTAATGTCGCATTGTAAAAGTCTCCATTCCAAAGGGTTGTAATTGTTGATTCTTGTAAGTTGTTGTGGTTTGCATCACTACTACTACAAGTAATAAAGCTATATTTCTTCTATCTCCTTGTCTATGTTCCTCCATTCTTTCTACTTTTCTGACTTTGCAAGCATTGTAATCTTGTATAACCAAGAAGGAAGTTTGTGTCCTTGATTAATGAATCTTTTTAACTTTCTAATTTATTAGTCTTGATGTTGCTTACATTGTGTTCTTCTATTGGATGTGGACCTACTATGGTTACTTGTTGATGAGAATCTGCTAGTGCCTACTCACGACATTAACCCTCTCCCTATTTCTCCTACTCCTCTTTACCTCTCTTCAAAGCAATTTCCTCCCTTGTACATTGTACAAACACTTTGCCACAAGTTTAGTGGAGTATTCATGTGTGATCCTCAACCTAATGACCACCCCATATTTTTAGTTAGTTTACATTCAATAATGGGAGCCTCCCATACCTAAGAAGGAGGGGCTTAACCCCATGACCGTTGGTGAAAACTAATAATCTACACCGCAACAAGTTATTTCACCAACACAATCCTCTTATAATTTGCTTAGCTTTACAACTTACCTCCAACACTTTCCTATAATGCACTTACATGCTACAACTCCCAAAAAAAATCAACCAAGAAATATTACAAGGCATGTGCTTATGTGCAAACTCTTTAAATCAAACGATTAAAAAGCCCAAGCAACATAAGCCATTGAAAACACATAATTCTCGATATACGTGTCTTTGAATCTTGTGGAGTTTTCTATTTTTACACAATTTTGATTACAAGAGAAAATTGTCTAAATGCCTTGGTCTCCACATGCGGTTTACACCTCAATTGAACATCTCTGATAGATTCGACGGCAATCGAACCCATTAGGGGTATTTCTTTCCACAATGTCCTTTGACCCTAGAATGTATCAATCACACATACACCACCCTACACCCTTCGTGGTTGCATTGTTTGCAAACTTTGTTTTCTATGGAATTGTCTTCAAAAAGCATATTGGGAGTCTCCAAGTTTGCTAAATCAATTTGGTTGGTAGACTGAAATAAGTTCTTAGTTGAATTTACTTTCTTTCGTTAACATATTGAGATTAACAATGGTTTGTCATTTCTCTAAAATGATTTAGGTTCTAGATGTGAATAATTATTATTCTTTCTTGTGTTGTTTTAGTCTCCAATTGTCTTCTATTATTTGCTTGTTATAGAGATCGCAACTTATTTTTTTATGGTTGAATTTGAAAAAATGATAATCAAATATTGTGTTGGCATTTTATTTGTGACTAGAATTCCTTTTCATTGAGTTCATTGTTGATGGCATGATAATTTTCTAGGCATGTGGATAGTGGGTAAGGAACACAATCTCCATATCAAAACCAAAAATGTTTTGGATAATATAGCCAAGCTAAAAGACTGATGGAATAGCCTCCCAATCAAAATCATTTGAATACTACTATCATAATGCATATGGAGTTGTGTTATGTTCTATTTTAAAATAAATGCAAAACAAAGTTGCATGCAACCTAACCTACATATTCATTATAAGTCCTATTTATGTGGAGGAGAACCGTGCTAAGCAAATATCATTATGGATTACTAGGTAGTTGTTTTGGACATGCAATATGGGACTAGATTGCTCTTAATTTTATAATGGCTTATATATATATATATATATATATATATATATATATATATAGCATCATGGATTACTAGGCAATTTTTGGCAATGCAAATAGGGATTAGATTGCTCTCGATTTTATGATGGCTTTTATATAAACTAATACAATAAATCACCTAACTTAATTTATTTATTTTTTTGTTATTTACAGTGCTTCACTCAACTCAATATTATTGCTATTTGTTATTTAAGGAATAATAATTAAAATTTAAAAATTATTTAAACATTGTACACATATTTAACATGACATTTACATTAAATTGTCCATAAATAATTTTTACTTATGAATAAAAAAATTATAATAATATAGATGGATTAATATTTGTCTTAAAGTTTATTTGTATTCACAAATCAACAGATTTATCTATAACATTAACGTTCTTAAATGAACATTTTATTTTATTTTCATTAAAACTACTATTATTGGAATAAGTGTGGAATTATTTGATCAAACTAGTCAAAAAAAAAAAAAAGAAAACAATTTAGTGCTAGTCTGTCTATGAAACTGCTATGAACTACAAACAATTGTTCATATTGTGATGTCATCCAAGAATAAATCTCTAGCATGGTAGATCACACCATCTCTCGCTAAGTCTTCCCTGGCCGTCTACATAACAAGCAACAAGATTTTCAATGTATATCTTAACAGGAAAAGATAATTAGTGCGCTGCAAGAATTATGAAGAGTCCAGGTATAAACACAAACTATGTCAAATGTTGCTTATTGCCAAGTTAGTTTTGATGTAAATGCAAGGAATTAGCATACACAAGATCCCATTGCACAGTTCTTTCTTCCATTTCATTTCCTATTTGACCATCTAAACAATTACACGAACACACCCTACAAAAAGTAACACAAGATATGGGAAGGACTAGACACTCTATGGCCCTTGTTTAAGTTGGGATCCCAAGGAATCAAAAGAGCAAGAGAAGCCTGTGAAGTACATCCTACATATATCTCAACCACCTCAACAATTGTGTTTATATCAGAAAAGGTATAATAATGAGGCATTCCATATCATTCACGTCCACACTTATTTCAAGATGAGCACCAAACACTTGGTTTTCATTCTACCCATAGATTCGTTTGCTGGTCAAGATAATACATAAAACAAATTATGCAACTACTAGACAACATAGAGTATGGCCATGGCTTCACACTCCTTACAAACTTATCTTCTACCATTCATTCATATACGTAGCTTTCAACTTCCCAGTATTCCAATGTCATTACCAGGATGAACTAATTGATCTAGGGGTATCACAATGGCTAGTTTCCACTCATGGAATATCTAGCCTGAAAAATAATTTGCCATCATTGGAACCGCTTATACATAATACCATTCAATAAGCTAATGATATCATGATTTTGTTTTACATGTCGGTCCACTCTTGTCCCCCAGCGCTTTCCTTACCAAAATCTATATATGCATGCAAATTAGGGAAGCAAGTAAACTATACACTTACCAGCCACAACTATCCCACCTAATTTCTCAAGGTCCCTCTTCCTTGAGAGGCTGTTACTTCGAAATACATATCTATGCAACCTGCACAGAAAAATCGAGCTTCAACCAACCAACCCATGACAAATTCATAGCACTCCCATAGATTCAGCCATGAACCTGTCCAGCACAGACGCATTCGGATCCATACATGTCTGTACATTTCTCTGCGCTAGCTTTGCTTGCCCCATGCTTACATTGATTTGTCTTTGCTTATATTGAGATATACTCGCATGGTTACTAGTGTTTATTTACATTGCATATTTCATGCTTTCACTTGTCAGTTGTCATGTCATTTGTAATTCTATATCACTTTGCATAGATCACGCAGGGCATGGATTCTGTCATACATTTAAGGATCAACAAGGAGAAAACATAAATATGTTCCACTTTTGGATTGATATCCGTTTGTAGTGGATGATACAACCTTCACAGATCAAATTCAAGATCCCGCCTTGTGCGGCAACGGAAACACCCTTTTTTACATCTTTGGCCAGAAAGACTACAGTTGGCAACCCAAAAAATGGTTTGAAAATATGGCACCACATATTCAAAGGATTACACCAAAATCCAAGATGGAGGACCCCTTCCCATGGGGTACTCCACAATTTGTCCTATAGGTACATCAAACAAACTCATCTCCACACACAAATTGCGTTAAATTAAATCAATCCAACCATACAATTTTATTATTGCCAACAACGCTTTCATCAAATGAGGAGTAGATAGTTGACCCTGCAACTTATGCCCTATAACGATATGGATGTTCCATATCAAAAGATTTGATATATGGCCATTACAAGATTTTTGTACACTTGCTTTTTTAAATAATAAATGTCACCTTTAATCTATAAAAAAATCATTATTTTACAGCATAAGACGAGGAAAAGAGCCACACTTATCTCTTGCTTTCAAATGTCCATATTTTATACCATACATTTCTTCTCCACAAAATAGATACAAGGGCACTTTCTTTTAGATTCTCAATCCAGCAACTAAAAATTCAAGTTGCACCCAAAAAGATTCAGACTACAAACAAATGAGGATTTTGATTATATGCCACGTTCAACCCTAGTTCTCACACGTTCAACCCAAGAAAGTATCGTATGCTTCACTGGTGCAAACTGTGGATCCTTCTTAATGGATTTTCTTTGTTTTCCAATTGGAGGTCCAATATTCCGTCTAAGTAACTTAGGTTCCTTTTGGCAAATTCCTCTAATGCTTTCTCCCTTGCAGCCACAGCCACATCATCTTCCAACTCCTAAAAACACCGAGAAATAATCACAGTAGCATTATCTGGTGAGGAAAAATACAGCAGTATTTCAGTGATAAAAATATTAAACACATTCAAATTAAATATAAAAATTACCATCTCCCACAAACCACACTTGTCACATTTTTGGCACGGCTTTCCAGGCACTCGTACATGCTAATCATCAATAAAAGAATGAAGTTACCAATATGAAACTGAAAAGTGTTAACACATAGAAAACCAAGTTAATAATAAAGATTTTACATGAGAAACAATTCCTTCAATCTCAACAGAATGGCCAAAAACAAAACCAATGAAGAAGCACAATGATCAGCAAATTAGCTATCTATTCCTCAGTCAACAAACCGTAGAAATAGCACATTGAGTTATAACTTATGCTCAATGAGAAAAAAACACTGTTTAAGGTGTTTGGATGTTCAGAATAAAGATATAGGAGATCTTCAAATGTATAAGCGATTGTGGATCACAGAAACAGAAATATATATTGGAACAATAGGGGTATCTGCAGTTTGTCCATTCAAGGAAAAACAATACAAGCCCAATTATACTATGATGAAGCCTCACTTGATATAGGTATCATATCAGTATCATGTCTATTAAAAAAGGAAAAAGAATTAAGAAACATCTTCAGAAAAGACTCGGAAGTAAATTATTCTGCCCGTTTGATATAGAACTTGAACTTTTAAAATTGACAAACATGCAGCAATTCTAGGGTTTATAAGCATATACTAATGAGATATTTTGACATAAACAAACTTTGAAATTCTTCGTCAAAAATCGAAAGTTCTTTAAACCAGTAGGATCTGATAGACATACAAAACTGGTCAACCCCAATGTTGAAACTTGAAAACATTACAGGAAATACTCCAAACATAGATTGCTAGATATGGCTTATAATTGAACTGCTTGGTAATAATCTGGCCAAGAATTGCAAGTTCTCAATACATTTCTGAGCGAAAATGTTAAAATTCCTGGTACAAGAGAGGACCATTCAAAAACCAGGCAGAGTGTAAATTCATTAGACAGAGCAGAGCCATTAAGCGATATGCCATTGTTGCAGCTGCTGCGGTGGGTGCCACCAAAGTGTTTGGTCTGACTAAGTACATAGCTGAATGCCTTAGAAAATTAGCCTCAAAAACATTGTAATCGCAGTGACCAGAGTAATCAAGTTTGACCTAAGTTGCCACACTCAAATTCGTGTTTGAATTCGCTGAGGATAAAATTCGTAAAAAAATCGTTACTAAAAAAGTAACGATAAAATTTGTGATTAAATTCAACTATAAAAATATATTTTTAGATTAAATATTTAAAAAAGAAAGATAATTCGTAATTAAATTCGACTATAAAAAGTATACTTTTAGATTAATAAGTATCATACATTTAAATTAAATGTATGATTTAAAGAAAATTAAATATATAACATTTGAAAAAAACTTTGTAACTCATAAAATGTTAAAAATATAAAAATATAAAATCTTAATAAAAGACAACAATTTAATAAAACTTTATAGGACAGGTTTAGAAAATAATAATAATAATAATAACATTAATAAAAAAACAGAATAGCCAATGGGGTTTGGGTGGATCGGTTAAGATGGACGGTTGTGTCCAGATCCACCCAGGTTCAAATCCCGTTGGGCACGATCCCTTCGGGGTGGTTTACCGGTGGTGGCGGGTGTTGCATCACCGGTAGGTTGCAGCGGTTCGGTGGTGGCGGGTGTTGCATCACCGATGGTTGCGGCTCGTGGTTTCGGTTGGTGGTTCTCGACGGTGGCGGAATTTGCATCGTTGGCATTGGCGGCTGCGGCTGGTGGCTCTAAAAACGGCGGTGGCGGAAAATTGCATCGTCGGTGCGGGCTCAGTGGCTGCAGTGGTTTGTGTTGGTCTTAATTGTAATATCTAGTCTGAGGACATTGTTGTAGGGTGGGGCCCCACCAACCCTCCGGTTCATAGCTCCGGTCAAAAGCGTTTAACGATCAAAAAAAAAAAAACATAATAAATTAATTGAACTTTTATAACAAAACAAATGTTAGATAAAAAAATCCCAAAGTCTTTGCGGATAAACTTTTCCCTATTCGTCTTGCCCAAAAGCTGCAATATTTATGGTGGTTTTAACTTTTATTCATTTACGACACATTCTCCCTCATCTAGCTAAAATTGAGCCTCTTCCCAATGCATAGGCAGCAACGAAAGTGGAAAACCTCTTATCATTCAACCTGCAAGCTTCACACTAGGGCTCGGGCGGTCAGTCTTTGCACCTGAGGGCAGCACAAGCATCAGCATTCAAGCTTGACGGGATATATAGTTATATACCCAAATGGCGGTGATATGTACATTGTTCAGGCAGAAGGGAATTTCAAATAAAACTCACATTTTTCCATTCATACGAATACATTCGCGATTTCAGACAAATTTATTTCTGCTCTTTGAAATCCGCCGAATGTCGAATTTCACACTTGAAATTCGACAATTACGATTACTGAGAGTTTGACTTCCAACTCAAATAACTTATGCGCTGTGCATTCCTCATAATGTGCAATAGACAATGTATTTATCTGTTTATGAATGGTCTCCAATTTGTAAAATTCTTCCACCACTGGTAGCAAATCATCCCTTAGCATTAGCCAGAGTGCTTGAAATTTTTATAAGTGAACAATGTCACTCTAGGTGCTTATCCGGTTGCAACAATGAGACACCATGATAGGGTTCTTTTTGGTAAGTGCAGATACGATATTGCTAGGTTCATTACTAAATTGAGCCATGGGCTGTCACTAAGCACACTCACATTGTTCAGGAAGTTCACTTAATCCTGAAAGGAACTTATTGCAGCTTCCCATATTGCCCAACACAGAGAATCAAATATATAACCGCCCAGAAAGCTAAGTTTAATTATAGGACTGGTAGCATGCCTCTGAATGGTAGATTTCTGAAGAAACTTGATCTAAAGGCTAAATACTCCTGGGTGACCGATAGCGAAGTAGTACCGTGAGGGAAAGGTGAAAAGAACCCCCAGCGGGGATTGAAATAGAATATGAAACCGTAAGCTCCCAAGCAGTGGCAGAAGAACCACGGATCACTCTCTAACAGAGAGAATTGGATCTCTGGCCACATACCTGTTGAAGAATGAGCCATCAACTTCAGGTAATCCATCGAAGCCTTAATGGGAGCCAGTCAGGGTGAGTTTCCATAGGCCGATTCAATCATCACTGCTTATGGACCCGAACCTGGGTGATCTATCCATGACCAGGATGAAGCTTGGGTGAAGCTAAGTAGAGATCGAACCACTAATTCTTCTTGCGAGGCTTCATTACTAGTTTTGAACCTTGAGCTGTCGCTGACGGCGCACACATTGTTCGAGAAATTCACTTAATGTTGAAAGGAACTTATTGCAGCTTCCTGTATTGCACACAGAGAATTCGATATAGAACCGTCCAGAAAGCTAAGCTTAATTATAGGACTGGCTGCATGCCACTGAATAGTAGATTTCTGAAGAAACTTGATGTTAGATCACCCTATGGATGGAATAATGTATGAAATGTTTCCACTAGGCTGTCGTCAAGTTTGATGGAACAATATTCCTCAGTTGTGACATCTAAGCCAAGGTGATTTGTCCTTGAAGGGAAAGTGGCACTAAAATCAAAACATACTATGCTTCACACCAGAATATTACTTTCTGAGATTAAGAGAGCCCATGTAATAATAAAAATTTGTTAGTGGGAATCTGAAATGTACCCCATTGTAAACAATGAGGCTATAAATTTTAAAACTGATCTTATTAAGATTTTGAATTGTGAAAGATACTAAAAGAGTTCTCTCAATTCCGTGGTTAGTTTCAGATGATTCTTCAAAATTTCTAACTTACAAACAATCCTAAACATCCAATACCCTGGTGTATTGTCCCCTTCTCTCAACCTTTCTGAATAAGGGGATGACAGCAAGGATTGGGGAGCCAAAAATTGTCCATTTAACTTAAGTGGACATCTTGATCTAACAGGAGGCTGATCAAAATAAAGGAGAAATTCAATTGCCCAAGGACCAGATACCATGAGGTTTTGTATATATTATGTACATGAAGTAACTGGACTACATTTATGTTATGGACAGAACCATTTCCATAATTTTGTGAAGATTATTTTGGTTTTTAAAAATTTTAAGCTAAGGGTATCTGGGAACATCACCACGCCCCAGCCTGGAACCACATTATCATGGTGCCCCATTAATAGGGCTGTTTGTCAGGGTGGGCAGCATTATCACAGGGGGGATCTGAACCTGGATCTCTCACTTCCGAAACCACCCATTTACCATTACACCACCGCACCAAGAACATTTTCAGTTTATTTTGAGCATAGTTAAAATGAAGCAATTAATTTTAATGTCTCAGTTTCTGCATTACCAGAATGATATTTTGAATTCCAGCACAAATTGGATAGCAATTCCAAGAATCATTTCACAGGCATAATTGTAAAACAAATATATAGAATAGAGCACCACTAAGCATCTTAATAAAGAAAGATACCTCACAAAAATGTGAATAATTCTTTGAAATAGTCTTTCGACATGCATAACACATTGTAATTCCGCACTTACAGGTCACCTGTAAAGTATGAAAATATTAGCATTAAACAAGTTGAATCGGCTCTGGAAATCATATACACGTGATCTGGGGAGAAAATTTACCCCACCTCTTAGTTGTTACATACCTTATTACAGCCGTCTACCTTTACTAGCTCTGCCTTGCAAGAATTGCACACTCTTATAACAGCTTTTGCCATCACCTATCTCATATAAATAATTTTACCCAAGTAAAAACTCGTATTTTAATAAACCCATCGATTTTGGAAAACAATTGGGCATGAAAAAACAAAGAGAACTTCAGTCAAGAAAAAATATCCAATGCATATCCAAACATCATTTCAAATACAGAGAAAATTATTAAGAACTCGTTTGCAATATATCACCATAACTATTTGAATTAAAAAAATGCAAATTGCCAATATTGTAGATATACTAAGATAGAAAAAGAATTGAACTGTAAATGTATTTCTCATAACAGACATGGAATAAACTTAACATGCCAAACCTCTGTGCCATCCAAACTCTTACCTCTTCAATTATCCTGCGCAGAGTAGTCTCAGATTTCTGCATGACATGCATTATTCCAAATCCCTTAGAATTACAATCAAATTTAAAAATGGTACTCTCAAGATGACAATCTTTATTTCAAAGGGCTTAGGACTGATACAAATTTAAGAACAGTAATCTCAAGAAAATAAAAAGACTCTACAGTTGACAGAAATTAAGTATTTGAATTGAATATACTTGTGAGCATTACAAGAATTCTATTACTGGTTCCAATTTGCAGCCATAAAAATATGATGTGATAAAAATATAAGTTCATAAGCATTAAAAGTGACTCTTAACATTTTGCTTCATGTATTCTGTATAAACCAAGTTAGCCTTATTTTGTTTACTAGTGGTAAGCAAATTAGTACCCCTTAGGACAGAAACTTGAATTTGACTTTGTCTAGTTACAAAAGTGCTGTATAAAAAACAGCTTGAAAATGGATAAAAGGAAACATTACTTGAGAACAATCCCTGTATTTTCTCAATGGGATATAAACAATTCATTCAAATGAAAATAAGAAAAATAATTCCATACCTTTTCTACTTCTTCACAACGGAAAGGTATGTGACTGGGCTCCTTACATTTGACACAAGAATCCTATAAGAATACACAAAGGACACAAGGTAAAAGTTGTAATTCAAAATAACCTAAAATATAATGCATCTATTTTGTCCATAACAATACAGCACATTATGTAAAAGGAAGCGATAGTTTGATATATAACACAATGCTCAGTAACATGACCAACAAAAATCAGACCCTTTCAACCAACAGTAAAAACCATGAATTAGAAACTAGCCAACAGTATCAAAAAATTTAAGGACCATGAAAGACACTAGAAAGAAGCATATAGTAAATTCATGCCTATGCACAAACTGCAGGTATATGATTGTGAAGTTTCTTACTCGGGAAAAAATTAAAATGCATAAGAGCTTTCAAAAAAAGCCCGGAGAAAAACAAAAACAAATGCGTGGAAAGAAAGACCCCACCTTTGAACACTTGCTGTTTGGACATTCCAAAACACGTGCATCCTTCTCCACCTGACAAGGGAAGTTACAAAAAGGGCAGTAGACCTGCAGCGTAGTAAGGCACTCAAATAATCAAGAACCTCAAAACTTATTTACCATCTGACCAACCAAATGAGAATTGACATTAAATTTCACACAATCCTTTCAAGGAAAACCTTCTCAATGTTAACAGCTAGAGAAACAATAATCCCCAATAAAGCCAACAGTCAACAAACTTTGCACTGCTACAATTCACTAATGTTTGGAAAATAAGAAACTATTATATAAAAATATAGAATGTTTGGTTTGATGTACACTTCATACAAAAAAATCTACCTTTTTTCTTTTCTTAGGAAGTTTATTGAAACACACCCGTTGGCAGTTCCACCATAAATAGACTTCCAATCAGGCTAGATACCAGCTTCGCATGATCTATGATCCACCAATGTCAGTGGAAACTTACATCCAGCATCATCTCTTTGTGGGGGATTTACTATGGAAGCATTACAATACCACATGCGTGCATATTGGAGTTTTTAAATCACCAAAAATAGAGACCTGTATAATGGAGAGTATTTAGGGGTTAGGTGGTTTTAAATACTATTGGAAGTGATAGGTACCAAGGGGGTACCAAATGGCTGCAAGCCTCACTTGCATTGGTCAGCACACATGTAGCGTACTCACTGATTTCCATGGAGTTGTGCTAGGTTAATGAGTTGTTGCACCAATATTTAATTTATTGTGCTCCAAATATATGTTTTTTTCCACCTATTATACTGTAGCCTTTTTCTTGCCCGGTTGATCTTATTGAACCTATACTTGCCAATGCATATATTTAAGCATCTCAGCCCATACTCGTGGATGCATATATTTAAGCATCTAGGCCTATACTCGTGGATGCATATGTTTATGCATCTGAGCCTATATCTGCTCCCAACTGGTGCTTCTGCTTTATTTCTACCGGTACTGTCATATCTAGCTTCACTTTGCCAGTTTTTTATTTTACATATATTTATGCATCTGAGCCTATATGTGCACCCAACTGGTGCTTCTGCTTTATTTCTACCAAAACTGCAATATTCAGCTCCATTTTACCCCTTTTTTTGCCTGTGCCAAGGATCTTAGCTATGTTTCTAGTTTCCCGATGGTAGTTGAGCTACCTATCCAGATGTTAATGTTTATGAAATTTGAACTATTATTAATGCTAACAATGAAACATTCCATTTCAAACATATTGAGCTTTAGTTGTACCAGTTGCCATCCTACGATTTTTACCAGGTGCACTCTTAGGTCCATGAATTCCCCTTATGATTTTCCACGGTATTTCCAATTTCTTGTAATTCACTTGTGCTTACATCTCGTGTTGGTATGTTATGAAGCATGTTTGCTGGTGTTTATTATATTCCTGCCTCGTGGCCATGCAGGTATGAAGGGAAGACTTTGCACTGAAGGACCTTACACCAAGAAGTTGCACATGTCTCGGTATAAGGGTATGATTCCCTGACACATTTCAACAATAACCTGGACAAAATTTCTTGGAACTATTCTAGATTGAATATTATACTTTGTGACATCCATTTTGCCATAGGGAGATTTCAGAACTGAATATATATTCACTTGTGAGATGAATGGTTGAAGACCTATTCTCCTCACTGTAGATTTAATTATAGGAAAAATTAAATGGACACTGATCAAGATGCATAAATGAGGATTTTATGGTCACAATTTAACAAAGGGCATGGAAAAGTTTGGTTTCTTATTGTGTGTAACTTTATACATTAGGAAGAAAAATTCCGTCTAGTGCTTAAGACAGGGATTTGCCATGTAGAAAATCCACATTCAAAGCATGCAAGCTTAGAGCCCATATGTAGTGTGCATAGATGACCATTTTATGGCCACAATTTAACAAAGGGCATAGAAAACTTCACCACACAGACAATCCACAATCAAATTATTGCATGCTTAGAGCCCCTTGTAATGTGCTATGATCTTGAAGGTAGCCTAGTTTCAAAGTCAGTCAATATGATCAAAGAGATTTTCTTGAACAGAAAATATAACAGGATTGTTGAGAAATATTCTGGTTGTCTATGCACATAAATTCTAGCACAAATCTTGATATATTGATTTAATCATTAGCAAATTCCACAATCACACTTTCTTCAACAAATGTACTTTACACAAGAACATTTTAACCTCAAATTTATTCAGTTCAATCGAATATCCCTTTTAGATGTTGTAAGTCTAATATTTACATTTAGCAATTGATAACAGTAGTGGAATTAAATAGATGATGTCCAAATTACATGAAAAAAAAGTAAAATAACAAATGTGAGAGTGCAACACACTTAATCATGTATTCTGACCTTCAGATTGTTCCTTGTAAGCAGTAAAAATCTTGTCATGCTTTCACCAATATGACTCCCTTTGAAAAAATCCATATTAATTTTGATAACAGGAAAAACATACAATTAAAGGATCTGGCCTTATTTCCCTGATGATAAGTCCTGTATGTGACTCAAAACATCAATAATTAAAAATATATATATGCAGTTTCTCCACAAGATTTTTATAATTAAAAACATGCCTACTTACAGAACTCCAACTGCTCCAAAACATTAGCTAGTCTCACTAGAATACTTGCTTCTCAAAATTTATATAGTGTTTTTCGCACGGTAAGCAAAGTCTTCAAGAAACAAGCACAACATTTTAAAATTTCCACCACAGCCGAATATTCAAAGCATTTTTATGTTGCTTATAACTAGTGCTCAGATAGATAGTTGTCTTTGTATAAATTTAAGCATAACAGAGCAACGCAATCAAATCATCAACAAAATATGTGAGCCCAAAATGATCAATACAATCTGGAAGAGGATTGCCTGCCTGCAATACAACTTAGAGGATAGCAGTCATAAAAGTGCAATATAGGCAATGATAAGAGAATTCTTTGCATGAATTGTTTCCACTTTCAAGAGATTGAAGGCAATGATAGGAAAATAATTCATCATAATGTTTTGAGAAATTCCACCAAAACTAAACAGGAAGGCATAGCAGTGGAGGAAGTGCAATAAAGGCCAATACCAAAATAGTCTACAAATCCCTAAAGATCATTGTTTGCATGAGTTGTTCCAAGAGCTTGAAGGCAGTGATGGGTAAAATTATTTATTATAATTTTATGAAAAATCCCACCACTAAACAGAAAGGCAGAAACTTGGAATTTACAAAACCTAGCGATAAACAATTGTTTCTTTGATGTTACATGTGCCCTTTTGATGCCATGAATGTTTCTTCGAAGCTATTCCAGTGATATCAATATCTAATTCGAATTTTAAGGTCAAGTTCTCTGTTGCAACCTTGCAGGCAACAGAAATCGTTGACTTAAAAATACAGAGAAACTCAAAGCTTGTCACAGGAGTAAGAATATTAGATCATAATAGCCAATGGGGTTTGGGTGGATCGGTTAAGATGGACAGTTGTGTTCGGATCCACCCAAGTTCAAATCCCGCTAGGCGCGATCCCTTCGGGGTGGTTTACCGGTGGTGGCGGGTGTTGCATCACCGGTAGGTTGCGGCAGTTTGGTGGTGGCGGGTGTTGCATCACCGATGGATGCGGCTCGTGGCTTCGGCTGGTGGTTCTCGACGGTGGTGGAATTTGCATCGTTGGCATTGGCATTGGCAGCGACTGGTGGCTCTAAAAATGGCAGTGGCGGAAAATTGCATCGTCGGTGCGGGCTCAGTGGCCGCGGTGGTTTGTGTTGGTCTTAATTGTAATATCTTGTCTAAGGACATTGTTGTAGGGTGGGGCCCCACCAACCCTCCGGTTCATAGCTCCGGTCAAAAAGCGTTTAACAATCAAAAAATTAAAAAAATATTAGATCATATAAGTCAACAGAAAGCGAGCACATAGAAATCATCAAAACACTTTCAAAGAGCATTAATGTTTTCAAAAAAGAACGGAGCAGAAACCAAGAGGATCTGATATGATGCAGAGATAACATGTTTTGGCACAAGACATTATAAGAAACTAAACAACTCACCAGGTCTTCAAGATTGGCTCGTTCAATATCTGCTTGAGCTTGGCGCTGTTCATATCTTTCAATTACATCATTTGGAAGAGTTCTGTGAACCTACAAGGCAATTACCATCAAGCTCGATGCCTCCATAATTTTGAATTTTCACACTTTTCCCCTTTCAATTACCAACAAATCAACAATGGGTTTCTGCATAGTATATATATACAAACCTCTGACAAAGGAATTGACTCCTTGCAGCCATTAGTATCCATGCAAGGTAAAGAATTACAAGCTTGGAAACCTCCAAATGTGGACTCTTCTACATGTTTCCGTAAGCATTGAAAGCAAAACAGGTGCCCATCTGCACACTGAGAGAATTCAATTTGGAATTTTTGTATCAGGAAGGAAAGGAAAGCATACTATTATTAAATAAGCATGGCTAAATAGTATTAACCTAAGGACATTTGCAATATAATGCATCTAGTCAGAATGTTTTCTAAACAACCATCTACTAGCCAAAAGTGTTAAACAATTTCAGAACTACAAAGATATACACTATAAAAGTAATTCATCTGCCTCAGCATTTCCAAACGCGCGGCAAAGCAGGCATGGAGCATATTTTGCATTAAGGAATATTATCTATCAAAACAGCTAAGGTCAAAAATTAAAAATAAAACATACAATGTAACAGCAACATAAAGAGACAAGTACAGTCAACAATGGAGGTAGATCACTCTTAATAGAATTTTTCCTGGCAACAGCATCTCCTCTCACTCACTCTGGTAAGAATTTTTCCCTGGCAACAGCATCTATCCTCACTGAAACCTTGATTCAGCCCTCCTTTGGCATATGATTATTGTGCCTTTGGCCCTTGTTCTCTTATGTGGCAGCCAAATCATTTTTAAAGGTGTTTTTCTTTAATATCCAACGGCCTGTGGTTGAGACTTGGCCTCTGTCTCTCCAGTAGCAGCCTGTTCTTAGCATTTCAAAATGGCTCCATTCTGTAGTGTTTGTTTTACATGTTTCCAGGGATGGAAACTAACGGACCCGTGCTACCATCCGGCAGTTGGTATAAGCCTCCAATTGGTCAGTGTTGATCGGAGTACTTGGGATTTAGACTTATCAGAAGTATTGTTTCGATCAATTATATAGTATCTTTGGAGATTTTATGCTTTCACAGTCCATAAGATAAATTGAAGCTTTTTTGAATAAAACTGTGTTCTAGATTTTTCTATCAACGTTTGAATCATTCCCATGATCGTCGTCAGGATGAGAAAACTTGTGAGAGAACAATGGACTAGACCTGCTTAAAAAGAAGGAAAAAATATGAGAAGGGGAAGGATCATAACAGGCAGAATTATAACCGTTTGAGAATAGAAGGAAGTAAAATAACTATGAAATATGATTAAATACTTATTCATAAGCCACTAGCTCATGTTAAGTTGGAGACTCAATAAATGGAAAAACGAAGGTGGGGGCTGAGATGCCAACAAGAGATTAATAGGGGCAATGAGAAAGGTGCAAAAATTCAAAATGAAAAGAAAGGGGTAATTAACCTTAAAAACAAACCAAAGGAAAACACCTGCTGACATTTGCTAGGAAGCAGATTAAACACACGTGGAATTCCTTAAGGTATGGATGACGGGTTTCCAGGCATTGTTAAGCCCCAAACCTTCATCTCTATTAAGGTTGTGGGTATGTCTCCTTATCTCAATGGCCATTTTTTATAGTGACTCTCTACCACAAGAACCTTTGTCTCCTCAATGAGAATATAATGGTTGGTCTTATGAGAGTGCTCTGCTAGGGCAGATTTCTCTATCCTCTCTAAACGAATGTTGGCAGCAAGCTCTTTAATTCTAGTGTGGATAGACCTACCTATTTCCCCAATGTAGGGGACCCCGCAAGAGCACTCAATTTTGTAAACACCACTTTTTGAGCAAGGATCAAACTGGTATTTGGTTGATTTTACAGTGTTTCTAATTTTGTTTAAGGGTATAAAAGTTGTTGTAATGTTTTGACATTTTAAGATCTTGGTCCTTGGAAATCTTGTTTGACACTCCTTCAACGTAAGGGAAGAAAGCTATGTGACCCGAATGAGGGGGCTTAAGATGCGGGTGATTGTTGTGGTTGACTCTAGCTTGTCTTAATGCCCTCACAATCTGTTTACCTTTATAACCATTCATTTTTAAAACTTTTCTTAGATATTCAAGTTCTTGCTCTAGACTATCTTCATCACAAATGGCAAACACTCTGGAAGTCAGCGTTTTTAACACCCCCACTTTATACGTTGGATGATGATGAGAGGTAGCATGTAAATAGAGGTTGTGTGGGTTCCTTTCCTGAACACTCTATGCACAAGTGATCCATCCTCCTTCCAAGAAAGGTAAACTACCTTCATTCTCAACTTCCTTAGTGAATTTGATGCTAGGGACTAAGCTATTGATATGAGAGTGAAAATCCTCAAGTTTTTCTTTCCCATGTTGCCAACACAAATTGGTGTCATCCACATATCTCTTCCACCATTTAGGTAAAAAAGGGAAAGAGTTGAGCGCCCTTTCTTCAAAATTTTCCATGTAGAGGTTGGCCACTATCGGTGAGAGGGGGGACCCATCGCCATACCTTTGGTTTGTTCAAAGATAACACCAATGAAAAAGAAAAATGTAGACCTAAGACATACAGCCACCAACATTGAGGTTTCCTCATCAGTACAATTTTTAACCACCTCAATTGCCTCCTCTATAGGGACTTTGGTGAAGAGCGAAACTATATCAAAGCTCACCAAAAATTCATCTTTCTCCAGCATTTTATCATGGATAAACTTGACAAAGTCCATGGAATCTTTTATGAAGGATGAAGTCCTACCGATCAATAGTTTCAATTTCTTTGCCAAAAAGAAATTGAGGTTTCCTAAGACATACAGCCACTAACATTGAGGTTTCCTCATCAGTACAATTTTTAACCACCTCAATTGCCTCCTCAATAGGGACTTTGGTGAAGAGCAAAACTATATCAAAGGTCACCAAAAATTCATCTTCCTCCACCTTTTTATCATCGATAAAATTGACAAGAGTCCATGGAATCTTTTATAAAGAACGAAGTCCTACCCATCAACGGTTTCAAATTCTTTGCCAAAAAAGAAGCAAGGTTGTAGGTTGGGGAATCTATGGTGTCTACAACAGGTCTAAGGGGAGCACCTGATTTGTGGATCTTTGGAGCACCATAGATTATGGGGGTTGGTTACTTGTTAGGGATGAGTTTTTTCTTGGTCGTGTCATCTAGCGAAGCAGTTTTAATCATTTTTATGACCCTTTTAGTGATAATTGAGACAGGATTGGTCAAAAGTCTCTTGCATCTCACACTATTGTTCAGATGATCCTCCATTTTCGAGTTGTAATCCCATTTGTCCAGATCACCGTGGCATTGCCCTTATCTACTTTGGTAATAATAATGTTATTGTTGTTATTTAACTCCTTTGAAGCCTTCCACTCTTCTCTATAAATGTTGTGAGAAGGCGGTCTAGCACGCTTAACGCTACCCCACAGTCTTGCCGAGCTTCATCGGCAATTTCTGTAGGAAGGTTTGCAACCACACTTTCAATGCCTACTATGAAGTCCTCTTTTGGGATGCAGTGAGGTGCAATAGCAAACCCTAAGCCATGTTTTAAAGCATGAAAAGCATGTCTCTCTATGAAAGAGTTAGAGAGGTTACTAACTAACTTGTCCCCCAGTTGGTAATGCTGCCCCAATAGCTCAAACTGTCATCAATGTATACCTTGGAGTTAACCCCTGCAATAGTATTATTATACAGTATCTTGTTTTTTCTTGCTTGCCTTAACATGCCTGCTGCTTTATTAGTCAGTGTGTGTGTCCTGTTCTGTGCAGAGGACATGTTACAGATTTATTAGCATTACAGCTTGTCCGGCCCTACAAGGAGGCTGTGCCCACATAACTATGAGACATTATAGTGTATTCTGCCCTGGATGGATACCTGTAGTTTCATTTAGCTTAATTTCTTCTCTCTCCCTCGCAGCTGCTGCCTACTCTAGGTGGTGGACGTGAGGATATGCTTGAGGCATGTTTGGCTATAAAGTTTAACCCTGGTGTTCATCTATCTATTGGGCCTTTGTTCCTTTTAATTATTCAGAATGCAAAGAATTTTGGGTAATTTAAAGGAAAATAAATGGAGAACATGCCTGTCAATTCATTTAGCTTTACTGATTTATTTTATTACACCGACTATCCTTGCATGAGTGGAGAACATGCTAACACAGTTGCACCTTGTTTGGTTCTAGGTCATGAACCCTGGGTTTTTCGGGGCTATAGTCTGATGGGTCATTTGTTCCTTCTGTATTTTTCAGAAAATAAATAATTTTTGTGTAATGGAAAGGAAAACAAAAATAATGCATTTAAAAATGTGCTCTGTATAAGAAATGTACGTTTATAATGTTCGACATATTTTCTCCACTCATTAATTTGCAGCACGCTTCAAGCATAAATCGAAGTTCAAGTAGCCAAAATAAACATATCACGCATGCTATTTAAGAAACCAATCTTTGAATTGCCAATAAACTTTATATACAAACAAATTTGAATAGTTAGAGGCAGAGTGCTTGAACAAAATTTTAACAAAAAGAGCGCTAACCAAACATCCTGCAAAAGAACACACCATCAGCCCCAATGCTAATCAACAAACCACATACCTGTGCCATCAGTTGGAATTCAAACTCATTATAACAACACCCACATTCAATCTCCTCATCCAGAGATTGGTATTCCTCATTCATGTTTATCTTATTTCTTGAATGACTCTTACGAATCCAACTTGAGCTAAAAAAATGACTCTTAGGAATCCATTTTGAGATGGTCTCTGCAACAATTACAAGTGACAAAACACAATATTCAACTGGAATAAGAATTTAGCATAAAAAGAGACTGATCCATGTTCTTCATTTAGTTAAACCACTTTGATTCTAACTTCAAAAACAACTACTAGTAGAAGAGCCATGCACTTCCATTGTGACAAAGAAATTGTTGCAAGTTAGTCAGGCAAAGAATTTAAAGAAATTTTAAAATGGACTAGGAGTGACCTTTTTTGGCTTTTTGCTTTCCTGAATTGTGCATATCTTGTGCTTCATCCTGTACATGTTCTGGAACTCCATGTTGCAGAAAATGATCAATAGCAGATTGCAATACACTTTCCCAGGGAAATTGTTCCCACATCTTTGAAAGTTGTGACAATGCCTCCTCCGGAGAAAGCTGTGGAAAATACTCAGAAGCTTCACTATCATTAAATCAACTTCAGGATTCTCGCCCTGTCTTTCCCTAGAATTTCCATCTTCCCACAACTCAGTTTGGGAATCATGGATATCTCTTGTGTAAGAACTTTCTGCATGATGGTTCCCCTTTCCATTTTCAATAATCCTTACATTTGTGGGACCCTTATTGTCAGAGAAATCCAAAGGTACAATTTGACCATCTGCAGAACTGGAAGAGGCTGGACTAGAGGAGAAGTAACGTATTAAGGGTGCCATTTTTGAAGGACAAAGGCTTATGGCAACATATGGCAGTAAGAATTATCAATTAAATCTGAGAAAATATTCTTTTCAATATAACCAGATATGCAAACGACAATATATCTGACTCCTCCACATCAATTTCACACAACTGCTGAACTGCATTTACAACAAAAAGAAACATGAAATCAGCACTGCCCAAGTCCCCTGACTTCTAAATCTGTTATAGCCTATAATTCAGCATAACAATGTGTTCAAGTTCTCCAAAATGCCATAATCTTCTCAGGATCAGCATCGTAAAAGAAGAGGCAGTCAAACTCCAAATAAGCAGATAGCATGAAGACCAAACCTTAGGCTACCATCACTAAAGGAATAAAAGATAAACAATTCAATGATCATGATGACCAAGAGTGGACGACTGTCATTCTTAGAAATCAGACAAAAATAATGTCAGATTTACAAAAATACCCTTTGATGCCTTGTCAGTTTCAGATAAAGAGGAATAAGAGGAAACTATTGGAGAGGAATCAAGCTAGCCTTTCATTGTAACAAATCAGTTCAAATTTTGGGCAGAAAGATGATTGGATGGAATCAGGACAATCCATTAAACATAAATTTAAATATGTGCAACAAATTTTCATTCAAGTAAATCAGACAGAAGCTGAACCCAGCCAAGAAAGTTGGCCCTAAACTTCAAGACAAGCAACCAAAAATAAGTAAATCTCGTCTCTTACACAACTCGCTACCAAGGTCAGGCCAACTACTGCACCAAACAGATCTGGAAGGAAATCAATATCACAAGCATTAAGTGAGTATTGTCATGAAATAGTGACAGTGGTAGTCGGCCACTAATCAAGAAAACAATCACAGAATTAAACTCCAAACAGATATGATTAAAATTGTTTGTCAATTTTCCCATGATTTAAGTTTAATCTCTTGATGCATTCAGCTTTACAATAGTGGCCTCCTGTCATATTTCCTTTTGAAGCATAATGTATTTCTTTTAACTTTCACCATGGAAATGCAAAACAAGGTGTCTTCAATTTTTGTTTAAAATGACAGCAGCTTTCAGCTTAAGAAACAAATATACAAATAAATGCAGAGATTGAAACAATATAAAACCTTTTGAGTGTCTTTAACTCCACAATCACAAGAAAATTTTAGTAAGCCCTAAAGGAAATCATACGGCACATGTATATTAGCGAATCCAATTTAAATTTGTCCATATGCTTCAATTTCCAAAACCAAGGAGATACAAGAAATTGAAAAACAAACTAGCCCCATATACGAATAAAAAATAGATACTACCCACAACGTCACTAATTCATAACAATTGTACTACACAACATGAAACAACTCAAAACAAAACTTTTTCTGATCAAATTGTACAATGCTTAACTTTGTCTTAAAGATATAACTCGAAGCCCGGCAATGTACAAAAACACATATGAATAGCATTCTAGCCAATGCCCCAGATCTGTCATTAGCAATTACCACTCTCATGTGCCCAAAAGGAGGCCCACTGGCCACTTCCTTATCATGTGCAGAAGAATGTTGAGTCAGACCTCATAGCCCCCTCCTATAGAGTAAAAACTGTGATCTCTAAGGATGGTTTTATTCAACTCTTATTAAGGACCCGATGGTGATTCTGCAACAAGAAAGAATAGATTTAGACATGAGGAAAAATGTCATTAGGGTAATGACTACTCATGGAGGTCATCTTCAGATGACTTAAACACCCCAAGTAAAAATCCCACAAGAACTAATAATCTAATTTCCGAAGAGTTGGTTTTAAACACTTTTACAAGGAGTAGAACCAGTGTGTAGATGGGTTGGCCAACTGGACAGTACGCACTAAATCCAAGACGAATGCTAAGAATAAGGATGGTGGAGTGGTAGAGAAAGAAAAGATGATTTTGGTCAGGAACCTGATCTGGAATGACAATCGTGATGAGACCAATGATAGTGGAGAACGATAAAAATTTGCTTCAGTAAGTTATGTGACTCAATGGAAACATGATTTCCATTTTGGGAACAGTATCCAATCATCAATTCAATGTTCTCAAGCAAAAGGAATGCTGTAATGGATATCAGATCACACATGAGATATCCAGAATGTGACAAGTGGTACATAAAGGATTATATGCCTACTTTGGAAATTGAGGAGTCAGAGACTAGAGTTCAATCCATGGCTAGTAGGCTATAAAGAAGGCATGCCGTCTATGATAAAACTCACTCTCACTCTTTTAACTCTCATACTCTGACAAAGTGTATGTTTCAAGTGGAAACAAGGTAATTAAAGCCACTGAAGGAAGAACCAGCTCTCCTAAGCTTAGGGAGGGTGAATGGCTAGAAGGTTTGATCTTTATTGTGTTTGCTAAATTCCTCAATCCAACAGGCTAGTAAATCTATCAGATTCTCAACCATCTATAGCGTCCCCTATTTCCAATCAACAAAGACTTGACTTCGTAGGAAAACCCAAGATTCTGGGTCAGAGGGCCACAATCAGTTACGTAACCCACCGTGTAAGAGACATAAATCACTGTTAAAACAAATTAAGAACCTGACGGAGAGGAAAGAAACATGTTTGAAGAACTAGCAGGCATACTAGCGAACAACAGAAAAAGAAGGTCTTGTCATGACAGATCACTTGCAGGTGGACCTGACAAATTGCAATTGAGCCTCGTGAGTAGGCAATTCGCCCTTAAACATAATAAATGCCTCCAGTGACCCATGATTTGTAGGAGATTATAGCTAGTTGGAGCTATCCTCAAAAGAAATTATAAATAGGACGACTCTCCTATATTTAGATCATATTGAGCATTAAAGGCTAGTATATAGAGGTTTGTATTAGGGTTTATATCAGAGCAAAAGTTTATATCTGCATCGAGTCTTAAAAGCTTTATTAGAGATTCCTCACATAGCAAACCTCTACTCCAGTGAGCAATGGCACTTTTCACATAACAACCTCCTAGTGAGACTGAAAAGGGTGTGTATCTTTTGTAGACTTCCCACAATTTTGCAAGACCAGGATCTTTGGAAAGCATATTCAGAGACGGACATTTTCATATATAAATTGGCAGGTTCCGTTTAGTACCAAGCAAGATACTAACACAAGTGGCATGTCTAAAACTGCTCAACTTTGACAGAATTTATTGTCTATATTGAGCCTAATCATTCTGATGCAAGTTCTGATTTCATGAGCTATTATATTCTGATTTGAGTTCAATAGCATGAATATTTTGATTAGTAGTGCTGTCACTCTCTACCAACTTCAAGCTCATAGTATTGAGAGTGACACTTGCAATAAAATCGAAAGATCATCTGGGCTGTTTGTTCTTACTCTTCACTGTCTTATCACTGCCTCCTTTACATTGCTTGTTCATTTATCACCATTTTATATTGCCATCCCCAATCAGAGATAACGAGTTAAGCATTGAAAAAAAAACTGGAAAGAGTCCCTAGACTCGCCTTGGATTCTTATGTGAAAAAATGGGCAATATAAAGGTAAATTCGAGTCAAAGTTGTATGATCTCCTTAACATATTGGACAAGAGAGTCTCTAGATTTGACAACAAAGCCTACTCTATTGACAAGAGAACGAAATGTATAGAGGATGAATGAAAACAAAGACAATAAGGATTGACAAACTCGGATACTTGAGAGATGAAAAAGAAAAACATGAAAACAAATACCATGATGAGAGATAATTTGGAACCCAAATTTCAGACAATGAATAATGTTTGTGATAACCTAATCAAAGAAAATGTGTTCCTAAGAGCCAAAGTAGAAAATCTTGAAAAGGAAATTGGAGAGAGCCTAAGTGGAAGGACCAACCTATCAATTCACATACACCAAATACTTACAAACATAACAACACCCCTTCCCCACCCCCCCAAATTAAAGTGGAAGGACCAACCTATCAATTCACATACACCAAATGCTTTCAAACCTAACAACACCCCTTCCCCGCCCCCAAATGAAAGAGGATATTAAACACTGAAGTGGAGCGAAACGAGCCCAAAAAGCTTTAAAATTGATCATTGTAGGTTTAGATCAAGTAGAACAAGAGAAAACACTTAACTTCAATAAGCCAAATTCTCTGACTGGAAGGGCACAAAGATCTTCATTAATGAAGACCTAACACCACCAAAAGGCCAAGTTGACCTTCACAATGAAGTGCAAAAAGTGAAAGAATCTAGGAGTAATGGGGAATCAGACTTTGCTAGAAATAGGAAAACTATTATCCTATATCAACCCAAGAACTCACATATCTAAGGAAAACACAAATGAATATGAGAACAATTCCCTCATTGAAAATGAGATTATTAGAAATTTTCAGTAGGAGTATGGCCAAGCCAAAGAAATCATTAAAACTTGGTCATTGTAGGTTTGGATGAACGTGACCAGAAGGAAACACTTGACTTAGATAGATCCAAGCTTTAAGAAACCATAGAAATCTACGCAAATGAGACATTAAGAACTAAGAGAATTGGTAAAATTGTTGAGCGCAAAAGAAGATTGATTCAAGTTGAATCAAGGTCTAAAGATCGGCCTCCTCCGTAGGTCCCTTCAATTGAAGAGAAATTGATATTCATAATGAGGACCTAACACTAATAGATCAAGCTGAACTATACAATGAAGTGCACAAAATGAAAGAAGTTGAGAAGAGAGATAAAATAGAAGTAGGAAAGCCATAATTCTGGTCCAAAAAAAGAATGACAATCAATTGTCTGGATCCTCCATAAAATTGCCAAAGGCTTTTCATGGAATAAGGTTCCTCAATTGAGTTAGGTCCCCAGCACAATATAAATACCATTACTTAACACAAATATAGATACCATTTTTTCAAGTATGACAAATGTCATTCCCTATGAAATAAAAGAAAAGGGGGTATAGGATCAAAGGGAATTGAACTAATCTCTAATAGCCTACAACCTGAAGCCACGGGGCAAAAAGCCCTCCAAAACTCACTCAAAATATAGACCCTCGATTGTGTTGAGTCCCAAGGATACGAGACCATTTTTTCATTGGAACATAGAAATATGACAAATGCCGTTTCCCTAACATTTAAGGATTTGAACTAATCTCACAATGGGATAGAGTAAAAGGGGACAGAGGATCAAGTGGAATTGAATTGATCTCCTAATCACCTACAACAACCTCGCAGCCCCAAGGCAAAAAGTTCTCCATAGGACCCACAAAATATTGACCCTCGCCTCGGTTGGGTCCCAAACAATATCGATACCATTTTCTTCACACGAACATAGAAGTATGATGAATGTAGGTCCTCATAACACTCGAGGCTTTGAACTAATCACCCTATGGAATGAAAAATAGGAGGTAGAGGATCAAAGGGGATTGAACTAATCTCCCTAATCGCCTACGCCCGAAGGCCAAGAATAGAAAACATTCCATGACACCCATCAAAAATGTAGATCCTTGGGTCACTTGGGTCTCAAACTATATAGATACCATGTTTTTCATTAGAACAAGTATGATGAATTTCATCTTCCTAGCATTCAGGCTTCAAATTTATCTCCATGGAATAAAAGAAAAGGGGACAGAAGATCAAAGGTAATTGAACTAATCCCCCTAATCACCTACAAATTACGTAGTCGATACGTACCCTACATGTTGTGGGTGCGGGTACAATACATCCCGGTCATAATACGAGTCCAAGTACACATGGGGTACGTCCGGGTTCCTCTGCGGTGCCCAAGTATGTCCAAGTACATCTTGGGATGTACCCGAGCACTGCAAGAGGTGCCTGGATGTACCCATCTCAGCACTGCAGACCTTAAAAAGATTTTGTTTAGTAAAAAAAAAAGTCAAACCAACTTTTAACATATTAAATAAGTCTTATAAACCCTAAAATGTGCTCCCAAACTCTATAACTACAACAATAACAACACATTAACCTCACATTTGCATACTTGCCTCTTATTTACATACTTAACTCTCACCTTCATTTTTTCTCTAATTTCAATTGTTTAGGCTTGATTTCAAGTGCCATATAGTTCAAGGAGCTTGTAATAAGTGCCAAGGAGTTCAAGGAGCTTGCATTGTTGGTGTTTGGTGATTTGAGGTAAGTATTTTGTGATTTTTTTTAAAGTATTTTAGTTTGTATAATTGTATTTAATATTTTGTAATTGTTTTTTTCATTATTGTTTTAAGCTTCATTTTTCAACATTTGATTTCAATTAATTTTAAGCATTCTCTCAACACTTTGAATTGTTTTTATTTTCTTTCAAATGCATTGTGTAGTTAAAATGGTCATGAATTCTAGTTATGTGGGTCAAGGTATTAAAGGTCTCCCTTACAAATTCGATCCATACTTCCCCCTTTGGAGGCATGTCACATAACTAGAACAAATACCAGGTGGAGGGGGCATTATTTGGGTTTGCTCACAATGTAATATGCAATTTAAGAGCTCCTACAGTCGGTGAAAGCCCATTTGTGTGGGGCTATTGGCCACGGAATTAGAACATGTGGAGGGTTGGATGGAAAGGGGTTGCCACGTGCAAAGACCCTTGCATACATCAAAGAGCAAGAGGAAGCAGATGTAGCAACTGCCCTAAAATCCAAGCATCCTATGGCAAAAAAGGAAGATCAAATAGCAAGCCACCTGTTTCTCCTTTTGTTGAGGTTGTGGCCCCAGATCACCCGTTTTTGTCTACACCTATTGCAACTCGGAGGGGAAGAGGATTCACCTCTTTCTCACAAAAGAACAAAAGATACAAGCCCATTGGAAAGGGCATTCCAGAATGAAAGCAGGGACATAGCTAACCAAGGTATTGGGTGCTTTATTTATGCATGTGGTGTCCCATTTAATATTGTTAGATCACCATACTAGCAAGATATGGTGAGATGTATTAATGAAGCCCCTAGAGGGTACATTAGCTCAGGGTATGAAAAGTTGTGCACCATCTTATATTCAAAAGAAAGAAAAAAAGTTGAAGCGGCATTGTTACCCATCAAGAATCAATGGCTCAAACAGAATGTCGATCGTTTATGATGGATGGAAAGATACAACAAATAGGTCATTGATCAATGTGGTTGCAGTGTGTCCTAAAGGGCAATTTTTATGAGGGCTATTGATTGTGAGGGGCAAGTGAAGGATGCACAATTCATTGCACGACATCCTCATAGAAGATATTGAGGCGGTGGGGACTCAAAACATTGTCCAAGTTGTAATAAACAATGCAAAAAATTGTAGAGTTGCAGGGTGGTTGGTTGAGGCACGGTATGGACAAATATTCTAGACACCTTGTGCGGTTCATTCCCTCAACTTAATGTTATAAAAATGGGCACAAAAATTGTTTGGATCAAACAAGTCTATGAGGAGGCAAGTGAGATTCAAATGTTCGTCAACAACCACCACATGTCCCAAGCCATCTTTCGTAGATTCTCGACATTACAGCTATTAAAGGTAATCCGTAACATTTTTTTAAATAATTATTAGTTTTTAAATTTTATTTTTATAAATTCATTAAATTAATTTTGTAAGTTTGTAATTTGTAGAATTTTGATTTTTGAATGTTTTAAATTTACTTGTCTTAATTTTATTTGTTTTGATTTCTTATTAGGTTGTTGAGACTCGATTTGCCTCGCACACACTCATCTTGAGACGACTTGTGAAGGTGTGAGTGGCATTGAGTGGCATGGTTATCAACAACCTTTGGAGTGTATGGAGGCAAGCAAACAGTGAGAGGGCTAGAAATGTGAAATTGTTGATCCTTGATGACGCATGGTGGGATCGTGTGGAGTACTTGCTCAGTTTTACCGAGCCCATCATGAGTATGTTGAGATTTGTTGATATGGATCATCCATGTATGGGTGAGATTTATGATGGAATTGACTCAATGATTGAGTCAATTAAGACCATCATAAATGCCAAAGAGCAAGATCCTACGAGACTTTCTTCAAGGAAGTGCAGTCACATCTCATTGAAAGGTGGAACAAAATGACTACTCCATTGCATCTTCTTGCTTTTGCCTTGACTCCAAAATACTAGTGCAAAGATCCTTTCTTTGCCCAAGGGGGTCCCACCATATAGGGATGTTGAAGTTAGTAAGGGGTATAAGGCAGCATTTTCTAGAATCTTCCCAAATCCAGAAGTAGAAGACGTGGTTAGAGCAGAGTTTGTGAATTTCATATCCTCCAGGATCACTCCATTAACGCTCTTCATGACAAATACAAGATGGATGCTTATTCGTGGTGGTACCTCCATGGACAAGCATACACCTACCTCATGCCACTTGCAATAAAAGTTTTATCACAAGTAAGATTTTAATTTTTTTATTTCTTAACTCTTTCTTTTTACTTATATAAATTTAAAATCTATTGCATTGACTTTGTGGCTTGCCTATTGAGGTTGTGAGTTCTTCTTCAACTGAAAGGAATTGGGATACATACCCATTTATCCACTCGCTTAACCGCAACTAGTTGGGAGCAAGAAAGGCGAGAGGATTTGATCTTCGTGCATTCTAACTAACGCCTTCTATCACATAAGAAGGATGAGTAAAAGCAAGGGCCAACAAAGTGTCGGGATACGAGACCTAAAGACTCCAAACTTGGATGCTTCCATTGCCCAACTTTCATTGCTAGACACTGGAGAGTACTTTGTGTGACCTACAAAGTGGGGCTAGCGGGAGCGGCATTGCTGATGGTTCTAGTTGTACTCTTGATGTTTGTGGTTCTAATGAACCACGTGATGGTGGTGATGCTCTCATTGAAGACATTGGAGAAGAGGCAGAGCCATTTGATTATGATTATAATTAGACTATTAGAATGTTGATGTATCTTCATTTTTGTGTTTACATTGTAACATTTGAACAATGTACTACTTATAAGTTCGAACAATGAATATCATGACAAAATGCATTGAATTATCAATACGTTTTAACTTTTGTGGCTATTTCACTTATTTAATAATTTGTTTACTCTATGCATGTGTAAGGCTGGAATTTTGCTTATTTGGTTATTTTTAAAAATATTTTTAATATTATATATATATATATATATATATATATATATATATATATATATATATATTGTACGGCCGTACCCAAGTGCTGTACCCAGGCCCCCAAAAAAATGTTGTATCAGCGTACCGGATCCTCGTACCCATACCCGTACCGTACCGCATACCAGCTACCTAGCCTACAACCACACGAGGCCCGAGTAAAAAAATCCCTCCACAACATCCATTCAAAATTTAGACCATAAAACTCCATAAGCCCAAATTATCACAGCCAATCTTTATTTTTGCTACGGATGTTGGAACTGAAACCAATAATCAGCCAGGGGAGCTTGGCTATGCTTAAAGGCATTGAAACAGCATTAATATAAGGATGGAAGAAGTTTATAGTCGAAGGACACTCCCAAATTTAGTTTAATGGTATGAAGAAAGGCAATATTGTAGTGAAGAGGCTCAACGGTTAGTTAAAAACTAGATGATGTTATCTGTATTCATATTAAGTGGGAAGGAAATCAAGTGGCTGACAGACCTGCTAATAGGGGAGTTAGTTTATTTGCTTCCACTGGTTCTCCCACTCAATTTTGGATAAAACATCTACCCAAGGATTTAAGGAAGCTTGAGGTAATGGATACAAGGGTCTTTTTGTCCAAAGATCAGACTGAGATCATTTAAAAGGAAAATATAAGGAAGAAAAATAAAGGAATAATTAAGAGGTGGCGATAAGATATAGCAGGCTTTTGTATCATTTTTCAATGATTACAGAATAATCATAGCAGGGCTGATCACCTTATGTGAAAGGTGAGGCGGATTGGGCAATTAGGCAGATGAAAGGGCATTGAAGCGGTGACATCATCTATCATTCATTGCTGGGAGTGATGTGAAGGAGTACATGTGGTTTTGTTTAATTCACCCATTGTCGGGCTTCTCACTTAAACCAAAACTGCCCCTCCTTGGAAAACGATAATGGAGTCTTCTGCTGGTTCGAAGGGGAAAGGGGTGAAGGTTGAGGTTGTTGAAGGATGCAATGGCGAGCTACAAGTGTCTGTGGAGACCGTAAGGGACTCGTTTGCAAGGTATGTGAATAGGAAGATTAAAATAAACATATACCATTGTGGGAGGAAAGAGTGTAGAAAGTTGCTGAGAAGTTTCAATGATATGGAGTTTAACAATTTAGGGCTGCATATAAGGAACCTTCTATTGGATACTGGACTATTAATTGGGCGCAGGAATGTTTTGGACATGGCTCAGACCTTGACTGGAGCCAATATACTCTTGAATGTTGTGGATAGCTATCTTCTGCATGAGAATCATACTTCCTTGGAGAGAATCATACTTCCATGGGGAGGGCATCGTTTAAAATGTATGGGGAATCGAGCTTTCACCAACACATGATATTGGACAGAATCAGGGCGCTGATGCAGAGGCAGAAGGAACTTGCAGCTCCAAGTATTGTCCAACTTTCTACAGCTACAATGGTGGAAATCCCTCAATGTTGTGCTCAATCCTTAAGTGAGAAAGAAGAAGAAGAGGTGATGAAAATCAAGTAGGGCATGGTGAAATAGCCCTCGCAATCTCTTTTACCAAATTGTATAAATCTTGTCACTTGAAAGGTGGCCTGTGTGATTTGTCCCTGGCCTTTGGTTTAAGACTCAACAAATGAAGATGAAGACTTTGTTGCTTTCAAAACTTATTTGGTACAGAATTATAGATATCTATTTCATAAATTTTGTATCTCAGTAGTTTGAATCTGCTTTAATCTATGGGTAGAACATGAATAATGATGGATGAAGATAGCTGGTAGATTAGGCCCCATATCTGTAAAAATTACATGCTCTGCATCAGTGTTTTCAGAACCGCAACCAAAACCGGCCGGTTCAACCGGTCTGATGTTTTTTGGAGTGAACCGGTTGAAAAACCAGATCGTTTGACCAGTTTGGGACCAAACCGGTCCGGTTTTGATATAAACCGGCTGAGTCAAGCCCTTGCGCAGGTATACGGTGCAATTTTTTAAAAATACATTTTTTTAATTAAAATTTATACTTTTTCTGCAACCTAAACCCTAATTTTGCTATAAACACCTTTCTTACATATATACATGAGCAAACTTTGCATATTTTGTGTGTAATTGTTGGAATCATGGTTTCTAATCTTTCAAATATATCGTTTTCATTAAAAATATAAATTTTTATGTGTTTTTAGTAAACCGGTTGATAATGTTTGAACTGGTCCGGTTCGGTTCGGTCCAGTCCAACCTCGACCGATTCTGAGTCCAGTTCCGATTTTTAAAACATTGCTCTGCATGCAGAATATCTGCGTTCTCTGTATGGTGAATTCTCAGCTTGATAAAGTTGGTCTATTTGGGTCACAGTAAAATCCTATGGTATTATGAACGTGATATGATAGTATGGTGTGAAGCAAGAGACTTAAATCAGATGGTCTGTGAAAATCATTCTTGGAGCTTGAACTATAATAACCTAAATCAAGCTCTGTCCTGCATCAGGGTCTAGCATAGCTCCTGCTAGCTTACATGTGTTGGTTGTTCAAGTGTATTCTTTCTCAAGGTTGAGTCAAGTCCAACGCTCTGCAGGCATGGTTTATTTTCAAATGGTTTGTGAAAATCATTCTTGGAGCTTGAACTATAATAACCTAAATCAAGCTCTGTCCTGCATCAGGGTCTAGCATAGCTCCTGCTAGCTTACATGTATTGGTTGTTCAAGTGTATTCTTTCTCAAGGTTGAGTCAAGTCCAACGCTCTGCAGGCATGGTTTATTTTCAAATGGTCGGTAATTGTGGCATGGTCTTTGCTAAAGCAATGTCTCAGGGGCTGAAGGTGAAGATGAAAAGGCTGTTTTCCCAGTACAGCTGGGCACTCTATTTTGGTTGATTGAAATCTTTGTAAAGTCGTGATTTGTGGCTTTGATACTGTTGTGTGTCAAGTTACACAATCACACATTTAGGAGCAGGACAGGAGTAGAAAGGGGCGTAGGTTGCTTCTTAAAATGCATCAGGACAAATCCTTGAAGCTTGTTTGGATGTACAATTGGAGCAGTTATCAAGGGGGCCAATTCCTAATTTATTGCATGATAATGTGTCTTTCCCTTGTGATGTCATTGTCCCTTCATGCTAACAGTATCAGACCCTTTGAAGCGCTTTTTTAAATGGGCTAGGGCCATCTCCTTGGGTGAATTTAGCAAATAAAATAAAAACCACATACTGTGAAATGATTCGAAAGCTAATACAGAGAGTTAACATTGCAAACTAAAAAGGTGATGGACCCTGTAAAAACCCTCTTTTAAATATTCAAATAAATGTGACAATTCCACAATGTGAAATAATTCAATAATAATAGAGAGGGTTAAGGTAGTATACCTAAAACCCCAAAATATGAAATAATTTCATTTTAACAGTGAGGGCTAAGGTAGTATACTAAAAACGGTGAGGACCATTTTAATTACTAAAAACATAGCATACTAAAAAGAAAAAATCCATCAAGTGGTGGTGTAATGGAAATTAATGTCTCTTGTCAATGGAAGGTCCAAGGCTCAAATCTCACCCCGTGTTAAGGCAGCACACTACTTGATGGATCCCCCATTAATGGGTTTCTGCACTTACGTGGTTTCAATCTGTGGTCACACCATGATAATTCAGCGTAAATGCTTAAATTCTCATCCTTGTATGGGACCACTGCCAGCGCGGGCTGGTGATCACGTGTACCCTTAGCCACAAATAACAAAAACAAACTTAGAACCTTGGAAAGCAAAAATACTAACAACACACTTAGAACCCTAGAAAGCAAAAATTCTAAGAACTCTCATCCTACTCAGAACTCTCCATCGAGGCACCTCTGGTTAGGGTAAATATAGTAAAACAGGATATACTTACTAAAATTAAACACAAATGAATTCCTTAAATAATAGATTTGTAATTACCGAGCTTAAGTTCATGACAAAAAAATTCCAAAAAGCCGTGCAGTGTATATCTTCAATCAGACCCTTCTTTAAAAGCATGCAGTGTGAATCTTCAATCAGACCCTTCTTTCAGCTAAATCGATATATTTCACGGCTATAGTGCAAATGCTTTAAGTTAAAAATCAATTTTATCTGAAAATGTATACTGATTATGTATATGTCATAGTTCCCAAGCAAGACGGTTGCAAACCTTGTAAATTGAAGAGATTATGTGCCAGGAACGAAGTCCCGGAATTGAGACCAAGAACTAGACCTCCACTGACTTAAGTAGACCAATATATGACATTAAATAGGCAAAGTATGTGACATTTTGAGGTTTTTGGCTCTAACTTCTGCTAGCATGATCAGAGGTAGCCTTTATAGTCCAATAAAGTGCTTTGAGATAAAGTATATTCGACCATTTTTTTATAAAAAGCTATAGAATATTGCGAGAATAGTATCATGGTCCCATCAAAAATATCCCACAGACATGAAGTATGCTTGATGGCGAAGGCTTCGGGAGAGGAAACTAAAACTGCATTCTTGCTTGAAGAGGCTCAACGCTTAGTTAAAAAACCAGATGATGTCATCTTTATTAATATTAAGCAGGAGGAAATCAAATAGTTGACAGAGCTGCTAATAGGGGAGTTAGTTTATGTGCTTCCAGTGGTGCTTGTGCACAATTATTTGCTTCTAGTGGTGCTCACGCTCAATTTTTGGTAAAAAATCTACCAAGGATTTAAGGAATCTTGTGGTAACAGATATGAGAGTTTTTTTGTCCAAAGATCAGGCTGAAACCATTTTAAAAAGGAAAACATAAGGAAGAAAAATAAAGGAATAATGAAGATGTGGTAATAAGATATAACAGGATTTTATATCATTCTCCGATGAGTACAGAATAATCATAGCAGGGGCTCATCCTCTCACGTGAAAGGTGAGTTAGATTGGGCAATAAGGCAGACGATAGGACATTGAAGTGGTGACGCCATACATCATTAATTGCTGAGAGTGGTGTGAGGGAGTATGTAACGTGCTGTTTAATTCACCCATTGTTGGGTCTTTTCACTTAAACCAAAACTGCCCCTCTCGTTGGAAAACCATAATAGTGTCTTCTGCTGGTTTAAAGGGAAAGGGGGTGAAGGTTGAGATTGTTGAGGAATGCAAGGGCAAGCAAAAAGTGTCTGTGGAGAAAGTAAGGGACTCATTGGCAGGATATGTGAATAAGGAGATTAAAAAAACATATGCAGCTCTATGAGGAAAGAGCATTGAAATTTGCTAAGGAGTTTGACAATTTAGGGCTTCATATGAGGAAGCTTCTATTGGATTCTGGACTATCAATTGGGTGCAAGAATGTTTTGAAATTGTTCAGACCTTGAGGGAACCCAATATTCTCTTGAATGCTGTGGGTAGCTATCTTCTGCGTGGGTATTATACTTTGATGGACAAGACATTGTTTGCAACACATGAGGAACTGAGCTATCGCCAACACATGATCTTGGATGGAATCAGGGCATTGATGCAGAGGTAGAAGGAACTTACGGCTCCAAATGTTGTCCAACTATGTGCAGCTGCAATGGTGAAGATCCCTCAATGTTGTGCCCAATACTTAAGTGAGAAAGAAGACGAAGATGTAATGAAAATCAAATAGGACTTGGGGAATTAGTCCATGCAATCTGTTCTTGTTAAATTGTATAAATCTTGCAGCTCTATGGGTGGCCTACATAATTTGCCCCCGGCCTTTTGTTGAGGACTCAAGAAATGAAGATGAAGACTTTGATGATTTCAAAACCTATAATTGGTACAGAACTATAGATACATAATTTATTGATATATGTAAATATAAATTTTATATCTCAGTATTCTGAATCTGCATTAGTCTATGAGTAGCACATTAATAATGATGGATAATGATCATACCAGAAAAATTTACATGCTCTGCATGTAGAAATCTAGGTTCTCTGAATGGTGAATTCTCAGCTTGATAAAGTTGGTGTATTCAGGTCACAGTAAAATCCCATGGTATACTATTATGAATGTGATATGATGGTATGGTGTGAAGCAAGAAACTTAAATCAGATGGCCTGTGAAAATCATTCTTGGAGGTTGGTTTGTAGGTTAAATCAAGCTCTGTCCTGCATAGGGGTTTAGCATAGTGCATACTAGCTTATATGTAGTGGTTATTCGAGCAAATTCTTTCTCAAGGATGACTCCCAACCCTTTAAGTCCAACAATGTGCCTGGATGGTCTATTTTCAGATGGTCAATAGTTGTGGCATGGGCTTTGTTAAAGCAATGTCTGAAGGGCTGAAGGTGAAAATGAAAGGTTGTTTTCCCAATACAGCAGCTAGGCACTCTTTTTGGTTGATTGAAATCTTTATAAAGTCGTGTTTTGTGGCTTTGATACTGTTGTATGTCAAGTTACACAAGCACGGATTTGGGAGCAGAAGGGGCTATGTGTTGCTTCTTCATATGCAGCTGGTGAAATCCTTGAAACTTGTTTGAATGTACACTTTAAAACCCCATATTATGAAATAGTTTAAAACTAACAGAGAGAGTTAATGTAGTATACCAAAAGGTGGAACCATTTTAATTATTAAAAAACATAGCATACTAAACAGACAAAAACCATCAAGTAGTGGTGTAATAGAAATTGTTGTCACTTGTTAATGGGAGGTCCAAAGTTCAAATCTCACTCAGTGTTTGGGGTCTATCATTAATCGGAGGTTTGCAGTTCAAATCTCACTGTGTGTTAAAGCGGCCCACTACTAGATTGGTTCCCCAATAAGGGGCCACCACGCTTAAGCAGTTCAAGCATGCCATGATGTGTATTAAATATTTAAATTTTCATCCTTAAATGGATCCTCAGCCAGTGCGGGCTGGTGATCCCGTGTACCCTTAGCAAAAAAACAAAAGAAGACAAAAACGAACTTAGAACCCAGGAAGGCAAAAATACTAACACCGCAATTAGAACACTAAAAGCAAAAATACTAAGCACTCTCATCCTACTCAGAACTCTCCACTAAGGCACCCTGCTTAGGTTAGTTACAGGATACACTCGCTAAAATTAAACACAAACAAGTTCCATAAAAATTAGAGAAGCATTTACTGAGGTTAAGTTCATGACAAAAAAATGGCCGAAAAAAAGGTGCAGTGTAAATATTCAATCAGACCCTAGTGTAAATCTTCAATCAGACCCTTTTTCAGCTGAATCGGATATATTTCCGGGCTATACTACATATTTATCAAAGTTCCCGAGCAAGACGATCCATACCTTGCAAATTAAAGAGTTTATACGCACAGAACAAAGTCCCCGGGAATTGAGAGCGAGACGTAATTGACTGAAGTGATCCAATTTATGACAGTTTTGAGGGTTTTGGCTCCACCTTCTGCTACCGTGATCAGGGACGGCCTTTATAATTCAATAAATTGGTTTGAGATAAAGTATATTTAACATTGAAAAATAAAGAAAGAGAGAGAGTATTTAGAGATTAAAAGTGGATGATAGAAGCTATACAAAATATTGCATGAAAAGGTTGATGGCCCCATCAAAAATATCCTTTGCCGACTTGGAGTACGCTTGATGGCGAAGGCTTCCGGTGGAGGCAACTAAAAACTGAATTCTTGGTATAAATATTGTATTGTCCTATGTGTTTAGGGTGTGAATTCGTTGAATGGTTGAGTGGCTCTACACAACCAACTTAGGTCCACTCCTCGGATATTTACTAGCAATTGCATTCAAGCATTGCAACAGTGCAGTACGTCGATCGGGAGGACGAAAAGAGAAACACTACGGGAGGATGTGGGGTGATGAAGAAGAGGATAGAGGGAGCGAGAATAAGAGGGGAAAGGAAAAATGCTAGAGGGAAAGTAGGTGATCCTCTTCTTTCTTTTGATAAGTCATGCATGGATCACATGTCATTTGGTTGAATTGCGTGAAGTAGAAAGAGGGTGGGATGCGCAAATCCTTGATGGAATATACTATGGAGATAGCTCTCAAAGTAAGCCCTTGTTGTTCAATACTCATAATGCTTAAGTCGACTTTTCTTGTTATCACCAAGGTTTGAACATGCAACTGGCGTTGTTCATTTTATTTTTTTGGTTTCTCGGTGAAACTCGCAACTTTGTTCGCTTGCTCTTAACCAAGCATTTTCCCTAGGAACTCAAACCATCACAAAGGAATGGTTTTCATGTGAAAACAAATAATAAGAGGATTTAGAAGAAATATTTTCACGATTTTTTAATTTAAAGTCAATGTTCGTTTGCGCGATTATGTCTTGGTTGCAACAAGGGATTGCTTACACATGAAATGGTAAAGGTGTGAACTACATCTATAACAAAGGACATGAGGCAAAAGATATAGATCATCATTCTTCCTTCAACAATAAAAGATAAAATTAATTCATTATTATTGTGGTTATTTGTGATACTAGTCGTCATTCAAATATGGGGCCTAAAATTATATTGAGTAGTTTCCAATATGGGACTTGGAATTGTATGGAGCTAGCATTTCAATGTGGGGCCTTAAATCATATGACAAAAAAATAGACTATAATTGATAGCATGTAATTTTAATAATTGAGCATGAAAGGAACGATAACCGGATCGTACCAAGCCAAGAACACAAATGCTAATCAAACACCACGACCTACAAGATGAAAGCAATTCACCGAATAACTTTACATAAAACCTTGCAAAATAAATGAGAAGCAATATCATATATTATTATGGAACTCGATGCATACATTGAAAATGGGCCTTGCTTAAATAGGCGAGGAATAACAATCTAAGAACCGGTCAGGTCGTAGATAACTAGTCATCAAAGAACTAGTCAAGACCATAGATTTAGGAGAGAACTAGACATCAAGGATCTAGTCAATACCATAGATCAAGGAAATAACTATACCTAACAACTAGATAATATCTCCTAATATCTAAATAAGATAAAAGAAATATCCACACACATAAGTGGGTGAGGATAAATACAATAAAGGTAAATAAAGTACCTAGGTGAACATGAGCTAAGGTAAATATCTACTCTAACACCCCCCTCAAGTAAAGCTAGGGGCCAAAATAGAAGTGGCATGTCCACAGTATGAGTCATGGCAACTAAGCTGATGAGGTACTCATGTACAATAACTAGGAAAAAGGGACACCGCAAGGTACCCAAAACCAATAATAAAGTAAAGAGAGAAAACCGCTCAGGCATCCCAAGAAGCTTGCTCAAAACTCGTACAATCTTTCAAGAAGTTTGGTGTGCACTTTGTGGTCAATCCACGAACTTGATCATAGAACTCAAAAACAATCGACACTTCGGGTTTCACCGAGAATAGCTCCATATAAGAAGACCATCAACGAGTGATGTCGAAAGTGCGAAAAAAACACCAAACATAATTTGAGCAGATCTGCGAAATAGATGTGCCACGATCCAAGAACAATAACCAAAGCAACAAGGCAAAGACACAAACTCCAGAGTGTCACGATCCAAGAAAAGCCAAGGTAACAAGGCAAGGACACGAAACCCGAAGAAGCAGGATCAACACCACACCCTCCCATACTGCTGAATGGGTGGAGTGACGCTACAAATCTGTATGAGTTGTTAAAATAAGTACTCGAACATTGACAAACTAACACTAGAATGCACCAAAATAAATCCCCATAAGAGATATTGTCAACATGCCAAAAGTGTTGAAAATACAGATACAAAATCTCTCAACAAATAAGAGATACACTACACCTGCTAAAAATACTCAAAACAAGAAGCATCACAATGATGCATAAGGTATAGAAAGTGGAGTAAGAGGCCTAATGGTGGAGGAGCCATGCCCTGAGAGTCCTCTCAACGAATGCCTATGTCGCCACCACGAGTGATCAGATATCTACCCCAAATCAACACGAATGGATGAAGAAGATGCCTGCACATGACTTGGTGCAAAATGCACAATGGGTGCATGCAAAAGAACATCAAAATGTGTGCCAAGTTGATCATGTCCGATACTGAAATCTCAAGTTTCTCAAGCTTTGAGTGAAGGTGCAGAACTCATGTGTTGTTCATGATCCTCAAAAAATCGAGCGAACAACAAAAGGAGCTCGGTCAATGTGTGATCCCAATGAAATATCTACTCAAAAACCAATGTCATGACAAGAATTCCACTTAACATGTGGAATAGAGGAAACAATACCACAGACAATGTCCGCGAATGACTTCGCTAGTGAGACCCATAGAGAACAGTAGTACGCAAGAATCGAATGCAGTGGTATGCTTCTTAAAAAATCCATGTAGCTGAGGAGAATTAGGATACACAACATGGTAGGCATAGATGTGGAAGAGTATGCAGTAACAAGCCTCATAGGTTTAGAAGCATCAAAAGCAAGTTCAGGCTCAAAGACTGGTAGATCAATGTCAGTGGGTACAAGAGCAACATCTGCAAGTGGACTAGGAGCATGGATATGGTTGTCCACAATATGATGGTGATGCTTTATAGGCTAGCAAGTTTGTTCTGCAGGGAGTGCATTATTATATCCCTACTATGAATGAGTGATTACAGAAGAGAATTTCACTTCTTGAGCGATTTATTTTCTTCCATAAATTTTACAATATCCTCTTGAAGTCCACATACTTCAAAGAAAAACATATCATTCTCAAAATCCATGATAGGTACAAACTGCAACTCCCAAAAGTTTAGGACGTCGGGCTCAGCCAAATTATGTCCACAATTGATTCTGACAACTCCTCCATATTTGGTTCCTATGGAAATAGATTGAAAAAATAAGCACTTTTGCAAAAAATGACACTCAAAACCAAGTTACCGATCAAAAGTTACAAGCTTTTTAATATTTTGCTCTGTTATTTATTTTAGTTGCCACTAAAACAAAATAAATTGTTGTTGCCTTCACCACACAAATAAAATTAAAGGGGGCTGAAGTTAAGCACCTACTAGTAGGAATCACAATCTTTAAGCCCTCGTATGACCATTCAATATGACCAAGGGCTAAGGATTTTAATGGGTGTTTGCACAACTTACTATTCTGGGGTGTGTTGCGTGTTTTCGAGAAAGTCACATCCGATTGCCTCTTCTGGTAAAAATTACTATTTCTGGACTCGAAAATAGTAACTATGGATTTCCCTAAAATAGCAAAAACCATGCATAGCATCCGTGGACCCCTGCTAAAAAAGAAAAGATTTGAAAACCTTCCTACACGTAAACCGAGACAGATTCACTGCAACAGAAAATTCCCCTATGTAAATCTTGAGAAATCCAACAGACCTGAAAAAGAATCCCACATTTTTTTTCTTCGTAGCACGGATTGCAATAATGCAAAAACCAAAAAAATGACTACCTCCGAAATGGTCGAGTTTACAAATCAATCTTAGGATTTTCCGCCTTTCGGATCCAATGAAGGCTTTGTGTTTTGCATACAAATGCACGCAACAACAAAATACAACCAAATCTCAAATATATGAATATACAATGAATTTATTTGCAAAATAAAACTTTCATACACGGATGTCAACCGATCTCCAACTCGATACCATGAAAGGAATGATAACCAGATCATACCAAGCCAAGAACACAAATGCTAATCAAACACCACGATCTATAAGATGAAAGCAATTCGCCGAATGGTTTAGCCGCCATTAGGAAAGCCTCTAAACTCATGGTAATCATCAAGATCTTCAGAGCTAGAGGGACAACACGTAGAAATGATCCTCTGGGCTCCCACAGAAACTCAAACTCAGTAACCTTCAGACAGGAATATGTGGAAATGGTGTACTCCAGAGTGTAGCTAGCCAATACTCCTTTCCACCATGGTCCACAACACAGTCCACGTCAAATCTACATCTTGTAGCCTTTGGTATTCTTCTTGGGTCCACACATGTGATCCATAACGCCAACTAGATCTAGATGCATAGGTTGAGAGCCATTCATACAGCTCCACTGGAAACAACAGAAAAAGGTCTCATACAGATTGTGGTAGAGATTCTCTTCTACCCATCTACGTGCATTAAACTCAGGTCCAGTGTTGAATCTTTGAGAAAATTCATCCTCTGTGCTCTTGAACCATGATTCAACACTTTCCAACATTAACTACTCTGTCATTACTCATTACATAGATCATGATGTATGCTAAATCCCACTACAACTTCGAAAAGAGGTCCCGGCAATGGAACCAAGATGTAGTCATTTTTACCCTTAACATAAAGAAAGGAATCCCATGCACACCGACCTATCACCCAACAAAAGTTGGGCACTCACTCGAGGCACACGCAGGTACCAAGTCTCTCCTTTATGTGAGTTTAGTGGGAAACATCATCTATGATTTGTGTAAGAGATTTCAGAAGGGAAGTTAGGACATATAAGAACCATAGGGCTCAGAACGGCCTCTAGATCCTTGCAGTCATTTTAGACCGAATACTTAATGAATCCATAACGTGCATTATGACAGAAAGAAACATACAAGCATCCATACTTAACATGAAAGGAAAGAGAACTCATGAGAGAGAAGTATGCATCAGAATCATTAATATTCATGTATATATATAACAGGTAACCTCATTACATCCATTGAGCCATTATAGAGTGTCACAGAGAAGCAAACTGCAGTCATGCATTACAATGGACTTATGTAACTAAGCTATTCAAAAAGAAAATTACAGTCCCTAAGCATAATGCATTCTCTCCCGAATACAACTATCCACTAACAAAGTCCTCACAATATTTCGCAGAGCTCCACCCATACTCTTCGTCTCTCCCTTTTACTCTATAGGCGCTTATATTTATAGCTTTCCCAGACTGCCAACTCACCCTTCAGCGCCCTTAGATCTAGTGCCAAGTGTCCGAATGTGGTCCTCTATGCGAGCATGCTTCTCCAGGCCTGAGCTTTCCACTTTATCCCATGATGCGCTTCTAGAAGCTTCTATCATGCTCCTTCTTGGGCCAACCTGTCATCAGGCTGGCACCTTATCCATGCACAATGGGTCATGCTTTTCATGTGTTCTGCTCCGGACGTCCAATTTGACTAAGTCCCAAACCCTTGGCTCTGTCTTTGCGCGCTTCTTTCACATGCTTTTTCCTTACGCGCCATTCCATAACTAGGACCTTGCACACCTACATGCCTTCATACTTGGTCAATATTCTAGGGTCCAACAACACATCTTTCATACTCCTTCTCAAATGACCCCATGTTTAGCATTATATGGTTACCATCCACCTTCTATCACTTCTTCCTTGAGAGTGCAAACTAAGGTTAGAGATGTTGAGGAACACATTCAACATCAACAACAGGTTTTGGCTAGTTTGAAGGAGAATTTAGCATTGACACAAAACATGATGAAACAACAAGCGAGATCAACACCGTAGTGAAAGACATTTTGAAATTGGTGACTGGGTTTTGTCGTCTCGACCTTATAAGAAGATGTCCCTAAAGCAACAAAAAAAGGACAACAAACTTGCTCCTAAATATTATGGCCCTTATCAAGTTCTACAAAAATTGGCAGTGTTGCTTATAAACTAGACTTGCCTCCATCTTCACGCATACACCCAATATTCCATGTTTTTTGCCCGAAGAAGGTTATTGGACAAAAATTTGAAGCCCAAATAGAGTTACTAGAACTTGATGAGGAAGGAAGAATCATTTTGGAGCCAGAGAAGATTCTACAAACACATACTAAGAGGCTGAGAACCAAAGACATTAAGGAATATTTGATCAAGTGGAAGAATCTAAGCATAGAAGATGCAACCTGGGAGGATGAAGGTTTTCTACAGCAAGAATCCAGGATTATTCAACGTTAAGGACAACGTTGGTTTGAAGGGGAAGGGCATGCTACGCCCTTAATCTATTGCTTGTATTAGGATATGAGTAGCCAACTTGTGGCTTACCATATCATTTATACTTTCTCATGCTTAGTAGGTCAGTCTTGGTCATGGCCATAGCATAGGAATAGTGTATATAGGGGATTGTAGGTAGTAGATGAATGATGATTGGAGCATTTGAGTCTATTTTATGGTTTAGAGGTTGCCCCCTCGAAGTGGCGAAGCTATTCTAATTGCATATTGAGATCATTATTCTGAAATATTGTGTTATTTGGTGTTCTATTGCTGCTCATAATTTGAATTATACAAGAAATTTCATTACATTCACCCTTTTTAGATTTGGCTAAGATTTACGCATATAACCCAAAAATGAATGAAATAGAAGATATAGGGGTTATTATGATTAATTAACTTCTAACATTAATCATTCAATATTAGAAAAACACATCAATACTTGTAATGAATATAGACGATATAATACAAGTTCACAAACATAAGGGATTGAGTGCACTTAGTTGATTACAAATGATTTTGGATTGATCTCGAGTGATCTAAATGATGGAAAAAGGAGATTTGGACATGAGAATGCGTTAAAACTTGAATTGTTACCATAAGATGCTCCCGGTAGGACCATATAGTATAGGCGGGAATGTCCATACAATTTTGACCTATTTATATGGTTTTGACCCTACTTACAACTGTGATATGCAACTTTCTAGGTTTGTCACTTGTCTAGATATCTTTATCACTCTCTGTCGGTCACATTGCGAGGGCCTTTGAATGCTCAACTCAATATTTCAAACCCTAACCATGGATAAGAAGCCCTTGAAAAACATTAATTGGGTTGTGGGCACCTCGTGCATCACCGATGTTGGTACTACTCCAAAGGGGCCTTGAATGACATGTTGTTATCCACATAACATGTGATATCTAGTTGTAGTGCAATAAAATTTGACAACCTTTATTTGATAAAGCTTGACTTGAGTTTCTCTCTTGCAAACATACTTGAGTGAGTGACTTTCAGTGATTTAAAATGTGGGAAGCAATCCCCTAGACCTAGTGGAAAGCTTCAAACTTGTATATTGTGATGCCTTAATGAATGTGCGATGTATTTATAGAGTGTAGGGAGGGTGCATTTTGTGCTAGCTTTATCAAGAGGATTCCATAAGAGTGTTATGTACTAAATGAGGTGAGTTTCACTTGCTTATATATGTTTTCAAAGGCAATTTAAGTTACAAAGGCTAATGTAAAACGAGTAAATGACCCAAAGAATAATGTGTAACTGAAAGTTCACGATCAAAGTGAGCAAGGTCAAAACCATACACTAGGGTTAAGAACATAAAATAATCTAAAGTGTAAATCTTGGAAGTTGACCAATGAATTTTTTTAATGAATTTCACACATTGAATTCTCATAAATTGTTAATGATGAGTGTGTATGATCAAACAAGCTAGATAAAATACCTAGAGATATACCGAGATAAGAATGAGCAAAGTGCATTTTTTTGAGCAAGAGAGAAATGTCAAGACTAATAGTGTCAAAGAGTAGAATTACCAAATTTTAGTATCTACATTTTCCCCCTTTAAGTATGAAATGAAATTACATGTTTAAAGGAAAAGATACATGAGTCTCTGAGACACAATCTTTCTTCACTCGATGGTTTTTGTAATATCCTGTTGTGTTGTTGCGCTCCGTGATGAAACTTGCGACACAAATTGTATTGAATGTCCATGATAAATAATTAAACTTTAATTCAAACATAAATATGCAATGTAAATGAAATTTAAAATTATAAATAGTGAAATAAAGAGATGTAAATCATAAAAGAAATACATTTGTTTGTTCAAGCAGAGGGAGGAGTCTCTCATTCTTTGTTTGTACTTGTAGTTTTAGATTATTGAAATTTACTAAAGAATTGGGGGTGATTATTCCCCAATTGTGTTGAGGAGATACCAGAGTATTAGATGTATAGAAGCCAACACACAAATGCCAAAGAGAGATAAAAGGAATAAGAACCAAAACACCACAGTGAAGAAAGAAGGTCATGTATCAAAGTCATTCAAAACTATGATATATCTCCCTTTAGGTTTAAGAGGAGAGGAAGGACTGCCTATGAAGAACTTAACCACTTGTTGTCATGCAAATGTGTAACAAGAAAACTTCCAATTTTCAAGCATGACAACAATACCCCTGTGTCAAATTTTTCAAATTTTACCTTTGTAAGACACCCCAGGTCTACCCGTTCTTAACACCAAGCCTTACTCATTCCATGTAATGGTCCTCAATTGGATGTCCATCCAACTCCCTAGGTGATTTAGGAAAGCAAAGTCATTCCCCCTAGGTGATTTTAGGAGTTTGTGAAGAATGCCAAGTTTTACACATTTTGGGAAGGGCCGCCACTGGCCTTCCTAGGACTAGTGCACCCCTCTAGAGTGGAACGAAGGATCAAAATTCAACATGGAGATGAAATCAAGGTCTAATAATATCAAGGAAAATATTTTGGAAGATTCAGGGAAGATTTGGAAGTTTTGGGGCAGGTTCATCAGAAACGGGTTCTCAAGCCTAGTAACACACAATGTTAAAAACACTTGAGCTTTGAGAAGCAATTCTAAGAGTTCTATAAGGATTTAGGAGCTAAAAAATAAATCTTCAAAAAGGTAATTTATATCTCTACAATATGGTGGAATCATATTTTTCACAACACCTAGGCATAATATGTTTATATCCAATTTTTCTCATGCTCAATCATGGATCCAGAACAAAACGTGATTTTTAAGGGACAATTGGAGGAATAAATTGTTGATGCTCCCACCATTGGATTAATAATTACATTTTCAGTCAAATTAATATAAAATTTCACCTTGAAACTCATCTGGGAGCTCAATATATCATCGTTGCAAGTTGGCCTCAAGGTAAGCTCTCGCACTTAGCCAATTCTTGAAGTGGACATGTGTCGACTTAAGGAGCTGGCACATTTTGATGTCCCTTTTGTCCCTTTATAAAAGAAACATGAGGGAAATGAAAATTCACCCAACCCTTTTTAGCCCTCTAATCACCCATAGGACCCTCCGCATTGCTAGTTCACCCCCAGGAAAGAGCCATTCCCCTCACTACATGGATGATCGCCAAGTGTTGCGATTAGGCATGATGTGTAAATTGATGTCCCTTTCATCCCTTTATCAAAGGGACATAGGGGAAAAAAATGCACCCAGCCCCAACTATGCCTTTTGGTTCTCCATAAATGTCTCAAACTCACCCTTAGGTGCTTTTCTCAAGCCCCCTTTACCAAATGTAAGTTCATCACATGAATGCCAAGTGTCACATGACAACTGGCGTGACGTGGGATTTGATGTCCCTTTCATCCCTTTAGAAAAAGGACATAGGGGACATAAAAATTCACCTAGCCCCTTGTGTTTTCATTTTTGAAAATATAAAGCTAGATTCAACCATTCCTACATCTCGAACATCTCCCCACATCTCCTCATCGTGCTTTAACTCTCGCAAAATTTTCACGAGACATCCCAAACTGCCATTGATGCAATCAACTAGCTTTGCCAAATCCTTCTCATGTCAAAAATACATAAATTTCAAATAAAAATGGAGATTGAAGAAGCGAATAACGGAAAAGAAATGAAGAATTTCATCTAAAAATCCTTGAACCCGCTTGACGAAGAAATTAATGTAACTTTGAAACCAGGCACGGATTGAGATAAGGGTTTTTGCTATTTTCACCATTTTGGAGGCTTTAAAAACCTCATAAACACATCTCTCATTCATAGTGAGGATTTTTGTAGTGAAGAAACCATTCTTCCATGCAACGAAAACATAAAATCTCATTTCCCGATTAACCGAAACGATCGACTTGCCAAGAAATTTCACCTGTGTAATAAGTGGAAAAAACCCACATCAAAAATATAAATTTTATCGACTCCCGAAGAGGAGGAGAAGAGCTACAATTTCCAAGCTCCATTAATGGCTACCATGAAGAAGAATAGAGAAAAAGGTAGTGAGCTACCTCTTCACTTCTCAAGGTTATAATAAAGTAAAATCACACGAAAATTAGAGAGAATGATCATTAAAAAATATAGTTTCGCATAAACTAGTTTTCGTACCACGAAGTCCCCATTTTTATGGATACGGAGGGATTATTTTTCATCAGGATTCTACCTTGTCACATGAAGAACATCAATGAAAAAGGCAGCTAGCTACCTCTTCACTTCTCAAGGTTCCAGTGGGCGAAATCGCGTGAAAATTGGAGGGAATGATCATTGAAAATTCTAGTTTCACATAAACTAGTTTTCATGCCATGAATTCCCCATTTTTTAGGGATATGGAGGGCTGTGTTTTTTGTCAGTATTCTTCCCCCTCCGATGAAATTATCATTTTCCCAATTGTCTAGATGAAGTAATTACTCATAATTTGGAGCGTAGAATCCCGAAATAAAACCTAGAATTTCAAGACCTATTTTGTTGTAATTTGACACCCATGGTCAATGACTAAAAATAACAGCCTTCCTACATGGGAGAGCTATTGCTTTGGGTAAGCCACCATCTGAAGAGGCTGCAAAGAAGGTAGTGAACATAGAGGGAGTATCACGGGTAAAGTCATTGAAAGGTTATCTCGGCTCTTGCAATTGACACTTACTAAAAATAGTAAGTGGTTCCATAAGCCCCTACTATAAATAGCCAATTGGTCGAAGGTGAGAGGAACACAGTAAGAAGAAGGAATTCAAGCTACCATAGTTAGTTGAGGTTGGGAAAAGCTAACTTGTACACTTACCAAAAATAGTAAGTTGCCCCATGGGTACTTACTAAAAATAACAAGTTGTTCTCAAAGGGCAAGTTTGGCACAATGGGACATAGAGGGATAATCATTCAGGTCAATATCACCATTTGGGGTCCAGAGAGGAAAATTTGACACTTACTAAAAGATAGTAAGTTGTCCTTTCCAAATGTAGTAAGTGTCAAGGAAACATGAATTTCAAGTGCACATGTTGGTCTAGTTTCTTAGGTGTGATCAATCATGAAGAGATGGTAGTTTTTATGGTTTGGAATGATCGTCTCATATTACAAAACAAGACATCCATCATGGCAAGTAGTTCGTCATGAGGAGTGTTTTTCCTCCATCCCTTCCCTCTTCCTCTCTTTCCCTCTCTTCTTTCTCTCTCCATTCTAATTCTTCGTTATGCTTCATCATTGTATTTCATCCTATTCACTTAAGTGACCTATTTTAAATTTGTAAAAGTATTTTATCAAAATTATAAGAGAAATACTTAATTAATTGAAAATGAAAGGTCACAAGTGGAATATGGAAATGAAGAGTCATGTGAGGGAGGGGAAAGGTTAACTCAAATGGTATAAATTGGGATGACTTCCCCATTCCAAGGGATTCTGAATTTTGAATAACTCCTACTATGTAGCATTGTGGATTGTGATAGCTTGGTTGAAGATTTGTATTCATCACTACACATGGAATAAAAGCTACACTTCTTCTATGTTTTTCCTTTATTTCCCTCTTGTATGCACTTTGTAAGCATGGTGATCAAAGATAGCTTTGAATCTTCATGAATGACCCTAAGAAAACTATGTTTATGTGGGTTTTGTTTGTCTCACTAACCATTTCATTGTTGCTTTCTTCTATATTGGATGTTGAACTACTTTGGTTACTAGGTGTGAAGCTCTGCAATCTACTCATGAAAGTAATATTCCTTAAATAGTTTCCCCCCTTTCTCCTCAACATTGTAACTTACTCCTTGTAACCTCATACAAGCACTTTGCCATAGGTTTAGTGGATTGTCCTGTGTGATCCTAGACCAATTTGGCCACATTTATATTAGGCTTAGGATTAGTTACATTCAATAATGAGAGTTTTACCATTCAACGCAGAGGAGTGCAACTTTGTGAATGTTGGTAGAGACACTGATTTGTCCACACGACAAATTTTCTTAGCAACAATTTTTGGTGACTCACTGGGAAGATTTTCCTAAGTGCACCCAAAAAGGAATCTCTGCCCAAAAAATCATAAAATATAAAAAGGATATATTCAAAAAATACAAAAAATACAAAAAGAATAAAAATAAAGGAAGTACTTGGATGATCAAAAGCCTCTTTGCAATCCTAATTGAGAAATCTACACTTTTCAAGAGTTGAAGAAGAAGTAGTTGAAGCAAAAATACCATGGCGAATGAAGAAAGAGAAAGACCCCAACCCATTGTTCCATGGGGAAGGAATACAGGTCCACTTGCTCTTGCACCTCCTCTTCATGATCTTCCAACGTGTTCCCGCAAGAACCTTCCAAAATTCAAAGGTGATGACACACAGCTTCCTGAAGAGCACGTAACAACTTTCATCACTGCATGTGGTGTGTTGGGTGTCGAACATGAAGACATATCTGTTATATTGTTCATGGAATATTTGCAAGAAAAGGTAGCCGAATGGTTCTATTTCTTACTAGCAAGGTCTATCACTTGTTGGAACGATATAAGAACCAAATTTGAAGCCAGATATAAAACTACAAAAGACTGTTAGGATCTCTTAGTTCAACTAGCTACAAATGAAGAAGGAATCTATATAATCTATGAGAGACTTCATAGCTAGGTATAACTAGACAATCGAAGGATTCCTGAAGATGTTGTGCCTTCTGATAATAATCTAAAAAGATTCTTTATCAGTTCTATGCAACCATGAAGTTGGGTTCTTCCTAAGAAGATCTCAACCTAGAGATTTGAAAGAAGCACAAGATTATGCTATTGAAATAGATGATGATCTAATCTTGTTTGGTAAGGTAAAGAATCCCCATGGTAAACAAAAAGGTCAAATTTCGAGTTCAATATCCACTGATCTTGTGATTCAAAAAATGGCTAATGATATGTTTTCCATGAAGAAACAACTCTCTCAGATCATAGAGCACCTCAAAGGCTCACCTTGGAAGCCCCGCTAGTCAATGTAATGTACGGGAGCTATGAGGACAAAGAAGAAGAAAGTTTTGAATATGAAGAGGAAGGAGAAAGTGAATATGCTAGGATCGGTTTTGTGAATGCACACTTGATGATGAGGAACCCACTGATAGTTACTCATATGTAGTATTCACCCAATCCCAAAAGGAGAAAAAAGGATCCTCTTCCACTACCCAAACTAAGAAATTGAATCCTCCAATGGAAACTCTGAGAAAAATAACAATGAAAGGAGGATCATCAAATCCTACTTCAACAAGGATAACTGAGAAGAAGCATGAAGCCACCCCAACCAAGAATCCTTTTGCCTCTTCAAGTAAGTCCTCTTCTACTTCTCTTGGAAAATCAGTTTCTAAAAACATCTGTGTTAATGCTGCCATAACCCATGATTTTCCCACCACCTCTTCATCCTTAGATATCATTGACCATTTCAAAATTCCAAGATCCAAATGTATGTGTTTGAATACTTAAGAACTCATCCTAAAAAATTGGAGAGACTCATTCAACATGTCAAAGGTAGTAGCCCTATTTCTAAAGATACCTCCACTAAAGAACCACCACGTGCATCCCAATCCACTCCATCTATGAATTTCCTCACTTCCACACCCTCTACATCTAAGAAGGTTGATCTATTCTACATTGCCTTATTAGTCAACGGGTACAAGCTAAATAATTACATCATTGACTCTGGTGCCTTAGACAACGTCATGCCCACAAAAGTTGCTAAAGCTCTTGGTCTCTCCCTTTCCTCTACCTCTGGTAAATGTCTCTCCATGGAGATGAAACAAGTGCCTCTCGTCGGACAAGTCAAAGATGCCGAGGTAGCATTGGTGGACTTCCTTGACAAGAAAATCACAATGAGAATCCTTGTAGAGACATGCCCACCTCATATGGTATGTTGTTGGGCCAAAGCTTCTGCCGAGATGTTGGAGGAGATATGTAGTTGAATTGGTGCACACCACCATCCCAATCAATGGTAAAACAAAGAAACTACTTCCCATCGAAAAATTAAGTATATTGTTCAACAACGAAATGACCCAATGACAGACATACCATACTACAATTTCAAACTTGGAAAATTCTTCATGACCTTCAAAGAAGATCTTGATTTTCCCTTATTGGTGGAGGAATTTCCAAGCATCATAGAGCCATTCAAAGAACACAACGAAGAGTTGATGAAATTCAAGTTTGAAAGGGTGTAATTTTCATGGGACGAAGGTGTAGACAAAGTTATTGCAGTGGATGTCAAGGTTGGTGATGAGAACCTTGACTTGCAATAAAGAAATCTTGAAGTAATGAGATATGTAGACCAAGAAGAAGGAATGATGCTCAACACCTTCTTAATAGACAACTTCAACGTTTTCAATGATTCTCCTGAGGATCAATATGAGTCTTCATGTGATGAATGTTCCAATGAACTTGAAGGCTTCTCTTTCTCATTGGAAGAAGATGATGGGGAATGCAAGAATGGCAGCGTACCTTCACCTCTCAAACTTGAAATGGAGCATACCCAAGAAAATGATGATTTCACTATGGAAATGGACCTCTCAATTTTCAGCGATCAAGAATGGGAAGATGAAGATGACGAAATTTTAGCTCCAATGTTGTGCTCATTTCCTTTTCATGAGGATGGAAACATTCTCAATGAAAAATGGAGAAACAAATTGTTGCTTGATCCTAAAGTTGATTTTACTCAAAATGGAAACCTTCTCAATAGATTTCAACTTTTAGTGCTCGCCCGATCAAGAGATGGATGCCCTCAACACAAAGATGGAGGATGAAGCCCAAAATGGACAAGGCAAGGAAGATGACAATTTTCAAGGTTAGAGACCCGATTTTGAACTCATTCTCTTTCCAAGAGGGTAATGTAATGAAAGTAACACACTTTGTATAGGGTAGTGCACAAAAAATATTTGGAGCATGAGAAAGGTCACTTCATGGAACAATTAAAAGAAGATAAAATCAGGAGGAGTGACATGATGCCAAAATTCATGAGACATCTGTTTGAGAATCAACCCATGAAAACAATGGTCATGAAGTAGATGCATAATGAAGAAAAAATGTCTTATAGTAAAAATGAAAATGGCAAGTCAAGAACAATCAAGGTATGTCTTCATGACAATGGAAAAAAACAGCAAATGAAAAGAACCTGAAATACAAGGAGAAGCTGGAAAGAAGGTGTCAAAGTAATGAAGGAGGTGGAATGTACAAGCAAGCTAGCAATTAAGATAGATTTCTCAAGAAGATGAGAAGAGGTTCATACTTCAGTGAACCTATCAATGGATTTTCAGAAGAATGACATTCAATGACACCCGTTTACGAGTAAACACTCAATTCAAATTTGCACTTTAGTGAAAGCGGGTCGTCCCCGCATGTACATAGGTGATTTAGGTTGTTCCCTTGTTTCTATTATGTTTCCTTTCCCTTTTATGTTTCCCTTTTCATTTTTACGTATTTTTGTGTGTTCAATAAAGAAAGTTGTGTAGCCTATCTTTCTAGTGACTCCATAAAGCCCAACGGATAAGGCACTGGTCCACGAAGAAAAATTGAGATTCTAGGATTCTCATGTTATGTACTCACCGTGCTTGACCCGAACATGTCCCTAAGCTAGAGCTAGTTGTTGTCATGCAAATGTGTAACAAGAAAAATTCCAATTTTCAAGCACGACAATGATACCCCTATGTGAAAATTTTCAAAAAAGGGGTTCTCAAGCCTAGGCAATGCAAAGTGTTAAAAAAACACCTGAGCTTCGAGAAGCAATTCCGAGAGTTCTATAAAGAGTTAGGAGATAAAAATACATTTTTAGAAAGGTAATTTAGAGCTTTACAAGATGGTGGAATAATATTTTCACAACACATAGGCACAATATGTTTATATCCAATTTTTCTCATGCTCAGTCATGGATTGAGAACAAAATCCAATTTTTCAGGGCACAAATGGAGGAATCAAGAGATGAGACTCCCACCATTGGATTTATAAGGACATTTTTAGTCAAATTCATATTAAATTTCACCTTGATACTCATTTGGGAGCTCAATATATCATCATTGCAAGTTGGCCTCAAGGTAAGCTCTCACACTTAGCCAATTCTTGAAGTGGACATGTGTCAGCTCCAGGAGCCTAGCACATTTTGATGTTTTTGTCATCACTTTATCAAAGGTTCATGAGGGACATGAAAATGTGCCCAACCATTTTCAGCCCTCTGATCACCCATAGGACCCTTCGCATCGCCCGCTCAGCCCCTAAGAGTTAGGCCTTCCTACATAGGAGACTACTACTTCGGGTAAGCCACAATCGAAGAGGCTGCAAAGAAGTTTTGGTGAACACAAAGGGAGTATCATAGGTAAATTCATCGAAAAGGTCATCTCGGCCCACAATTAATACTTACTAAAAATAGTAAGTGATTCCATAAGACCCTATTATAAATATCTAGTTGGTCTGAAGCCAAGAGGAACACAATAAGAAGAAGGAATTTAAGCTACCATATCTACTTGAGGTTGGGAAAATCTAACTTGTACACTAAACAAAAATATTAAGTTGCCCCACGGGTACTTAGTAAAAATAACAAGTTGTTCTCAAAGGGAAAGTTTGGCATAATGAGACATAGAGGGATAATCATTCAGGTCGATATCACCATGTGGGGTCCAAAGAGGAAAACTCTGACACTTGCTAAAGATTTTAAGTTGTTCTTTCCAAATGTAGTAAGTGTCAAGGAAACATGAATTTCAAGTGCACAGGCTGGTATAGTTTCTTAGGTGTGATCAATCATGAAGAGATGGCAGTTTTCATGGTTTGGAATGATCGTCTCATATTACCGAACGAGACATCCATCATGGCAAGTAATTCATCGCGAGGAGTGTTTTTCCTTTGTCCCTTCCTCTCTTCCTCTCTTTCGCTCTCTTCTTTCTCTCTCCATTCTAATTCTTTATTACGCTTCAACATTGTATTTCATCCTATCACTTAAGTGACCTATTCTAAATTTGTAAAAGTATTTTCTCAAAATTATCATAGAAATACTTAATTAATGGAAAATGAAAGGTCACAAGTGCAATATGTAAATGACAAGTCATGTGAGGGAGGGGAAAGGTCAATTCAAATGGTATACATTGGGATGGCTTCCGCATTCCAAGGGATTCTAAATTTTGAAGAAATCCTACTATGTAGCATTGTGAATTGTGATAACTTGGTTGAAGCTTTGTATTCATCACTATACATGGAATAAAATCTATACTTCTTCTAATTTTTCCCTCTATCTCCCTCTTGTATGAACTTTGTAAACATGATGATCAAAGAGAGTTTTGCATATTTGATGAATGAGCCTCGAAAACTTTGTGTTTATGTGGGTTTTGTTTGTCTCACTAACCGCTTCATTATTTCTTTCTTCTATATTGGATGTTGAACTACTCCGATTACTAGGTGTGAAGCTCTGCAATCTACTCATGGCAGTAATCTTCCTTAACTAGTTTCCCCCTTTCTCCTCAATGTTGTAACTTACTCCCTTGTACCCTCATACAAGCACTTTTCCACAGGTTCAGTGGAGTGTCCCTGTGTGATCCCCACCAATTTGGCCACCCACAACATTTAGATTAGGATTAGGATTAGTTACATTCAATAATGGGAGTTGTACCATTCAATGCAGAGGGGTGTAGCCCATGAACATTGGTGGAGACACTTGATTTTCCACCCAAAATTTTTCTCTCCAACACCACTTTAATGCCTTCCATGACCCTATACACCTACGCTGTCATTGGAGACAAATCTAGGCCCAAATTTGTAAATTAGGACACATAGTATAAAAGAGAATAAGTTACCCCCATATTCTCCCCATGTTCTCGCATGTTGAGTAGAAATTAAATAAACCTTAAATGCACCGAAATATAGCCAAATAAAAGAGACCATCCCCCCAATATCCTTGAAACTAAAACTAAGTGTTATAGAGAAGAAGGAATGAAATGATTCATGCCCCTTGAAATGGTCTAAAATTGAGTCACATGAGTATGAAATTTTGTGAAAAACATGTTATTATAGGTGAAAATATGAATTTTATGAGAAATTTATTATAACTACCCTGGGAAAAACTATGGACATAGATCATACATCATACGGTCTTGGCTATAACGTACATTTTTTTACCTTATGTTTTTTTGTTAAATTTTAGTGTTTGATGTTGTTTCTAAGTAGTTTTTACTCATTCCTTTCTATTTTTGAGCCTAGAATTATGTGTCTATTTTAGGTGTAGAATATACACGAGATGAATGCCCCCTTTTTGAGGTATGTGTGATAAAAAATTGAGTGCGTAGACCAAAAAAATAGATGTGTAACCATGTCCGATAAGTCGATAATGAGGGTTGATGTGGTGGCCACAAGAATTACTTGTATTTGCGAGAGAGGATGTGTATGGTGGAGACCATGACACACAACAAGAGAAACAATGGAAACAAGAATAATAGTAGCAATAATATCAATAATAAAACTAGTCGTAATCAACAATATTAGTGTATATGTAAGTGCAAAGATAATAATAATGTTACACAAAAAAGCACAAAGTGTGAAAAACATGGGACACCAATGGTATCGTAAGACAATCAAGGCCCTTAAGCCTATAATCAAGAGATGTAAGGTCATGTAAGAAATACATGATACCACAAACATGGGGCAACCACAATGTCACAACACAAACAAGGTCCTTAGGCCATAATTAAAGTATAAAACAAACAACTACACACACAACTAACAAGCATGTATAGAAGATAAAAGTATCATAATGTGATGAAATGGCATAACAAGTGATATATAGAAGCATGTGAAACAATAACTGTCAACACCACACAAGACACATGTGTTAGTCATGTTAGTTTAAAAGATAACAAATACACTATGTATGTAATCAAGCATAACAAGGAAGTGAAAAGGCATTATAATGAAATAATAACACCTAGTTTGTGTGGAGGGATGCCCCCAAAAGAAGTATGTAAGGAACCACAATAGCTCCCATAATCATGTATTGATTTGTATGTCTTGCATCATGCTCAATATACCCCATGAACATGTGTGTAAAGAATAAAAATGTTATCTATCAAACCAGAAGGATAAACAACATGTATAATGTAAAGTGCTAATAATATATGCTAGAGAACAAGTCATGATTTTTACATTTTTGAAAATATTTAAATGTTTTACTTTTTATGATTATATCGGTTTTATTGTATTTTCTAGTGCATAGCTATGTACAAGAAAGGGATAACATGAAATCTATCCAATAATAACCTCCTAAGGAGGTGAATCAACAACTGCAAATGATGGAGGCTCGAGCCTCAAATGTGCCAAAGAATGTGACTCAACTTCTAATGGAACAATGGTAGTAATATGTGCCAAAAGGTCTTAGGAGAAGGGTAGTGTATAATAGTGCGACAACTAGGATGTGATGTATGAAATTTGTATGTTGGACTAGTAGAATAAGTACTCCTTAAAGAGTGATGAGGATATGTAGAGTGATATTGTGCACTAAAGGATTGATGGGGCATCCTATCAAAATGTAAGCCAATAGAGGAAATATGTGGGGAGGAAGGGCTAGTCTGGAGGTCGAGGAATACTAGAGCTATGTAAATCAACATGTATAACCAAAGTTCTAGTATAAGACCTAGGAGGACTAGATTTATGTGAATCAATGTGTGAATCCAAATACCTATCATAAGATCTATTAGAGCTATGTGAATCCGTGTGTGAATCCAAGGACGTATCCATAGATGTACTTTAGGAGCCGGGATAGAGGCGTGGGAGAATGACTAGGCATTTAGGGAAAGAGCCTCAAAAGGGCTTACCTCAAATAAAAATAACTTATTGATTATGAATGAACTTGATACACTGGTGAATAAATGACATGATAACCTTAATAGCATGTAACTTGAGGGATACCTAGATGTAAGGTACCAGAACTAAGAGAATTAACAACCAACAATGAAACTTATGTGATAATAATACCAATAGTGACAGTAATACAATACTATGACAATGAGGATAATAATCGAATATAAGTGTAATGTCCCCAATTCTGAGTAAATGGCCAAGGATTTTTTTCATTTGTCTTAGCCTTGGACATACCCGAGGGGCTAACGATCTTTGGAGGATATTGGGTATAGATGACTTATTACCACATTACTTTTTGTTATATTTTGTCGTTGACATTAAGTGGGTGACTTGGTGGTAATAATTGTTATATTTTGTCGTTGGGGGCTCATAGTACTTTATTATTCTATTTCTTCATTGGGGTGACTTATGGTACTTTATTATTCTATTTCTTCGTTGGGGTCACTTAAGTCACTTTTAGTCCCACATGGAGCTCCCAACTTGGAAAAAGGTAATGAAAAGTTATATAAGGAGATTTGGGGAGTGTTAGAGCGTATCCTTGCATACCTAATTATTTCCTTTCATGTGTAACTGTTGTTTGCAAATCTATAGCTTGTGGAGTGAAATCCCACAGGAACCCTAGCTTCGGTGGTGAGAGATCCATCCCTAGCTAGCAGGGCATTCTTCGGTAGTGAAAGATCTACCCTAGCTTGTCATTTTGGAGCTGTTTTCAGGGCTGATTTACAGAGATATTTTTAGAGGTTTTAGAGATAGGGTTTTGGGGGGTTTTGAGATAATTTGTGAAGATAATCAGTGGGTTTTTAGATCAGACTTATGCAGCAATAAAGAAAGGGTTTGGCATCATTTTGAGAGGATTTCAAAGGGTTTTGACCATCTACCAAAAGGGTGACTTGTTTTGGAGATTGCAGCCTTTATTTGGAGGGTTTCAGTCAGCAATTTTAGATCGAGGGTTGAAATATCATCTCTTATATTTGTAAATGTTATTTCCAAAGTTTCATAGTTTTTGAACTTGTATTCGGGAAGATATGAATTTTAGAAGTTTTCCAATGTTTAGGGAACACATAATAATTTTAAACTGGCAGCGTTATATTATCTGAAAAATTCCAAAAATAATTTTCTTCTGTTCTTTATAATATTAGCAAGATCTCTTTAAATTTTCAAGTGATTTGAGTGGATATTTTGGGAGTTATTAATTTTCTTGATTCACCGCCTAATCGGTAAAAATCTGCAAAACCAGTATTTTCTTTGGCTACAATTTTTAATATTTTGTGTTATTTAAGTGGTATCCCACAAGGGATATTTCAGTGGTATCAGAGCTATTGTTCCTCCAGCCTGTGTGGGTTAAATATGGCAAATTGGAAAGATCTCAATGTGGGTTTTATGAAGAAAATGTTCATCAACATGGTGAAACAATAGAAACCACTAACCTTTACTTGAGCCAGCTCACTCAGAGTTTGAATCAAAGAAAATTTGGGGACAATAAGGATAAAGGTGAGAACAGTGATAAAGGGCAGCCAATAGAGGTGATTGATGAGGATTCTTGTTGGAGGAAATACCAATCTTTGAGTAAGGGTTTCAGAGATAATTTGTCATTTCTAGATTATTGCATGATGAAGATTGGTAGCAAGCCCAAGCGAGATCATCATATTCCACTACCTGAATTACAAAAGAACTCATTTGAACAACCAATAACAACACCACATGAGGTAATTTCAGATGATGGAGATAATGCTGATCCAAAGATGATTGAATACCAAGTGAAAGAAGAAGAAGCTTCTAGAGAAAAAGGTATGACTTTTAATGAGAAAAATATTTGTGGCAAGAAGGAACAAACATGGTTGGTTGGTTGCAAAATTGAAAAAGATATTTCAATCCAAAAGGTACCTATCAATCCTCCAAAGAATAAGTCATTATCATATGGGATGGATTTACCAAGCAGTAATGAGCATAAATTTGTGAAAGGTGTTGATTCTTGTTCCACTTATTCTCCATCTAAAATCATGAATCACAATAGGGATGGTGTTGTTTTGGAGGTTTCTAAATCAGCAATAGAAGGTGAACCTTTTGATGATATTCTTTATAAGGAGGTTAGTAGTAGCATGGATTTATTTCATCATCTTCATTTTATATCATTACAACAGTTTTATCATGATGGTATTCAACCTATTGTCGATAAGAATGCTAAGAATTTGGTACATCAAAGTCAAGTCATCATGGAGACAAAGAGTGATGATCTTCTTTATGAGGAGATACAAGAGAAGCAAAGATGGAAGACCTTACATGATACAAGGGTTCATGGGCATTATAAGGTATGGGATCCTGGTAATATGTTGCAATTATCCAAAACTATGAATTCTGATTTTGAAAACTTTGTGACTGATTTCATAAGAAAAAGAAGGAATTCAAATGTGTCTTTTGGGATTACAAGTGTTGGAAAGCATGATTTCTTCATTGGAGACTCTAGCGAAAGAAGGGAGAGTACCTCTCAAGGTACTAGCATTGGTTTCTCTCGATTCTAAAAAGGGTAAGAGAATATTTTTAATCATCTTCACTTCTTTGGACTATGTATAACAACATGACCATAAAGAGAGGATACAATACTTTATTAATAGATCCCATGACTGATTTTTATACTACGCTACATGGTGGAACCCTTGGAAGGGTTAGTGGGGGTGTTTGGTCCTCAAAGTGCTCGAAGAATCAAGGTACAATTTGTTGTTAAAAAAGAAGATTTGAATTCAAGGTGCATTCACGACTTTAGCATCCTAAGGTATGATAATGGTTACCATTTTCCTAGCTTGTTGAGTTATCCTATGTTGTTTCCATGTTTCTATTATTTGGGACAACATTTACATGCTTGGATGATTGAGGAAGACTATTTCATAATCACGTCTCAAGGTATGCTAGATGGGATAAAGACATCCTCCATTCACATTGCTCTTGATTCAGCTAATAAGCATATGTTGGCAAAGAAAATAATGTAGGAGCTCATGATATTGAAAGGACATGAGGTATGTGGTATATTTATTGTGGTTGAATTTGCTAGAGGTAAAATTGTTTTTAGGATGCAATGGTTGCATGATGTTAAGGAAGACGATGATGTATGGGTTGAAAAATCAAAGGAGAATGAAGATGTTGATCCTATATTAGAAATTTTGAGTTGTAAAGGTATGATGAGCAACCCCAATTATGCTATTTCAGATGTGTTGTCTTCTCTCATGACGAGAATCAATGGGTACAACAAAAGGTATGAAGTTCCTTATGATAAAGTTTATGGATGCATGAGTTCTAATAGTGATTTCCCTTTCTCTTGCATTTACGATGAAATGAAAATATGGGGAAAGAGAATAAAGTATGATGAGGGAGCATGCATGTGTATTCCCAACATAGAAGGAATTGTTGAGTTATGTCCATGGAAAGATATGTCTTGTACAAAGAATGTAACTCATTTTTATTGTCATTGAGAGATGTGAAGTACTTGAATGTGTTTGTACATTTGGTTTACTTGAAGTTGGAATCATTCATTGGACATATTGGCTTCCATCTTTTGGGAAATTTGCATTCATCCCTCATGTGGATAAACTGAAAAATTTCAAGGAAAATAAAGAAATCATATTTCGTGGTATACAAGGGTAGATTGCAAAGATGTGATTGGTGAAGAAAGAAGCATGTCGTTGCAGTGGTTGGATTGTGAAGGAACTTAGCCTATTGTGGATCATGGTGACATCACAAGGTATGAGATAAGTGGGATATTTGATGAATCCTATTCGACAGATTTTTACTGCGCAATACAGAGCACACCATGATGACTTATGTGGAGAGTGAGTCGGATGATGTTGAATTGGGGAGTGAGTTAGATATGATGGAGACTTTGACTCTAGATGGGGTGAGTGAAGTCATGGATGTGGGTGTAACCAGGTAGTGTTGCGCAAGAGACAATTACGAGTTTGGGATTACGAGGTTTAGATCATTCAATTTTATCATTATGTTGGTTATCCGAGGTTTGAATATATTGGAGATCTCACTTGCTTGTTGAGTACTCCAAGAACCGACACACTTTTGAGATTCTAGATGGTCACATACAGGATGACAACTATAAATTGGAGGATGAGATGATCTTCTATTAGGGAAAATTGTACCTTGTGTCAAATTCATGGTTGAGGATGAAGATATTACGACATGTGCATTGTTCTTTCGTGACTTGGCACTTGAGCTTCGATGAGACCTACAGGTTCATGTCAAAGAGGTTCATATGGCATAGGTTGAGGGAGGATATCCTCAACTTTATACATGCATGTACGGTTTGTCACTATGAAAAGTCAGAGCTTATGGGTTCATCATTTTTGAGTCGACATGGGATAACACTCCTATGTATTTTACTACTTCTATGCCCAGTGAGCACTTCTCCCATGTGTTAGTCAGTGGAGAGACGAAATTGACTCATGGTTATTTAGTAGGTTCACATTCAATGCAGGAGGTGGACTATGTGGAGCTGATATTGCCGGTTGACTATCTACTGGAGTCTTGGGACTTTTCCCCCATGGGACACATTGAGATACATATGAGGAGCATTTCTCTCACACGAGTGTAGGTCATGTGAAATAATTAGCACCATTTGTGCATATACAGGTTGTTTCACAGGTTGATTCAGGGGATTCTACAGGATTCAGAGTGGACTTTCATACCCAGGAGTTGATTGGAGAGGCAGTGAGTGATCACATGATGACAACCTTGCATTGGCAGGGATTGGATAGATTGGCAATTTTGGTGTGGGTACTAGTGGAGAGTCAGTGTGGGCATCATACTACTTCAGGAGCAACATTGTTCTCTACATGGCATGGAGAGCATGATGACTACATGGGGTGTCTTGGTTACTTCGCATCACACTAATCATTAGTTATTTGCATCATGGTAGGGTAATGCTTGGAACCAAGCATTTATCGGGAGGGAGGGCCTGTAATGTCCCCAATTCCGAGCAGATGGCCTAGGAGTTTTTTTTCATTCGTCTTATCCTTGGACATACCTGAGGGGCTAATGATGCTGGAGGCTATTGGGTATAGATGACTTGTTACCACATTACTTTTTTTTATATTTTTTCATTGACATTAAGTGGGCGAATTGGTGGTAATAATTGTTTTATTTTGTCATTGGGGGCTCATAGTACTTTATTATTCTATTTCTTTGTTAGGGTGACTTATAGTACAGTTAGTGCAAAATCACAACACCCCTAAATGAGTTCTAAAAATATTATTTTCTAAGGTAGAATCATCTGGTGTGATTGCGATAACATTGAGCTTTCCCAAGGTGTGGAACCTTACAAAAGTGGGAAAGCTCTGATTAAAGGATGGTTCCTATTCCTCTGTTTAGGTGCATACGTGAGAACTTACAAAGGATTTATCTCTATACCTAATCTAAAACTTACCAAGGAGACAGGGAAAAAGGGATATAAGAAATAAGAAATAACTAAGCTACAAGGTGATGCACTGAAGGAATGATGAACACTAGTTTTCCAATAGACACAAACCAACCAAATGCATACGATAACCAAGCACATATAATCAAATTTATAATGAAAGATCAGATGAAAGAAAAAGGGACAAGAAAGGATCTAAAGTCGATCACAGACGTGTTTTATTGCTCTGCAGATTGATACAATACATTACAAAGTGGCCAAAAGGCGAACTTATTACGGTTTAGTGGAAGGTCGAAACCCCACGAGTTTCTTTTCCCAAAAGAAAAGGGGAGCCTGCAAAACAAGGAATGTCCAACCCTTTACAATGAATCCCGCCCCTGTATTTATAGATTCAATCAGAGAGGAGAAAGAGAGGGAGAAGCGGGAAAAGCAGGTTGAAGCTCAACCACTATTGTTAATGCCTTTGACAAAATATCCCCCAAATTTGTCTTTACTGCATCAATCCTTGGTTTGGTGCCTTGAAGGAAGAGGAAATGATGGAACAAATCAAATCTGATCTGGTTGTTGAGGCAAGGAGATCCTGCATTAAAAGCTTGAAGACGTTTCTCCATTTTTCACCTACTAGGGCCACATGGCAGCCTGGCACTCATTTGGGCTTCCCTTTTTGGATTCATCTTTGGAGAAACACCATTAGGACACATGGTTCTTTCCATTGCCTCCTCCACACTTAGTTGATTTTGGACCTTTCTGAACTATTTTGAATCCAAGGACTTTAGATCTTCACCATTTCTTCCCCTTTATTGCTCCCGGGTTCCTCTGCAAAGACCGCCCCTTCTTTTCTGACCCTACTATTCCATTGTTGAATCCCTCTGTGACCTATTTATAGATCTAAACGAGTTTTCTCAGGTTCTTCCCCAATGGGGTCATAGCTGATTCGATATTTAGCCCTGGGGCAAAATATGGATAACAGTACTTTATTATTCTATTTCTTTGTTAGGGTCACTTAAGTCACTTTTAGTCCCACATGGAGCTCCCAACTTGGAAAAAGGTAATGAAAAGTTATATAAGAAGATTTGGGGAGTGTTAGAGCGTATCCTTGCATACCTAATTATTTCCTATCATGTGCAAATGCTGTTTGCAAATCTATAGCTTGTGGAGTGAAATCTTGTAGGAACTCTAGCTTTGGTGGTGAGAGATCCATCCCTAGCTAGTAGGGCATTCTTCGATAGTGAAAGATCTACCCTAGCTTGTCATTTTGGAGTTGTTTTTAGGGCTGATTTATAGAGATATTTTCAGAGGTTTTAGAGATAGGGTTTTGGGGGTTTTGAGATAATTTGTGAAGATAATTAGTGGGTTTTCAGATCAGACTTACGATAGCAATAAAGAAAGGGTTTGGCATCATTTCGAGAGGATTTCAAAGGGGTTTTGACCATCTACCAAAAAGGGCGACTTGTTTTGGAGATTGCAGCCTTTATTTGGAGGGTTTCCAGTTGGCCATTTTCATATCTAAGGGTTGGAATATCATCTCCTATATTTGTAAATGTTATTTCCAAAGTTTCATATTTTTACACTTGTATTCGGAAGATATGAATTTTAGAAGTTTTCCACCGTTTAGGGCACACAATAATTTTTGGCAGCATTATATTGTCCGAAAATTTCTAAAAATAATTTTATTATGTTCTTTATAATATTAGCAAGCTCTCTTTAAATTTTCAAGTGATTTGAGTGGATATTTTGGGAGTTATTAATTTTCTTCAGTTCGTTGCCCTAACTGGTAAAAATCTGCAAAAATTAGTATTTTATTTGGCTGCAAATTTTCAATATTTTGTGTTATTTAAGTGGTATCCCATAAGGTATATTTCAATAATCTTCCGTTCATAGATACCAAGATATTGAAGTAATGACCAAGAACAAATATTATCTTTGATATGTAGATCAACCAATTCACCATGTATAGGTACTTGATGAATAAAGACATGAATAGACAATGTATTAGAAATAAATGTGTCATCTATATCGGAGTCATTGAAAGTAATGCATGGTGTAGAAAGTGGTATATGAGTAATAGTTTCAATCATAACATATAAGGGATGATCATAAGATGACAGTGGTGGTACCATGCGATGAACATTATACACTTCAGAAGTAGATGTATCACTTCTATGCTTAGGTAGTGGATCATCAAATATATTTAACTTAGAATTTTCATTTGTTGGCTAAGAAGATTCAATGGGATCATCCCATTTAATGGAATTAAAGTTAATAAAGGTTATGAATAACATGATGAACCTTTATGCATCTATCTATATAATGACCAATACATTGATGATAATCACAATATGATTTGGCATCAAAACTCTTACATTTAGGTTTGCTTGCATCAACATCAGATGGTAGAGGGAGAGACACGATATTGCACTCAAGTAATTATTTTAAGAAAATATGAGGAACACATGGTAAATGTGTAAAATTTCATCATGTGGATTGTAACTGTAGCTTAATAGGTTGATTAATAACACAAACAATGTCTTTAGGAGAATCCTTAACATCATTATTCTTACCCTTAAATGTAGATTTGCTTTGAAATTTATGACTAGATGTATTAGGAATGCTAACAACATACTTGAGCTTATTTATATGTAATAACTTAGCTTCACACTCTTTTAGTGTATGCCATAGATGGTCAAATGATCTAAATTTTTCAAACATGACCGATTCTTACAAAAGAGGAAGTAAGATTTGTGTAAAAGGGTCTTATGAGTCAATATCAACTAGGATATTATTTATCTTTTTAAGCATGGTCGATAACACAAAAAGTAATCATTGATATGTTTGTTAGAGGTATGGTGTAGCTTATACATTTGTGCGTAAGTGATTATGCTACAATGATAAATATCCTAGCCTAATCTAATGTAAGTTTGTAATAAATAATGAATAAACAAATAAAGGAAATAACTCAAGCAAACTAAGCAATGAAATACAAAAACCTAGTGTGTAAAGAGGGTTAGAAGAGCCTTAACTAATTCGAAGGGTTGCGATATTGTGTTGCGGTGGAGACCGGCCAAGCAGGGGAGTGGAGAATCGTCATACAAAAGCCCAAAAGCTATAGATCTGGGTGATTTGACTAGAATGGGCTGCCTAGAGAAGGATAGGGGCACAGGGTGCTCTGGTTTGAATTTCGAGCACCACCGTCCGCATAGATGGTCGAAACCTAAATTTTCGTGGTCGTAAAATGTGTCTGCACTTAGTTTCTTCTTGTCACTGTATGTCACTAAAATTCGCTAGATGTCTTCATAAACTTGCAATAAAGGGATCACATGTAAAACCCCAAACAAAGCATCAAACCATAAAAATAAATATGCAAATGAAGGGGTCGAGACTATCCTCAACTACCGAATGGATGGACTTATCACCGAGCATTGCACTATATCTCGGACTCCAATATAGTTTTGTGTGTGTGTTCGGAATTATGCCCTAGGATGCTCTTACGCATGTCGCACTTGACATAATGAGTAAGTATCTAGATGTAGAATGCAAATAATGTATGCATGGAATAGAAGAAACTCCCATTCTATGAAGTGTGATGTAGATGAATTGGTCTTTGTCCCTTGTGACGGAGCTAGATGGATGCAAATGGAGCTATAGATGCCTTTGATGGATCTAACCTTAGGTGGCGCCAGACAGTGTTTAGTGTTTGGCCCCTTATTATAATCACATAACTTTATATTTATATGATTCCCTTTGCTTGAATTTTGTAATTAACCCCGAAAAGGTCGACTACCAAAAAGATAAGATGTTCAAACAACTAGAAATGACCCAAAAGTGTGAGTCAAGTGCGCGAGAGGACGGGGATCCCGACACTCGGCATCTTGGCTTAGTGCTCTAGTCTAAAAAGGTAAAACTAAAGTATGAGAAGACATACTAGGCCATTAAAGGTGTAAGACCAAAAGTAGCAATAGAAAGCAACACAAGATGGCCAAAGACATGAGTTAATTATTACTTTTCGTACTTAGGAACCATATGAATAGTAGTATGTGATCAAGACTAGATAATTACCCAAAGTGCGTGATTTTGTGTCCACAATAAGAAACCTTATCCCCATTGTTGATAGAAAATTATGCCAAAAATTATTTCCATTGTGGTGAAAGAACACATAATATGAGTGGGGAGATCATAAAACCATTGCAATGCAAAGTCATTAAGGGTCCTGAGGAACAACTTGGTAAGAAAGATGTCATAAGAGGCATAATCAATGCAAGCCACATGAAATGACTTAAGATGTTATGGGAGATCACCTTTTCCATCATAGATATGAAGTTTAGGAGCAAAAAAACCAAGAGGAAAAGGATAAGAGGCTACTTTAGGAGCTAGTGGATTATGTAATAATTGAGTAGAGTCCATAGCATGAGGAGACTTGGATACACCTTGTTGTAATTGTAATATTTGAGCTTGTAACATGTGAACAAGGGTTTCAAGAGCTTATGTGCCAGATGAAGAATCATGCAAACCATTAGATATGGGAGGTGTAGTAGTAATAGTGGTTGCATGAATAGGCATAGAGACATTGTGCATCAGAATGTTAGGTGCCCCGAGAATGTGGACACCGTAGATGTAGGAATAGTAGATGTCTCTAAGTTAGATGATGGAGCATGTTTAAGTTGATCTTGTACTACATATAATAGGATATCAATATTAGAGGAATGTTCTTGTAAAAATTGTGCAAATATTTGGGAATTGTCATTAGTATGGTGTCGGTTATGAATTTTATAGTGAGTATTAGAATCATCACCTTTTGCATGATCGGTATTGATAGTTAAAATAGTATTAGCAAAAATATCATCATAGACTTGGGCACGGGGAGAGAGCATGGGCGGTATGGGAATCAAAAGATGTGGACAATCTACATAGATCTGCTAATGATCCTTGAGATTTGATATGATAAAACATAATATCCAAACACAATAAAACACAGTAGAGAGTCGACATGATAATTAACTTACAACATTAATAATTGAATACTATAACAATGCATTAATACTTGTAAAAATGTACACAATAAAAGTTCATAAATATATGAGATTGAGTGGACTTAGTTGATTAGAGATGATTTTGGACTAATTTGGGTGATCTAAATAATGGAACATGGATATTTGGACCTAATAATGCTTTAGAAATGGAACCGTGGCTTGAAGATGCTCAAAGCGTGATATGTAACTTTATGGGTTTTTCACATCTTTGGATATCTCCATCGCTCTCTATCGGTTATTGTCGGTGTCACTACAGTGCCTCTAAATGTTCTACTCAATCTTTAAAACCCTAACTATGGATAATAAGTCCTACAAAATAAACATTAGTTGGGTTGTAAACACCCTATTCACCGTCAATATTGTCACTACTCCAAAGAGGCCTCAAACCACACATCATTCTCCACCTAGTATGTGATATATAGCTATAGTGCAATCATATTTGACATCCTTTCTTTGAAAATGTTTGACTTGAGTTTCTCTCTTATAAATCTACTTGAGTGAGTGACTTTGAGTGCTTGAAAATGTGAGGAGTCCCCTATAATTATTAGGAAGCTTTAGACCTGTAGATGGTGCTTTATGTAGACAAAAATCATGTACTTGGGTACATTTCTAGGTCTTAAAAACATACTAGAATTTATATGATTCTTATCTTTGGCATCTTATCTTTGTCTCTTACTTTTTATCTGGTCTTACACACCCTACATCCCATCGAACTTTACTTCTTTATCTTTCATGGCTTGAAACACCAACACCCATCCAAGACAAAAAAACCTATGCATTCTTGTCCCCTCCGGTGCCCCTAACCCTTTCTTACTTTACTCACTCTTTTTGGGTCTCTTTTATCTTTTGGGAATATTTTTCACTTATGGGTTGTCCTTCTAATTGTAAATTACAAAATTCAAACAAGGGAATCATATAAATACATAGTTATGTGTTCAAAATCAAGGACCAAGCACTAAACATTACTACCACCACCTAAGTTTGCATTCTAAAGGAACTAAATCACTCAAAGGCATCCATCTAGCATCCATTCAAGGGACAAGGGTTGCATTAACTCTGCACACATTGCATAGGAGGGGAAGTTCTTTCTATTCCATCCACACATTCTACTACATTGCTACATTCTAGCTACAACTTGTTATCAAGTGTAACTTGCATAAGGGCATCATTTCTACACACACACACAAGAACTACATGGATTCTGATATGTAGTGCGTGCTGCTCGGTCATAAGTTCACTCTCGAGGTGACCATCGGGGTCAGTCTAACTCCTCATTCCACATTTTTTAGGTTTGATGTGGTTTGTGGGCTTGTGTAGGTGAACTTTTATTTTACAAAGAGTTACAAGTACCTTCGACAATCATAGAGTGAACATCAAACGATCAACTTGTAAAACCATTGTGAGACAAAAAAAAATTAAGTCTCTATGTAGTCACCGACGCCTTGAATAGTGGCCATTAGTGCCTAGACACTTCTATCTTACTATGGGTGCACGTGTCAGCTCTGTTCCTACACTCTAGATTTCATAGTGACCGGTGACGACCGTATTTGCAGGTTTGTTCATCGATCGCACCTACCCACTCACTTCCTTTCCATTCAAAAAATCAGCTAAGTTCTTCTACTTCCCTCTATCACTTAGGGTTTTATACTTTACATCTTAGTTTTCTTGTTTCATTATTGTATTTCAACATTTGTACATCATTTATTTCAATAGTTACTATGCAATACTTAGATTTAATACAAATTTTATTAAATTAATTTCCTAATGAATGTGTAGAGATATTTGTGGAGTGTAGGGAGCTTTGGGTGCCTTTTATGCTAGCTTTTACAATAGGAGTCCATAAGAGTGTCATGTATTAATGAGGTGAGTTTCGCTTGCTTATATATACTTCCAAAGGTGATTTAAGTTATAAAGGTCAACTCAAAAGGATTAAATGAAAATAAGGGAAAAATTATACGCTATGGTTAGCAAGGTATGGATGTTCCCATCGTTATTGTACATTTTTGACCCTAGTGTGACAATTTGAAGTGTGAAGTTGGAAAGCTAACCAACAAAGTTTATCAATGGATTTCATGCATTTAATTCTTAGAAGTTGTCGATAGATGAGTGTGTACGCTAAAAAAAGCTAGACAAGAGACCTAGAGATGTACCAGATAAGAATGGGTAAAGTGCACTTTTTTTTCAAGAGAGTAATGTCAAGACTAGTAGTGCTAAAGAGTAGAATTACCAAATTTGAGTGTCTATAACTTCTAAAGAGATTTGGGACTGTAATAGAGAAAATATGAGATTTGAACATGGCTAGCCTTAACAACCTGGAATTGTAATTGTAAATGCCCTTGGGTTAGGACCGTACCATTAGGTTAGGACTGTACCATATAGTCTAGCCCCTTTTACATAGTCTTTGACCTACTCAATCAACTTATACAACTTTCTGGTTTACTCCCTTCCTAGTTTTGTTTGTTGTTGTCAAACCTTAGAGTTATCACACATGCAATGAGGCTTTCTCGAATGGACTAAATACCATTTCAAACCTTATCCATAGATGAAGAGTCCTAAAAAATAAACATTATATGGGTTATGGTTACCCCTACGCACCATTGACGTTGCACTACTTGAAGAGGCCTTAAACCGCACGTTGTTCTCCACCTAGCATGTGATATCTAGATAGATCAATTATATTTGGCATTTATTTTGACCATGCTTGATTTGACTTGGATCTTGCTAAAACACTTGGAGAGAGTATGTTTGGATGCTTGTATATGAGAGATATGGCTACCTTGACTTGATTTATAACTTCAAATTTGATATGGGTGTTTCCCTAATGACCGTAGATGTGTAATTCTAACATTTGAGGAACTTTAGATGCCTTTTATAAGTGTGAAGTGAGTGCTCGGTGCATTACCTTAGGAGTTCTAAGTTAGCAAATGAGGTAATGTTTACTTGCTTATATAAAATTATGTAGGTGGTTTTTGTAGTGTACACTAGTTTTTCTATAATTTTTATCACGCCAATTCATTGTATTATTCATGATTGAGGCATTGGATATACTACTTATATGGTTATTTGATTTGGATATACATTATTTTGTCATCTCTTTATCTTGAATATGCTAACCTAACTTGGTAGGTTGTTATGTTTGGCCCATGAGGCCAATTCGTGGGTATTATTATCATCATCCAATTTTGATGTGTTGATTATAGATCTTGATGGATTTATATAATAACATGTATCTTGTAACACATTTGTGAGATGTGTCATGGTTGATTGTCATGATTTATAACATCTTGCATAATGAATAGATGAATTTGTAATTATTTAGTTAGTTGAAATGTATATATTGATTACTCGAGATGTGTGTGATTATTTCAGTTAACATCTTTTATTGAACAGGTATGATGTTTGCAATTAAGTGTGTAAGCGACATGTTAAGCCACAAGAGAATGTGGGACTCAGGGGTTACACCTCCAAGATTACACAATAGGTCGTTTAGGCCAAATCTATTTCCCTTGTTAGAATTATTTATTTTGTTATTGAATAAGGATTGAATTATGGAAATCCATCATCTTGGCATGGGTATTAGTCTTTTAGCTGGTTAGTTTGGCTTGTTTGGCTTCATCTAAATTAATTTGGTTTTATCCATCCTAATTGCTTGTTTAAGTCACTTTTTATGAGTTAAGTGTTTCCATTTGGTTAGGGAAGGTTTAATTTAGTTTATATTTGATTAATATGGTTTTGGGATACCTAATCATGGACTAGGTGGGCCCCATTACCCCTTTGAATGAGCCACTTTTTCTATAACCCGAATTTGAGCCAAAAATAGAAATTTAGAAGGGTGTTTAAAAAGTTGGGGTTCACTCTTACCCTAAATGAGCCCCATAGACCATACCTATGGGTATAGGGACTCTTCCCAAGGCTCAAAAGGCTTTTCCCTCCTTTTTGACCCCTCTCTTATCCCCATCATCATTATTTTTTGATTTTGGGTAATACTTTGGTTTTGGAGTTGCATATTTATTTATTTAAAATTCTCTTTCATTATCATCCTTGTCTTATTCTTGAAAGTGACCTTTGGATGACTTGGCATTGGGAAGTGATGTGTGAAACATCTCACCATCCCATTGGTTGTTGTTTTGAACCTTTTTCTTATTTAGCCCTCCATTTTGCAGAGTGTGAGGACTTCTTGATTCATTTTTCACTTGGATTTTTTGGGAGCTTGGAAGAGGAAGGAGCTTTTGGAGGTTGGGCTTGCATTTTGGGTGTTGGTCATCTCTTGCTTGTGAGGTAGGCCTCACATCTCCTAATTTTTCTTATTGTTACAATGTAATTCTTGATGTCATATCTCTCATGTTTGGGTGCTTGGAATATTATGTTGCATTTGTGTTAGTTATTTTTGAATCCTTTTATTTTTCTCCATCCACCCCTTTTGGGGAGTGGATTTTGGAGTGTTGGGGAAGAGGGAAGAATCCTTTTGCTCCCACAAGGCTTGATGGGAAATCCTTGTTGGGATTCCTACTATCCTCCCTTCATATGGTTGAAGTGGGAGATGGTTTTCCATATGGTTTGGAAACCATATCCCATCCTTGTTAAGAAACCTCCAAGGTTTGAAAAACCTTGACAAGGAGAATGCAAGGAGAAATAAGGTTGATTGAGAGATATGAAGGTTTTGGTGGCTTATGAATGTGAGCCTATTCTCTGCAGTATCAAAACAAAAATCATGCACATCGACAAGGTTGCACTCTAATGGTGATGACCAAGCTCCAAGTAATCGGCAAGTGAAATCAAACAACCGTAAATCATGCATAGAATAAACATGCCTACTCATTCTCATAGATAAAAAGAAGGGTACATAATAGGAGTGTTATATGACTCCCATTCCTAGAAAATCACACCCTCCATGAGAGAAAGAGGAGTTATAATTCCTACTATGGAATATAACTCTTGTTATCCAAAATATGCACTAGGGTTATTTTGGCTTTAACAAGGTTAAAAATTGACTTAGTCATTTTTAAGGGTAGAATACATTTAAATGACTATCAAATTATGCCCCTCTAAGGTACTATCATTGGCATTTTAAAACCCGTGGGAGACTAAGTTTTAAAGCACTAGTGGTTTCCATTTAAAATTCCAATAGATGTTCAAGCACCACAAATGTCTACACCATCAAAGCACTTCAACTTGTGTGATGCAAAGGGAACATGTGGCGGGATTAGGTCCCTTCATAACATTCAAGTTTCATGGACTTCAAGTTCTTGAAATGATCCAAAACGTATAATTTCTTCGAGTATGAGAAATAACCAAGTCAAAAATCAGCGTAGTCAAAAGGGATATGTGGTGGCATTTCTATGGAGCCAATAACTTCACCGATGAACAAATAGAAGTTGTGACGCGAAAGCGGTAACCAATGAACCCGACAACCAAAAATTTGAGGACATGTGGAGCCTTCTCATTGGTTTACCTTTCACGATCGACATTGCGAAGGGGCATGGAAATTTTCTATTGGATCATTCTTCGCAATAGTCGAAGGGGCTATAAAAGGTATGACACATTCAAGGTGTGTGGAGCTTCCTCATTGTTTGATGCTTCACATTTTGATAATGTCCCTATAGATAAAAGTGAATTGTAAAGTTTGCGTGGATATTTCTCATTGGCTCATAGTTCTTAGTGAGCATGATGTAGATCAAGGACATCAAGGTGGACACGTGGCATCATTCTGTCATACTTTAGGTCAAGCCCCGAATGAGTAGAACTTTATAAAAGGCATCGGGTCCTAAAGAGTCAAAAGCTTAAAAAAGGAAGCAAAGCCCAAATCCACGAGCCAATTAGGGACCGACACATGGCAAAGGAAAAGCAATACACACGTAGGTAGAGGCAATCTCTAAGGCCAATCAAATGCTACCACATGTCACGTTCCTGTGCTTCCCGACATGTAAATATTCAAATGGCCATATATTTCTCTCTAGAGCTCCAAATCACGCAAAATGTATATCATTGAAAAGGTATTCTCAATCCCTTTAATTTGGCATCATTTATTTTAGTTATTGATGGTGTTTAGTGGGAGAATAGGAGGAAAAATAGTTCGGGCATCAAAGCACAATTTTAGGTAGCTAAACAATCAGATTTAATGAAGTATGATACCCATTTTCTTCTCTTGCAAGTGAAGGATCATGAGGGGATGATATTATAAGGTTGCCTATACTTGTTTTAGAGAAGTAATACTTATTATTGGTGGTTAGAAGAAGAAATCCTAGTTTCCCCTCTCTTCTATCTCTCATTTTCTAAATATTGTAAAAGGAGGAACATTTGTAAGGGTTGGAAATTCTTGTAATGCTAGTGCATCCTTATCCAAGTGTTGCATTTTGTGTTGTGAGTTGCAGGCCTCAAATTTAGGAATATGCAGGGTGATTTTACCTTCTTCCTCCATTGTAATGATCTGTGCATACTTGAAGCAATAAAATACTCATTTTGTGGCTATTAATCTATCCTAGCTTGTGTTTTATTGCATTTCCTTGCCTATTTATTACATTAGTAGGTGTTTTGTGAATCTATTACTCTCCTTGTAGGGTCTGAATCCAATGCACTCCATGAGAATGGTAGTTTGAATGAAGTTTCAGATTGTGGTACTCATGTCTTCCCTCCCCTTTCTCATTTTTCTTCCATTTTCTCTCATCTGAGAGTGTCTCTCCACCCTCTTCTTGGTGCTATCACCTCTTTAGTACAGGATTTACATTTTCATACACTTTTTTTCTCTCTCTCTGGTCCTTGGAATTGATAGAATAGGATTAGGTAGCTGCATTTCTTTCATTAGAAGTAGCTTAACATTAGGACTAGATAGTGATTAACTAAAATATGATATTTTAGAGTTTAATCTAAGAAGTAAAACAATTAAATTACTGATATAAATTGAAATATAAATGATAACTAATTTTATTTAATATTCTAAATAAAATGAAATAATTGAATAAGAGGGAAAATATACTAACCTAAAATGCTAACCTAAAATGAACTTTCCTCGAAGTGACTGGACTTGTCTTGGATGATGCATAGGTGGAACATAGTATGATAACACACCTTAGGAAGTTGTAGTAGACGATGATTTCGTCAAACCGGGGCATGTATGGTAGAATTAAGGTTCTGTGGGGGTGCCTTGGTTCATAGTATGGGTGCCCATGTATGCGGAATAGCTCTAAAATTAAGTCTCGATTTGGTCAATAGATCTTCGCAATAACTCGATCTTTGTCACGTGTATGTTGCATTAGCTTCACTAATGTTGTTGTAGATCCCCGATGAATAATATCCTACAAAACCCCACACAAAAGCACCAAACCCTAAATTATAAAGATATAAATAAATGGTTCAGATTTTCCTCACTTTCAAATGGATGGACTTATGACTGAGCGTTGCACTACATCTCAGACCCGATGTAGTTCTATGTGCATATGTGTGCAATTATGTGCCTAGGGTTCCCTAGCGCCAATGACACCAAAGTAGTGGGAAATAACTAGATGTAAGATGCAAATGGTGGATGGAATAGAATGAATACAACCCTTCCTATATAGTGTGTGATACAACTTTTTTCCCAAATGAAGTCCCCGCCTTATGTAGATAGCTAGCACTTAGTATAAATAGTCTCGCCTTAAGATAGTGTGCATGTTATGTTTATATATTGATTTCTTGCTTAAATTTCAAAGTAATGACATGACATGCCGACTAGTACTTAGGGAATGAGAGGGAATATAAAAATACCGACCTTGAAATCCTAAATGAGAACCACCTGTAACTAGGACCAGGGCACCAAAAATGAGGATTATGGCACCGACGGGCACCCCAATCCCTTCCTAGGCAACCTAGTCAAAGACTAGAGATGACGACTGAGTAACTAACAACAACTGAGACTACATGAGAGACGACTAGAACTGTTTAAGTAACTAATGACTATGCAAGACACTTAATGAAAATGACCGACTAAACTCCGAAGATAGGAAGGGGGTTTTAGCCATTAGTGAATACTTTTCTTATGTGAGATCCATACATAAAACACCATACTTGGTGGTATAATAATAGTACTAAGTATGTAATTTTGTGACTACATTTTCCCCACTTTATGTTGGTGAGTGGAAATCTCGGTAACATAAAGTAGATAGAGATACGTACTTGAAAAAAATCCAGAGAAGCCCATGTTGTAGTAGAACATGCAGATGTGGTGGAAAAGTGTGTCGAATGAACCATGTAGCATGCTGAACCATGGATCAACGTGTTGATCCATGTAATGTAATGAGGAACATAATATTGTGATGAAGTACACTAAATGAGAATGATGATTGTAATGTCAGATGATTGATGATTTCAAATGTGTATGATCATGATAAGACGAGGTATGGAGTGATCAATTCCCAACCCAATTGTGTGTATACGAATATTCAACCGGAGGATTTGGGTATCCTGCCACTAGAGGAAGAGTGTAGGGAGAAAAGTGTGTTATCCTCAAATCTCTAACTATATCCTTAAGATCTAGCCACCACTGCAGATGGACTCGAGATCAAATATTTGTGGTTTTTGGAGCTAGATAATTTCAATCAAACATTTGACCCATATAGAGTGGTATAGAAAAGGCACTCTTGCCCCCACTCCATAGGTGTCACTCAAAATGTAATGGCTTCTAAGTTACGTCATCTGGAAGCAAATGTGAAATGGATGATGGCTCAAGTTAGGTCATTTGGAAGCAAATGCTAAATATAGAGTAACTTCCCAAGTTAGGTTATCTAGGAAAATAACGCATGTAACTCCCAGTGAGGTCATCCGAGAGGCCAATTGTGTTGAATTTGCATTGATTGAATGTTGGTTGTTAGAGGTTTGAACATGTTAACATATTAATCTATTAATTATCTCGATTAGTTACTCATAGAGAGATTTTACACTAATTGCCCCCATGTTAGGTCATTAGTGGGAATCTATAGAAATTGGTGAAATATCGTATGGAGAAGTTGTGTATTTGTCGCCCCCAAGTTAGTTCATTAGGGGGAATCATTAGAAATTGATGAAATATCACATTATAGAATCTACACTTGTTTCCCTAGGTTAGGTCATTAGGGGAAGTGATAAAATGTCGTATAGAGAAATTGTATGTTTATTGCCCCCATGTTAGGTCATTAGGGGAGTTAATGGTGAAATGTCGGGCGAAAAATTAGTAAATGTGTGAGAATGACGAATTGGTAGTGTTGATCAAACACACAATGATTAAAGGGAATTATAGGATGACCCCGATGATATGCCCCCCTTTCGGTGAAAGGGGAAGTGATGATAAGAACAAACACTAAGTTGAAAGTAAGCACGAGATAAATAGGAAGTGTGATAAAGATCATCAAAATGTGTGTGGATTGATTGAAGGATAATGTGAAGGAGAGATAACACATGTGTAATGTGTATGGTACGATGGTAGGAAAATTCTAAAAAATGCCGTAAACAGGGTGTAAATCGAGTAGAAATGCTCAAGATATGACAAAAACATAGTAGTGTGTATTAGTTGTGAGAATAAGTGTGAAATAATGACCATAGTAAAGTAGGTGATGAAAAGTAACTATAAGTAGTGAAGTGAAAAAGTGTTTAGTCACTTCATTTGGTTTTGACGTGATTGTGAGAGTGAGTGCTAAGTGAGTGAAGATGCCGCAAGTGAGAGTAACACGTCCTATCCGGTTTGAGAGGGTGACAATCATTGTAGCATCATAGGCGAAAATGAAACTAGTAAGTATGATGTTGTTTTGAAAGATGTGTGTGTAGTACTTATTTTGATCAGATTTTTGTAATTTTAAGATTATGGAGTTTCTCAGTGTTTTAGACTTGGGAAAGAGCGGTGAGGGTGCTAGTGACCCTTGGGATAGGATCACCCAGGACTTGGGCGCTAATGGCTGCTCACGGGCACCCTAAGCCTATATTTGGGCGCCCGGTCTAGAATGTGTATATTTGATCTATAACGGTGCAATTGAGATTTTGAGTGTATAGTAATGTGATAAGTTGGTTTCTTTGAACTTATATAGTGTTCTAACACTTGTATTTGTTCTTTTTTGTGTTGTGTAGAGGAATATTCACTCGAGGGAGTTCAACGGAGGTTGCATTTGAGTAATTTTCTTAGGAGGGGGCCATCGATGATGAGTGAGATGTTATGGACCATGCTGGCCTGAGGCACATTGCATGGATGGGAGATGTGCCCCACAATATTCTTGTGTTGTCAGAATTATGAGAGTAGTGGTGCACAAATTTTGGTTGCCTACAGTGTGTGATGACAGTTACTTTGGAGGATGTGTATCACATACTGCGATTACTAGTTGTTGGGGAGAGAGTACAAGTTATGCTGTTGGAGGATATGGAGATACATATGCGAGCTACTAGACAATATTTTGTGGGGACTCGGGTACCAACCGAGGCCCATATTAGTTTAGATGCTATCTTGAGATCGGGAGTTCCTTTGTAGAATTTATCATTGTTGTGATTGCTTCATCTATAGCAGTAGAGGGAGGATGTGTAGGAATCTTGTATAATATGTATGATATATGCTAGCGGATAGAGGAGGAGAACACTAGATATGCATGGGCATGATGTGTGTTGGCCCACCTATATAGGGATCTATACATGTTTACTCACAATGAGCATGGTGGTGGGATACTTGAGCATGTGGACGATATCGCGGGTGAGCATGCCCATTTGTTTGTGCGTGGCCATAGAAATAACCACATGCATTGTATTATTAGGTGAGAGGGACAAGGCACACAAGGAGACTCGATGAGCCGAGAGAGGTGTTGGGTGGTAGTCCTTAGCAAAAATATATTTACGCAATACGTGGATTTGTAGCACCATCTTTCAAAGCGATCTATGGAGAACACCTTATTACTTAGGCAAGTGGAGTGGTATCGAGGCCGAAAACAATGGTGTAGAGTTAGTGGCAAAGCATCTAGTTCTAGGGCTCTCGTATTATCTAAGAGCGGTAGTGATGATGAATTTTTATTTGTGTTAGTGTATATGATGTTGGGAGTTCCCCCAACAATGAGACATTTTTTTGTAACTATGATTATACTCGATATATATATGATGTCAGTGGAATTTGATGTTTACATTCGTGCATATGTATGCTATAATGTGACTAATGGGATATGCATGATTGCATTAAATGTTTCTCGGGATGTGGAGTTGTTAGTATAATGTGTTTGACGATGTATCTTTCATTGATGATTATCGAGATGTATATGTTATATATCGTTCATGTGTATTGATGTAGTTGTGTACTATGATGTTGGTATTGATAGACAAAATGTGTAATGTGAAAAATGATAGATGACATATGCAATTTGATTGTGAGTTAAGTGAGATGCATAATTGTTGAATGGAATTTGTAATGTGTAGTTAGTAAAGTAATGAGAGTATAATGTATGTAAAAATAGATAATGTATGATTGCCAAACTATTATGTTGTGATGAATTTAATAATGTTATATGACCGTATTATGTTAATGTGATGAATATGGGGGAGGATATTAGTGATGCCACTAGCGTATGGATGAGTACGTTCAATTATGTAAGACCCCTCAATAGTCAAGAATGAAATGCATAAAACAAGAGTGTATCATCAAGAAATGATTGAGTGCGCTAGATGAATCGATGAAGCACGTGATGAAAGGTTCTTAGAGAAAAACCCTCAACAATCGTGTAAGAACCGTAAGAACACAAGTGCATCATCGGGGGTGAGGTGATAGTAATCATCTACTAGAGACCAAGGTGACATGAAGCAATGGGATCATGTGGCATGGAAGGAGTTTGAGCATATGAACATGTTAGCAAATGGATTTGCATGCATGCAAAAGACATGTAACAAACAATTTTTGGTGACTCCACTGGGATTCAAGAATAGTTGAACAATGCTTGGTTAAATCTTTATGCCTATCCTCTCTGCATAAGATCCAGTTCTTCAACCAAATCTTTTTCCCAATGAATATTTTCAAGGAGACACTTTTGTGGACCTTCGAATAATAGTTTGGGAAAACCAATAAAGATTACAACAATTTGTGGCTATTGATATAGCCATTGACAAAGAAATCTACATTAAAGACCTTAGAAGAAGAGCACCCACGCTTGTGGCCAAAAGATCTCATGGACATGTGTTGATCATTGTTCATTGACGTGACCCTCTTCCACTAAGGCAATAATTTGCATGACTATTACAGCAACTCACCTATCTTACAACCAAATATTATTTTTACAGATACTCAAGAAGACATATCATTAGATTTAAGGCAAGCTATTTGGGAAAAGTGCACGAATGAATATCATTTTCATCTCATCGCATCAGTATTGGATAATGAAGAAAATCAAGTTGCGAGAGTTGTTAGAGTCATTCAGATGCAAAGAGATCAAGAAAGAGAGCAAATAGAAAAGGCTAGAGCTGATCGAAATGTGCCAGTGATCCTTTCATAGTAAAGATTTCAAACTGGGGAAAGAGGTTTACGTGAGGAGAAAAAGCTAAAGGTCAATTTGATCCCATTTTTATTTTCAAGGAAATTTTGGTTTCAAGTTATCTCCTCTAAGGGGGAAAAATCCTTGTAAATCCTTAAGCCTTGCATCAAGTCCTAAAAGAGAAAGTAAGGGATGAATCACTACAAGTCAAGCACTTGTTCTTTCTCATATTGTTTTACCCTCACATACCACCTTTCCCAAGATGGAAACTAACATACCATGGGGAAATGTCATAGGCCCATTGGCCTTACCAGCTCAACATGACCTCCCATGAGGATCAATGAAGATTCTTCCCAAGTTCAATGGAGATGGGAAGACTTCACCTGATGACCACATTTCTACCTTCTTTGCTACATGTGCAATTTTTTCAGTGGAATATGAAGATGTTGTTGTTCACCTCTTCATTGAAACATTGCAAGACATTGCCACATTGGTTTCATCATCTCCCAAATGGATGCATTACAAACTGGGATACTATGAAGAGTAATTTTGAATATAGGTTCAAAATAGTAGAAGATGAACATGCCCTTCTAGCCCAACTATCTCAGGTGAAGAAAGAGCCAACATAACCCATGAGGAATTTCATGGCTAAGTTCAACAAAATGGTGAACAAAGTTCTTGCCGAATTCACCCAAACCCTAACGGACAAAAATGTTTCTTTATTAATGCAAAACAACTAGAAGTGTGCTATTAGCTAAGAAGGGCTAGAGTGGCTACTTTGGAACTTTCTCAATCCATGAAAATAAAAATTGAGGATGACCTAATCATGGCAAGAAAATTCAAGAAAACTTCCCTCAAGGGAAAGAGTCAAGAAACCCCCAATGCTTTTGAGACCATACTCACTAAGTTGGCTAATGATATGCTAGCTTTGAAAAAGCAAGTTGCTCAAAGTAGTAAACCTACTACTTACAAAGACATCCCAAGAAAATGATACATTCCCAACAAATTCAAAATTACAGTGCTCAAGAGGCTTTCTATTGAAGTGTCTCCCACAACTAACTCAAATTGTGATGTCATTGAGGAAAATTTATGATGAAGTTGAGATCGTCAAGGTTGATGAAGAAGAGCCAGACTTTGGGACATCAGAACTTTAAGTCAAGAGCCTGAAGAGGAAATTAATAATCATTTCTTTGAGTACTAGTTTAGAAGAAGAAGATGAATACGAAGAAATTGTAGAAGATATGAATAGTCAATCCTTCATGGTCTTCACACGCTCTCAAAAAAGGATCAGAGTACCACTAAGGTGGAAGATAAAAAGAGCTCCAAGGAAGTTCCTAAAGAATCTAAAACTAAGGAAACTTCTAAAGAATCTAAAATGATTGAGATTCCTAAAGATTCCAAGATGACTAAAGTTTCCAAGGTCAAATCTATCTCAAAGAAAGGAGAACCTTTGCCAAGTCAATCAGTTGATAAATCAGCTACAAAGAAAGTTTCTTCTTCCACATCAATATCAACTAAGCCCAAAGCAAAGGTCAAAAGTGAGCCATCATCAAGTTCGAAAGAACTTGTATTTGAGACATCAAGTACGATCATTTTTCCCAAATTTGATATTATTGATCATATCAATAAAACAAAAATTCCCATGTCACAAGCTGAGTACTTGAAGTCCAATAAGGATCAACTCAAGAAATTGGTCCAATTTATCAAAGGTGACTCTATTGTTCATTCCTCAAAGGAATTATAAAAACTCCCAAAGATGGGAAGACTCAAAATATTGTGGGCCACTACACCTTCAAATGAAAAGGTTGAACCTTTCTTTGTGTCCTTTCTGATCAATAGATGCAAATTAAGTAATTGCATTATAGATTTTGGAGCTTCGAGATAATGTGATGCCTACAAAAAGTAGCACATGCTCTTAGGTTTGACTTGTATGAAAACACTCGAATCTTGTTACTCCATGGAGACAAAACAAGTTCCTCTGATTGGGCAGATTAAAGATGCTCAAATGGCTTTAGCTCAATTTCCTCAAAAGTGAGTTAAGGTAACCATTCTAGTTGTTGACATTCCCACTTCATATGGTATGTTGTTAAGTAGGAAATTTTGCAGAGATATGGGTGGTGAGATTCAAATGGACTGGTCTCATGCTATGATCCCTATCAGGGAGAAATGAAGAAGCTAATACCGGAGACTTAGGAAAAGTTCACGGTAAAAAAACCAAGATCCTCGCACACAGGTCCTATTTCAAAACTCTAGTATGGGTAATTATATGATGACTACAGAGGTTCATGCACTTGAGGTCACTTGTCAAGATCCCAATGAGATATAGACTCTTGAGTTCGATGGAAGTTGTTGCTCAACAGGTTCCAGCGCAGGAGTGGTGCTTATATCTCCAAATGGTAAAATATTTCCTTTTTCTTACAAACTCCAATTTTCAAATACTAACAACACTGTAGAATATGAGGCATTAATCCTTGGCCTCCAAGTTGTAGAAGAAAAGGGATCAAAAATTTGAAAGCCTTGGGAGATGCAGAGTTGATCGTGAAGCAAGTAAAAATCAGTTTCAAGTAAAAATGATCGCTTGAGACACTACAAAAATAAAGTGTGGGATGCGATTGAAGCCTTCAACACTTTTTCCATAAAATCCATCCCTCATGAAAATAATGACAAAGCATATTCTCTAGTAGTCTCAACTTCATTGATGATCCCTCATTCAGAGTTTGATCAAGACAAATACACCATTGAAATGATTTTTAGGCCAAGCATTCCACAATGTAAAAATTGGCAAGTCTTTAATGATGATCAACAAATTATTTCCTTCTTAGAAAAAAGGGATAATTTTGAACAGTTGTACTTTGAAGGAAGTGATTCTACATTTCACGAATCGATGACCTCACCCATTCAAGAAAGAGTTGAGAGTGAGGATCCTGGCGATGACATCATTCAACTCAAAGGAAATAAAATTCCAAAAGGATTGGTTTCACTTGAAGAACTTTTTGATAAACATGACAGTTTATCAAAGAGAAAGAGCAAACAAGACCTATGAATTCTATTGACTATGAGGAAGTTGACATTGGTACCAAGGAAAACCTCACCTAGTCAACATTGGTAAGTGTTGCTCACCTGAGGAGTGCAAGAAATTTGTAAGCCTCCTTACCAAATATTTTGATGTCTTGGCTTACTCATATGAAGACTTGAAGTCTTTTCAACCTAGGAAATGGAGCATGCCATACCTTTGAAACCTAGTGTAACTCCATTCAGGTAAAAAAAAAAGATAATATAACCCCAAGATAACAGGGATGATACTCCATGAGGTTCAAAAGATGTTGGATGCATGAATAGTGTTTCCTATTCGACATTCAACTTGGATAGCTAATATTGTCCCAGTTCACAAGAAAAATGGAGAAATTAGGATTTGTGTGGATTTCCACAATCTTAATCAAGCTTCCTTGAAGGATAACTATCCACTACCATTCATGGACCATATTCTACAGGAAGTAACTAGATCAGAAATGCTATCCATGCTAGATGGTTTCTCTAGTTATAATCAGATTGAAGTAGCTAGAGAAGACCAACATAAAACCATTCACCACCACCCCTTAGGGTACATTCACATATAGAAGAATGCCTTTTGGTTTGATCAATGCTAGTACAACCTTTCAAAGGGCTATGGACATGGCATTCACAGATTATAAAAATAAGATCATCGTAATATACCTAGATGACTTGACGGTTTTCTCAAAGAAGTGAGAAGATCATCTAAGAGATTTGGAGAAAATATTGCAAAGGTGTAGACTTCATAGAATCTCCTTGAATCCAAAGAAGTTTGTGTTTAGAGTTATGGAAGGGAAACTCCTAGGTCATATTGTTTCTAAAGAAGGAACTAAGATCGATCTTGAATGTGTTCAAGCTATCAAGAATCTTTCCTTACCTACAAGTAAGCTTGAGTCCACTCATTCTTTGGGAAGGTGAATTTTTGAGGAGGTTCATGCCAGATTTTTTCCGAGCTAACCAAAGAAATTATTGACATGATGAAGGGAAAATAATCCTTCAAATGGTCGAAGGAAGGTAGGGAGCATTTGAAAAAATCAAGGATGTTATTGCAAAAGCTCCTACATTGGTGTGTCCCGATTTTAAAAAGGATTTCATAGTCTATTGCTATGCTTCCCACACACATGATCTCTACCATCCTAACTCAACATAATCAAGAGGGAATTGAATCTCCTATTACATTCATGAGTTCTAGATTCAAGAAACATGAACTAAATTACACTCCCCTTGAGAAACATGTGTATGTGTGGTTAGAGCCTTGAAACATTTCAAATACTATGTGTTGAATTCTCACACCAAAGTCCTAGTTTCGGACACCACAGTTAAATAAATGTTGACACAACAGAACTAGATCTAAAAGAGGTAATTGGGTCTCCAAGATCTAGGAATATGACTTGGACATCAAGCCTACCAAGTTGGTTTGAGGAAGAGGACTCTGTCCAACTCATCGTAGAGAATGAGCCAAGAAATGACCTTGAGGAAGAACTAGTTGAAGAAAGTTTACCACTAGTAGTTTTCGTCAGTACCATAGATGAGTGGTATTATGATATAGCTTACTTTCTCACATATGGTGAATGTCCTGAGAATCTGATAGCTAAAGAAAAAAGCTATCAAATTAAGAGTTTCTAGGTACGTCATTTGGGACAACACCTTGTTCAAGAAAGGTATTGATGACATGTTCCTCAGATGTGTTGATAAGGAACAACAACCCAGGTTACTTGAAGCCTTTCACAATCATGCTTGTGGTGGTCATTTCTCTAGACCAATAACAACTCATAAGATTTTGTGAGTGCATTATTACTAGCCCACTATGTTTTCTGATGCTCAAAAATGGGTAGCCAAATGCGAATCTTGTCAACAATTTGTTGGAAGACCTAAATTGAAACTTTTCCTTTAAAGCCAGTTGTCATTGAAGAACCCTTTCAACAATGGGGTTTAGATTTCATCGGGGTCTTGAACCCAAATTCCAGTGTTGGTCATACTCACGTGCTCATGACAATAATCGACTATTTTACAAAGTGGGTAGAAGCTATTCTAGTGAAACAAACATCTACTACGGTAATTTGTGACTTCATCAAAGAGAACATTTTGGTTCATTACAAATTCCACAAAAGATCATGTGACAAAAATGCCACCAATTTTTCTTCTATAGAGATGGTAGGTTTTTATTATGGGTATGGATATCTTTATCTCATTCATCAGATTACTATCCTCGGGAAATGGTCAAGCAAAATCCAAACAAGAATCATTACTATCATGTACACAAGTTGGTCAAGAAAATCAAAGAACTTGGCACAAAAAGTTATATGATGCATTGTGGGTGATTGACATATAACTCCCAAAAGAGCAATTGGAATGTCTCCATTCCAACTCTTGTATGGAACCGATGCTCAAATTCCCATTACATTGGAGTTATGACATTACGATTGGCTCAAGAAGTTGATGATGAATGCTTCACCAATGCGTTGGATAAAAGGATCATGTTCCTAAGTAAGCTTGAAGAAAAAGAAGTCAAGTAGCAACATGATCGAGGAACACCAATCCAAGGTAAAGAAATTGTTCGATAAAAAAACTAAGGAGAGACAATTTCAAATCAATGACCTAGTTCTTCTATGGGACAAGAGGTGTGAACCAAAAGGAAAGCACGGAAGTTTGATTCATTGTGGCTAGGCCCTTTCAAAATCAGGAATTTATGTGGAGATAACACATATTACTTGGCATATCTTGATGGAACTCATTTTCCTCTTCCCTACAAAGGGGAAATATCTCAAGCACTATCAAAATTTGAAAATGGGTTGTCCCCATATGTACATAGGTAATTAGGGTTTTGTTTGTTCCATTTCCTGTTTTTTAGTTTCCTCTCTTTTGTCATCCCATTTTTGTGCATCGTCATTTTTGGGATCATGTTCATTAAATTTTTGGGTCTGGGTCCATTGTTGCATCCATGAAGTCCTTGTCCCCAATAAGAGCCAAGCTGTTATCAACTAATTTTGATTTGGCAAAATTATTAAAAATTTCAAAAAAAAATTTGAAATTTTTGAATCATCTTTCATCTGTTTTATTCAAGAGTTTCCTCATTTTTTCCATCTTGACATCCTGAGAAAATCCCTTTTCATTTCATCCCATTCCGATGAACGGTTCATTTTTTATGCTCAGTTCAAGTTCAGGATTAATTAATTAATATTTTAATTAATTTCCTCCTATTTTCCAAAAACAAATGAATTAATTTAATTTGGGAAATTAATTAATTATTTATTTAAAATATTAATTAATATTTTAAAAACCAAAAAGGGAAAAAATTCTTCCTGATTTTTTCATGAATGCCAAATTGGCTCTCCACTTCTTTTTTCCCTTTTCTGAAAAGCTTTCATTTTCCCCACTTGTGGGAAATTCCCTTGTTATTTTCCAACCCAACCAGATATCAAACAAAAAATATCTCCCATTTTCCCATGTGGAGAAATGGAGGGGAATTTCCAGCCTACTTTGCCATTGTCATGGGCAAATGGTTAAATTCTCCCTATTCTCCTAGCAATTAATGCCCACTACCCAAAGAAATTGGGATTGGTTATTCAATGGGAAGAAAGAAGAAAGCGCAGTTACAAATCAAGAAAGCTTCTGAATATTCATAACTTCCTCCGAGAAACTATGAGAAAAATGATAAAAGAATATTGATTTTTTTGAAGCTTTTTATTTCCAAAGTTTATTATTTCCTTCAGTGATACAGAAAAACAAGAAGGATTTTTAGGATTTTTTAGCCACAATCCAAGATTTAAGCATTTGATTTCACACATCAAGAAAAACACAATTTTAAATGCCAAAGCAAAGATCAAAAAAAACATATTAATGTAAAAAAAACCATCCACACATGTATCCATACATGCGTAACCTAGAAAAAAATCATCAAATCCATGACATTGGCACATTAAGGAAATCAAAACAAAGCCACACAGCAATAAAAATGCAGGCATCAGATCACAGACAAAAATTCAACATCAAAGTCAAAATAAACCCAATGTTCAAAAGCAAAAATTCACATGCAGTCCATGATCAGAAAAAGTAAAGGCCACATTCACCAAAAATAGCCAGTGCAACCAAAAAACCTAAGATCCACGTAGACATAAAACTAGACCACAATTCAAGATGAAGATCATCACACACATATCTAGAGGAGTTGTCCACATGAAGAAAAGTAAAAATGCATTGGCCATGCATAAAGAGTAAAGTCAAACAAAAGTCCATGCAACAGCATTCCATGGTAGGGGGAAAAAAAAAAATGAAAATTCAAAGCATATCCACACAAGTAAAGGAGTCCACACAAATTCATGTAAACATAAGTAAAAAAGCACAAAACAAAGGGTAGAAAGAAGGTAGTAATAGCCAAAGGTAAAAAAAAAAGCAAATCCACAATCCAATATGAAACATCCATCATGCATTGGCAAAAAATCCATTTCCATGCACCAAGGAATCCAAATAAAAAAATAAAAAGCCACATTTCACAAAAAATCAAAAAATTTCGGCACTCAAAGGGGGAAGGAAAGATAAATCATTGCAAAGATTGGCCCATGACATTGCCCACACAAACAAATTTTAGAAAAATTTCACATGCTAAATCAAAAGAAGAATGCCACACTCAAGGAAATTCATCATTTTTTGCACAACAAAGTTTATGAAACATGTACTTGATCTCGAAGGACCAATAAAAACCGTGCCAAACACAAAGCATTTTGCCCACAAAAAATTTTTTATTGAAGCTCATATTTCATTGTAAGCTAGCTGTATATGAGCTCGAGCTCATATTGCCATATTTGTAAATTTTGTAAAAATTGTAAATCTATGAAATTTCTCTGGTTTTTTATTTTAAAATAATAATAATAATAATAAAGAGCCATATTTTTCCTTGTGGTTACGGTGGTCCGAGACTAAGACCCGACACCATTTTGTGTGCTTCCTTTTTCTTCCTTCAAAATTCATAATGGCTGAAAAAACCTAACAAATCTACGGAAAGTCAAAGAAATCCATAGAAAGGTCAAACAAGTCCACACTTAAATATGAATTCCAAGGGATCATTCCTCCCACTTCTATCAAATCTATGTATGACAATATCACCGACACCGATCTTGGCCACATCAATGTGACACAATTTTGTGATCGGGTGAAAGCCGAGGGGAAAACCATCTTCTCAGATAGACTCTATCATAGTGGTCTACCTCAAGCAACAACTTTTCTTGTTTCAGTGCAATGCCCTTGAGCTAGTCATTTCTTGCGGAACATTATGATCCCGAAAGGTGAGGAATCTTCAAGGATAATCATGAGCCTTTCCTTTTGATCACACCAGAGCACATCAAAGAATTTCTCAACATCCCCGATTTCCCTGAGAATGTTGACATCACTCAAAAGTCAACACAAGAGTTTTGGGATGAAGAACCCCTCAGGTGGACCAAGATGGTCAACAACAATTGGCTAGTGACCAAGAGGACTCATGTTGACCGGTTTCCCAAGGAATTGTACCGCATTGAATTTGTGGAGGAAATCGGTGATATGATCACTCTTCTGAGTCGAGTCTTCGGTCTCCCCTCTGCTAGGATTTTTCACCCATGGATGTATCAGTTCATCTGCATCATCCTTGCAAAGAGAGAATTTGTAGATTGGGCCACCATCATTAGTGACACTCTCCACAAGTAGTTGATCGAGGTGAAGATGACTGGGCATTTCTACATGACATCATACCTAACCTATGTGGTGGCCAAAAGGAAGTTGTTTTCGGGTTAGAGATGAAAGGCATCATGGGTCCTTCAAATAGTGTTTTCCACTATTATCCATAATTGAGTTTCAAGAATAGCTCTCATCACTTCAAGAGAGTTAATGATGCTTTCATCTTCCATGTGATCAGAAACTTGAATAGGAATCCGAAGAAAAATTTCTCCAAGGATGCCATGGTGGTCATTTCTCAGTGGGGAACATGGTTCATTCAGTTCCCATCCTTTTCCTACATTCACATGAGTGGATTTGTAGGCACTCCATGGAAGCTTCCCAAGTATGTCAGTGATAAGTGGGCATTAATGGAGCTTGCATGAAAACTTTTCCAAGTTCATTGTCTTCTCAATGAAAAACACATTCAAGCATCCACTTCCCAATCCAAATTGGGGAATACCAATGCCCAATCTCTTCAGTGCACAACTCATGGAGAAGGAGTTTTCTCTCATTACCATACATCCATTTGTGAAGAGATCCCAATTTGACATCAATGGATTCATGCAAAAGGCTCTCGGAGTGAAGTACCAACACAATCCCACCATGGAAGACTTCTAGGTCTTCTTCTCAGATGAACACGAAGTAAGAAGGTGAGAATTCTCCCACCTGACCCTTTCTCAAATCAAGGCCTTCCGCATCAGAGATCCTCCAAATTCATTAGTAGATGATGGTGATAATTTGATTGATCCCTCATATGATGTTGTTTCCTTCACTCCATTTCCCCAGAGTTGATTGGACCAAGAGATGAATTCTCTCTTGATGGCAAGAATCAATCCGATTCTAGAAAGGAGCATAGCTGGTATGAATGAGAACTTGTAAAGTTACCATCCATCCAAGTTCATACCCCAGACCATAGAAAATTTCCAACACGAGGAGGTCTCCAGTTGACTAAAACCTCTTCTCATTCAACCTCATGTGCCATCAACCCATACACATCAAGCAAGGAGAGAATGGTTTCCCAAATCCACTTCTCCAAAGAAGATGTCATGAGGAGAAACATCCAAGGGTCCTTGACCCTATTGAAGGAAGAGAACGTGTCTCAGGGTTTTCCACTTCAAGTAGAGACTCATCTACTCACGTTACTGATAGTTCAAGGAAGCTCATCATAAACACTACTCAATCATGTCATGCACAAGAGTCTACTCAAGTGCAAGTGGTCCAAATATCAAATGCTCCTGAACCCCTAGTTCATGAAGAGGTTTCTCAAGGTTCCTGAGGTTCAGGAGGTCGATGTCAAATTTATTTCCTCAAGGATTGAAGTTGTGGAAAGAAATCTTGTAGAATCCAATGATGTCGAGAATGGTGTGAATGTTGCTTCAAACTCTAGGATTTTGTGTGCAAAATTGGTCAAGGAGACCCCTTCTTGGGTTGACTGTGAAATCAAGAAAAGAAAGAGGGTTGTCAAGGCGATCAATATTGACTTTGATGCCCTTTCCAAGCTTTCAAATGATGTCATCCCCAAGAATCCTAAAGTGTTCTCAAGAATAATGGTGGATGGAGATGGAAACAAATTTACAGATCTTGCCATTCCCAAGTTGAGAAGGAGCGTAATGCCATGACATCTGCTGACTATGAAGTATCCAAGGTTTGGACTTGGGAAGTCTACATTGGAAAGTGACATGGAAATGGCCTAAGATTCCATGGATATTGTGTTAAGAAGGCTTGAGAAATATAAATCTCAAAATTCTCAACTCAAGGCCGAAAAGAATCAGTTGGTGAATTATGTTCAACATTTGATAAATCCAATATCCTCCACTTTTCCAGTACCTGATGCAGTGGCTGCCCCCGATGAAAGAAACACTCAATCTGTCAAGGAGGTAAACACTTTGGGCCATGTCACTAAATCTTGCTTTCAAAAAATTCTCATCTTTGGGAGAAAGACAATCAAGAGGTCATAAAGCTCCATGAAGACATTAGTGCATACCTAGATCCAATCCTTTCTTTTAAGGAATCTTTTTCTTCTAGCATATCAAATCTGGATGAGATATTGCCTAGTCTATAAGAGATGATGAGTATGGAATCTACAATTCTAGCCATTGAAGGGATCCTTGAATTAATGCCGAGGGACACACTTTCTATGGTGTTTACATCTCAAGTCACGGAAGATGCTTCTCAAAGATTCCATGATTCATTACGAAAGCATATGCAACGTGAAGAAGCTTTCACTTCACTCACCTCAATTCATGAGTTCATAGCTGAAATCCCTTGTGATTTTGTGGATGAGCATAATCAGAGGCATTCATCGAAATGTTTGAGGAACAATTCTCACAATTGTTTAAGGACATGTACATTCCTACCATCAACTTCTCCTCTACTTCAATGGAATGTTGTATCAAATTGAGGAACCTATTTGAGGATGCTCAATCAAAAATGATCAACCTAAATAATATGCCAGGTAGGATTTTGGAATTACAGGTGTTTTTGAGGTTGCTTCAACCGAGTGAACCTCCTAAAGAAGAGAAGATGTTCGAGACATTGGAAAGGTTCAAATCTTTTCAATTGGAAAAGGCGGTAGATCCTAATTTCACCAATGGGATGAGGAGATAACATTTTGGTATCTAACAAAGTGGGAGAGTCCATTTCTCATATGATTGAGATAGGCGGACCCCACTTTAATGGATAAGGCATTGGTCTTGTTTTATGTTTTAAAATGATATTTTAAAGTGATGTTATTGTTAAACTCATTTTTAGCAGACTTTTGATCACTTAAGTGATTTCTAATTTCAAGTTACTTTTTAAAAGTTAGTTGAAAAAGTCAAAGTCACTTAAGGTGCCCTAATTTAATGTTCATGTAAACCCTAACTACCTTGTAACCAACTTTTGGGTTATAAAAGGAAGTTAGGGGCTCATTTGTAAGGGTGACTTTGAGAGAGGAGAAGAAATACTTTTTGTGCAAGCTTTGTTTCAAGAAAGAAACTTTGTGTTCTTTTGTGAAGACATTTTGAGAGTTAATGAAATATGAACTTTGTGTCCCATTCATTATCTCTTGTAGCATTTGATGTTCTTATGTTCATTAGATGTTAGTGTTTAAATCTTACATGTGAATACTATCTTTGATCTTATTGTCAACATTATTAATTGTTGTTCTTGTTCACAATGATTAAGCTCTGATATCTACTTGCTCATGTGTGTTCCCTTTCATTTATTCTTGTTTAGCTGATTCAAACTCCATTTTATTTGAGTTAGTTATTCATTGTTCTTCTTCTTCTCTATGTAATATTAGGCTCTATTTTTACCTAACTATTATATGCTCCTTTCATCCATTCCTTTCCATTTCTTTCCTTCATTCCATTCCATTTCGTGAGAACTTGTGGTGGTGGACACATAATAACCTTAGTATTAGATGGAGGAGACAAGTCAACATGGGTAGAAACACACTGACGAGGTAGAGGAGAGATAGACCGCTCACGTGAGAAAGAGCCAAAGGAAATGATGCCCTTATCCTCTAATTGTTGCAATCTATCATGAAGGGAAAAACAATTACATGTCCCTATGGCCATTGATGCGATGATAATTACAATATGGTTGATCATGCTAACATTGTAGATGATGTTGTGGATGATGTTGGTTAGAGGGTAAGTGAATTAGATGCTCATTAAGTAAAACACGTAGCACATCATGTGGTTGAGCGTGATGAGAGAAGTGTAATGGCTCAAGGCAGATGGAGTAGGTGGAGAAGTAGTTTGTTGTGGAGGAGAAGTATGCTTCTGTGATGGAGTAGGTTGATCTAGCTTACTAGGTCAAGATGGAGACTGTGTAGGATGCTCAACTAATGATAATGGAGGAGCACTAGATGATGCAATAGAAGTAAAGGTACGTGGAGGAACGATGCCATGTGTCAAAAAAAAAAGATCTTGTTTGAGGTCTATGACTTTGTAGCAAAGAGAGTGAATAACACATATATCTTATTGTAATCTTTTCTTAAGTATGGTAATCAAACCACAAGAGAAAATGCATTTCTTCTCTAAATCAATAGGTTGGAATACTAGTTGATGCATACAAACATCGAAAAATAAGATATAATCCTAGATGGATTTTGGAACCCTAATGTAACATAGGTAGGCGGTCATAAGTAACTCTAGGGCCATTATTGATGATAAAAAGATGGAGGAAAGTGTCCTCCATGTCATAATAAGTACTAATGGACCCCAATGGAAGATGGGTGTACCATTCTAAAACCTCGTTAGTAAGAGTGTGTCAGAAAGCCTTAAAAAATAACCTATCATTAGAATAGGGAATCATAGCCATGCGGTAATGTAGGAGGTGAGCATGAGGGTCATTAGTACCATTAAAACATGTGAATTTAGGCATGATAATGTCCTTATGAAATTTTAAGTTATGAATCTTCTTGGGAATAGGGTTACCATGTAATGAGTTATTGTCAATAGAAGCATAGTAAGCCATACTTTCTAAAGTGAGAGACTGAACCTGAGATTATAATTGACCTATGACATGCATGAGAGATAGGATATATTGTGAAGGAATAGTAGAAGATGGCAATAATGTATTGAGGGTTGTAACTTTCCATTGTGAGTGATCATAGGAATATCAAGAGAAGATAAAGGAGATTTCAATGCTAAAGGCACACTAGGAGTGGGTCTTTGAAGAAGCTATAGTAGATGATATAGATGGAATACCCATAGCAGTGGTAGGAGTAGCATTGGAAATATCCATAGGAGGTGAAGGGACTGATGGAGAAAAAATAATGGGAGAAGATGAAATCGTAGGTTTAGATGATGTGATAAAAGGATATTGAATGGTAGGAGAAGAAGAACCACCGGATGAAGATGACTCATGCACTATGGTAGATGTAACTTCAAGAGAAAATGGTGATGGAGATTCACACTTGGAAGAATGAAAAGTAACTTCAACAGAAAATGGTGATGGAGATTCACACTTGGAGAATCATGGCTATCAACTTTGTTTCATCAATATCTCCTAAAGACTAAGATGTGAAAATGTCATTAAGCATATTATCGATAGGATCATGAACATAATATGAAGGTGTATGAGAATTAGTATGTGATGAATGATGAGAAGTAATATCAAGTAGGGGAATCATGAGATGGGATTATAATAGTGGTTGGACTAAGAGAAGAATCAATATGCACATGTGAATGGTTATCAAAACCAAACATGTAATCGATAAGATAATCATCTAGAATTTTCTTAGAAAGATCAAAAGGAGGATCACTAGTAGTTGTATAACATGGTGTAAAACAAGTAAATACTACCAGTTCCTCAACAATACTAATTCCAAGAGGAGAATTTTCAATACTAGTAGGCACATATTGTTGACCATATAAGATTTGCTATTGAATATTAGGCTGGAAAAGTAGGATTACAAGAGAGAGCTGTGATTTCGATGATGGTAGCGTCATCGTAGATAGGATTGACGCTAAAATGAGACATGATGGAATGATAAGAAGATAAACTATGCTTATCCATTAGGGTTTAAAGTGAATCCTAGGGAATAAATGTTCTAAAGTATGGGTTCACCAAAATGATTAACTAAAATAGTATATTTTAGATGTTAATCTAAGAAGTACAACAATGAAATGACTGATATAAACTGAAATATAAATGCTAACTAATTTTATTTGATATTCTAAATAAAATGAAAAAATTGAGTAGGAGGGAAAATGTACTAACCTGGAATGAACTTACCTCACAGTGATCTAGAATTGTACTGGATGATGCATAGGCGAGCAGTATGAAAACACACTTAAGGAAGTTGTAGCAGATGAAGATTTGGCTAGACTAGGGTGCCTATGGGAGGATTAGGGCACCTTGGTATGCGAAAAACTTGGAACATGAGTATGAGTTGGTCACTAGATCTTCGCAATAACTCGGTCTTTGTTGCATTAGCTTCACTAATGTCGTTGTAGATCTCCGATGAATAATCTCCTACAAAACCCCACATAAAAGCATCAAACCCTAAAAATAAAGATGAAAATGAATGGGTTAGACTATCCTCAGCTTCCAAATGGATGGACTTATGATTGAGCACTGCACTACATCTCAGACCCGATGTATTTCTATGTGCTTGTGTGTGCAATTATGTTCCTAGGGTGCCCTAATGCAAATGATGCCAAAGTAGCGGGAAATAACTAGATGTAAGATGCAAATGGTGGATGGAATAGAATGAATACAACCCTTCTAATGCAGTGTGTGATGAAAAGCAGTGCCCAAATACGAGTCCCTTGCCTTATGTAGAGATAGCTAGCCCTTAGTAGAAATAGTCTTCCCTTAAGATAATGTGTATGTTGTGTTTATATAGGGATCTCTTGCTCAAATTTTGACACTAATGACCTGACATGCCAACTAGTACCTAGGGAATGAGAGGGAAATCTACAAAGACCAACCTCAAAATTCTAAATGAGAACCAAGTGCAACCGAGACCAAGGCACCTAAAAATGAGGATTAGGCAGCGATGGACGCCCAAATCCCTTCATAGGCACCCTAGTCAAAGACTAGAGAGGACAACTGAGTAAATAATGACAATTGAGACTACATGAGAGATGACCAGAACTATGTAAGTAACTAATGACTGTGCAAGACTCTTATTGAAAATGACCGACTAAACTATGTAATGTCTCCTTTCCTACGCCAAAGGCCTAAGGGCCAAGTCGAGTCTAAACCACGGTCATACCCAAGGGGGTGGGCACGAGGAGATATTGGGAAGGGGCCACATGGTTATAATATCCAAGTTTTGTGTTTAGGTGTCACTTTTGGACCATGGCCCCTCCATGGAATGAGATACGTATAGGGTTATTGGGTCTCTCTCACCGTGGAGAAGTATATAAGGAGCTGGAGAGAAAGGAAAAAGAACTTTTTGCATACATTTTATTCTTCTTCACGTGTAACTACTGTTTGTGCATCTACAACTTATGGAGTAAAATCCCACAAGGACCGTAGCTTCGGTGGTGAGAGACCCATCCCTAGCTAGCAGGGCATTCTTCTAGTAGTGAGAGATCTACCCTAGCTTGTCATTTTGGAGCCAATTTCTAGGTTGTATGACAGAGATATTATCAGAGGTTTTAGAGGAAAGATTTTGAGGGTTTTGGGGAAGATAACCAGAGGGATTTAAGATCATATTTATGGCAGCCATTTGGGAAGGGTGCAACATCACTTTGGAGGCATCTTCATCAATTTCCAACCCTTTTCCAAGCTAGGTAACTTGTAACCTTTATTTGGAGGGTTTCTAGTTGGCCCCTTTCAGATCTAAAGGTTGAAATGTCATTTCCTATATTTGCTAATGTTATTTCTAAAGACTCTTAATTTTTGCTCTTGTATTTGGAGAGTTACGACCCTCTGAAGTTATCTAGTTGTCTAGGGCACTTGTTGTGATTTTCCCGTAGCATTTTAATTTCTCTAAAACTCCAAAACAGTTTTATTATGACCTTAATAATATTAGTAATCCCTCTTAAAATTTTCAAGTAATTCAAGTGGATATGTAGGGAGATAGTAATTTTCTTTAGTTCGTTGTCCTTATTGTAAAAATCAGTAAAAATCAAGTATATTATTTGGCTGCAAATTTTCAATATTTTGTGCATTTTAAAGTGGTATCCCATAAGTGATATTTCAGTGGTATCAAAACAGTTGTTTCTCTAGCCTATTGGGATTGAAAGATGGGGGACAGAGACAGTGAGGATATAGGTGTAGATCTAATGAAACAATTGTTCACCAACATGTTAAAGCAAAGAAAAGACTACCAATCTCTATTTGAGCCGACTCACTAAGAGAAGAAAATAACAATAGGGGACAACATGGTCTAAGAGGTGAGGGTGGACATTAAGGGCGGTGATCTCCCATTCTTCTGTGGCCTTTGGGGTTTCACGAACCTTCTTTCTTGAAGGATCCAGAAGTTTCACAAGTACAATAGCTAGGGGATATTGTAGATGAGGAGTCTTGTTGGGAAAGGTACCAGAACTTGAGTGATGGCTTTCGTGACAACATGCCATTCCAAGAATATTACAAAATGAAGATTGGCAGCAGGCCTAGGAGAGATCACTAGGTATAGGTACTAGAGATGCAAAGGAGGTTGGGACAGATTTTTGTTCCACACTTTGATGGTTCTAAGAAGTGTACTACACAGTCTTGGGTCCAGAAGTTGAAGACATACTTCAACTTGAATCCTATGCATGAGGAAGATGCAATTAAGTTTGCAATCTTACATATAGAGGGAGACGCTCATGATTTGTGGCATCATGGGTTGATAACACAGGGAAATGTATACATCACGACTTATGTAGAGTTTATAATGAGGCTAGTGAGTACATTTGATAGGAGGGACCCCGACAAGCATTTTAGAGAGTTGACTCATTTAAGGTAGATTGGTTCCTTGGACCAATATATCACATATTTTCAGAGGCTATTGTTCATGGTACCTGATGTTACAAAGATGAGGTTGATTTCCCTATTCACAACAGGTTTGATAGACACTCTTGCTGGATTTGTGAAGGAATTTGAGCCTTCTTCTTTGCATGAGGCTATTAGGAGAGATCATGACTTGGAGTTATCCACTCCTAAATCAAGGTTTCCACTGCGAGTGCAGCCTAAGGGTTTCCCTTCTAGAATCAAGGGTGCGCATCCGAAGGTACCTCCACCTAGGAATGATATAACCTAGAGACCATTTAGATTTAGAGAGGATAGAGAGGAATTGAGGTGAAAGAAACTATGTTTCGATTTCTGCAAACCTTGGGTTCTAGGACATGATTGCAAGGGTAGAGGGAGGGCCCAATTCGTAGAGGTATTTGAGGAGAGTGATGGTGATAAGGAGTTGGACACACAGGATTAGAGGATGATGATGATGAAGCATTAGATAGTGTGGGTGTTGAGTAGGATAACGAGAATTTTCCCAGAAACTATCGCCACCTTGTCTAGTACCGAGGTCAAAGGCATTCAAAGTTAGGGGTGTTTTGCGGGACAATGAGTAGTGGTACTCATTGATAGTGGGGAAACCAACAACTTTATTAATACTTCATTGGTTGAGATGCGAGGGTTACGATAGGAATTTGAGGGTTTCAACGTGGTTATAGCCAATAGGGATTCTATGAGATGCACACGACGGGTTCCTTCATTGAGAATCACGATGGGTAACTATACAGTTACTAATTATTTCTATATTGTTGGTATTGGAGAGACCAACATAGTTCTTGGAGTACAGTGGCTCCATTCTCTTGGTGAGTTTCAAACTAACTTCCAGACGATGGAGTTGAAGTTTAAGTCTGAAGGGAGGAATGTGATCTTGAGGGGCTTATCTTCAGAGGCACCCTGAGTTGTTACGACCAAGAGGATTGAGAGGATCTATAGGAATAATGGGGTGGATTGGGTAGTACATTGTTTGGTTTCGACCAAGAAATCAAAGGATGGACAACAAGAGTATCATGTGGATATACAGGGCTTATTAGACAGACATATTGTAGTTTTTGGTGACATACCTCTAGGCATACCTCCAGATAGGGGATTTGAGCATGTGATTGAGCTCGAGGATGCTAGACCAGTGATTTCCAACAAAGATGGGTGAACAAGGTACAAACATATGACTTTGACATAAAGTACACTAGAGGTAAGAATAATATTGTTGCTGACACTTTATCTAGGAGGCCTTACCTCACTTCTATGCTTAGTTCTATGTCTGATATTTCAGTGGATTAGAAGGCTCATATAATTGTTGAGTATTCCAAAAATCAGTTTGCATGTGAGATCATGGATGGTATTATAAAGGATGACTAATATAGAGTAGTGGATGATCTCATTTTTACAAGGATATGATTTTCCTTGTACCATGATCCAAAATGAAGGAGAAGATCCTTTGAGCAGTACATGATACACCACTAGCTAGACAACCTGGGTATTTCAATACATACATGTTCATTAGGGAGAGATTTACATGGAAGGGGATGAAGGACGATGTCCTTAATCATGTCAAAGAGTGTATGGTTTGCCAGCAATAAATTTGAGCATTCTTTTCCAGCAGGATTACTTTAGACTCTCCCCATTCCCAAATAGAAATGGGAAAGCATATCTATGGAATTTATCACAAGGCTTCCCCTGGTGCATGGGCATAGCTGCATTTATGTTGCGATTGATCGGTTAACTAAGTATGCTCATTTATTTTTCCTACCTAAGGGGCACGAGGTAGTGGATGTGGCCCGGATGTTCTATACCAAATTTTTAGGCTACATGGGTTACCTAAAAATATTATCATGATAGGGGACAAGATATTCATGAACACCTTTTGGCAAGAGATCTCCGTGACTAGCAGTATGGAGTTGACTCCTATCACTAGCTACCACCACCCACGACAAATGGGCGACAGAGAGATAGTCAATAAGTAAATAGAGGGATACTTGCAGAGTTATGTGACAAGACATCAATGGGCATGGATTAAATGGTTACACATGGGTGAGTATTGCTATAATACCACCTACCAGATGAGCATAGGTATGAATCCCTTCCGAGCCTTGTATGGGTGACGCCGGGATATTTGTGGATTTGGTATTACTAGATAGTCGAGCTCAGAAAGCTCGAGATTGGTTACATGAGAACCGAGATATTCTGAAGGCTCTCAGAGAGAATCTTCAGAAGGCACAAAATCAATAGAAGGTGTATGCATATCGACACAGGATAAAGATGACTTTTGAGGTTGGGGATCTAGTAGTCCTATGTTTACACCATATAGCAGATCCTCACTAAAGCAGATTGGTGCGAGAGAAATTGAAACCACGGTTTTATGGTCCGTATTGGGTAGTTCGTCGAGTTGGGGTAGTCACATATGAGCTAGAGCTCCGGAGCACAATAAGATACAAAATATCTTCCATGTTTCATGCCTTAAGAAGGCACTCAGACAACATATTGTACCATCTACAAAGTTACCGCCACTAGATGAGGAGGGGAAGTTGGTGTTGGAACCAAAATCCATTATTGAAGAGAGACAGAGGGGGCTCAGGAGCAGAGTAATCACCAAATATTTGGTGCGGTGGAAGGGACTGCCACTTGAGGATGCTACTTGGGAGGGAGAGTAGATTTTGTAGCATCATAATTTACATTTGCTTGAGGACACAAAAATTCTGGACGGAGGAGGGCGTAATGTCCCCTTTCATATGCCAAAGGCCAAAGGGCCAAGTTGAGTCCAAACCGCAAATTCATACCCGAGGGTCAGTGTGGACGCGGTAGCTATTGGGAAGGGGCCACGTAGTTCTTATATCCGAGTTTTATGTTCGGGGTCACTTTTGGACCATGACGACTTAAAAAGGAAAAATTAACTTTAGTTACTTTTATTTTATTGGCCCCTCCATGGAATGAAATGTGTCTAGGGTTATTGGGAATCTTTTGCCGTGGAGAAGTATATAAGGAGCTGGGAGAGAAAGGAAAAAGGAATTTTTGCATACATTTTATTATCCTTCACATGCAACTGTTGTTTGTGCATCTACAATTTGTGGAGTAAAATCCCACAGGGACCCTAGCTTCGGTGGTGAAAGACCCGTCCCTAACTAGCAGGGCATTATTCAGTAGTGAGAGATCTACCCTAGCTTGTCATTTTGGAGCTGCTTTCAGGGATATATGAACAAGATATTATTAGAGGTTTCAGAGGAAAGATTTTGAGGGTTTTGGGGGCTTTTGGGGAAGATAACCAGAGGGCTTTTAGATCATATTTACAAAAGCCGTTTGGGCAAGGCGCAACACCACTTTGGAGGCATATTCATCAATTTAACCCTTTTCCAAGCTAGGTGACTTACAACATTTATTTGGAGGGTTTCTGTTGGTCCCTTTTAGATCTAAAGGTTAAAATGTCATTTCCTATATTTGCTAATGTTATTTCTAAAGACTCTTAATTTTTTCTCTTGTATTTGGAGAGTTATGACCCTCCTGAAGTTATCTAGTATTGCAGGGCATGTTGTGATTTTTCGGAAGCATTTTAATTCCTCTAAAAATCCAAAAATAGTTTTATTATGACCTTTATAATATTAGCAAGCCCTCTTAAAATTTTCAAGTAATTTGAGTGAATATTTTGGGAGATATTAATTTTCTTTAGTTCGTTGTCCTTACTGATAAAAATATGTAAAAATCAATATTTTATTTGGCTGCAAATTTTCGATATTTTGTGCATTTTAAAGTGGTATCCCATGAGGGATATTTCAAGTGATGATAAGACTAGGGGATGAGCCATTCGTGAATAATTTTCTCAAAGAGATAGATACATAAAATAACATATTTGGCAAAAGTATAATAGTAGTACTAAGTGCGTGATTTTGTGACTATAGGTAGAGGAGCCAAACTTCTCTAGAGGTGTGTCTTAGTTTGTAAGTTCCATAACTTAGAGGGAGCCCCATGTTAGCAAAAATTAGGGATTTGTAACTAGAAAATCCCAGTGTGCTACTTTTTTGTAATAATAGTTTTGCACACCCTGGTGGGACAATTTAAAGGTTAATATTTTCATTTTACCAAGTTTTGGTGTGTATCTCGGTAAATTCTAGCCTTTGAAGGCTTTTCGCAACACATATGATGAGTCCAAGCTTCATATTAACCAATTTCAATAGTATTAGTGCTCGGGTTCATGAGAAGAATCTAGAGAAGGTCAAGAACAATAGAATAAGGAGCTTTTGAGTATATGCAATTATCACCGGAGAAGAAGAGAAGAGGAAGGTCAATTCGAGATCACCACCTCCACCAAACAAGGTTATTTCTACTCCAACTCTGGTAGGCCCTTCTTATAGTCATCTAGAGTTTTAAGACCTATACAAATCATGGTAGCACATAAAAATCTACCCTTTGTCAATTTCAATAATGTTAATCCTTTAGCTCTCAATGCACAACATATTATACTAGTGGTGGACTTAAAAGTATACCATTTTTCACCGGTGAAAATTATACTACCCTAGTTGATCACATTCATATGTTGCTAATGGTTTCTTGTTTCATTGTATTGTTGAAGAAGATGTTACAGTTAGAATTTTGGCCTCATATTTCAAGGGAAAATCTTTGTAATGGTATAGGAGTTTAAGACCAAGTTCTATTACCAACTGAGATCAACTTGGGACAGCCTTGTGTAATCATTTTGAGGAAAAATCAGATCACCTGTCTTTTTGGAGCAATTGACAACAACAAAAAGAGCACCTAACAAACATATTATAAACTTTAACATCATATTTCAAAGGACCTAGGATATAATTCCTCAAGTGGTAAGGCCTACACCCCAACATGCATTTCTTTATTACCTAAAGGATTTAAATAGTGATATTTTAGTCATGATTCAGTCTATGGGGGGTAGAACATTACAGTGCTTATGGCATTGCCATTAGAGCTATAAAAAGTATTATTCCGAATGGGAAACTTTCTCCTAGACCTCTAATTCCTATTTACTAGAGATTGAGAACCCCAATTCTAATCAAACCCTTGAGTTAGCACCTATTCCAACCCCAAGAAATCAGAGCTCTAATGAAGTATCTACGTCTTCAAGTACCTCAATTGAGTGCAAGAGATAATGAAACAATTGCAGAACTTCGGTAATGAGTTAGTATCCATAAAGAGGAAACAAGCCCAAAGTTTTAGACCTTATCAACTTCTATATCGTCTAAATAAGGCCCCTTACTAGTCAAAAATCCTTCATCCCAAGATGCATTTCAAAATCAAAGTTAGTTTCACTCGTGAGGCCATTTCAACCGTATAATCCCAATGTGGCGAGCTCATCTCAAGCTTTGGTTCTTGTCCAAAACTATATTATGCAAGATTATGATTCATGTTTCCCTTGGCATCTTCCACACAACCAAACAACATGCCCCAATGGAATTTTGAACCAATATTTGATGGTGTAAATTGCATATGTCCCTCGAAACACTTGTAGAAGAAAATCAACAACAAATTGTCACCAAAAGGTGACTCAAAGTGACACTTCACTTGTGAATTGGAAAATAAAATACTTTTGTGGAATAAATTAGACTCTTCCTCAAGGTGTGGCTACAAACAATAGATCTAAGAAAAGAGCTATAGAAGAGAGACAATCAACAAATTTAGTTCCTCCTTAACCTTCTTTGACACTCCAAGGGGGTGACAGTTCAAACATAGTTCCAAATGTGGAAAGCCAACCTAAAGAGCCTCCATATCAGGACAAGTGCAAGAAAAGGTTGTTGTAAGTAAGGTGTAGAAAAAGTATCATTCAACTCTTTTGAGAATCCTTGAGTAGATGATGAAAACCAATGTGAGCATATCCATGTGGGAGTCATTGGCTATTTTGGGACAAAGAGATATCTTACAAGCAACCATGGCCAACTTGTCTACCCCAAGTGAGTCACCCAAGGAACAAGAAAATGTTATTACCAATGCAATTCAACAAAAGGAGGGTCAACCAAGAAAAAACATGAAGCCTCCACCTTTCTATGTATCTTTGATCATAGGAAAACTTGGTGCAAAATTGTATGATTGATTCCGGGGCAAACAATTTAGTCATGCCTAAGAAAATTGCAGACCAACTAGGCCTCAAGTATGAACCTATTTCAAGAGGAGTAGTGTAGTTGGATGGAACAATAGTAGGAACTATTGGAGTTATTAGAGGTCTAAGCCTCACACTACATGTATGTCCCAATGTTTCAATTTCTTAAGATGTATCTATAATTGATCTACCTCAACTTTTTCTCTATGTCTATCTAAGGATTTCACTACCAAAATTAGAGGATACTTATCAATAGATTGGTCTCATATGCTCTTCAGGACCATGTATGGCACTAAGGCTACCATCAAGTTTGAACCAATTGCTACATACCATATAGAGCCTTATGTGCTAAGCCTAATCAATGCCAATTGTAATTTTTTTGATCAAGAAGATTATCCAAGCACTCATGAGACATATAATCAGATTGGGGACATTCTCGATTTGCTACTTGATGAGTGGGCACATAATCACTATAATTATGATCCATATAAAGAGATTGAAGAAGCTGGTCTAGGTATTTACCATCTACATGAGGAAAATTCACCCCTTCCTAGTGTCACCAATCCAAATGATGAAGAAGAGAATGGATTTTGGCTTGAAAAAATTTCCTAAGTATTTAGAGGGCATGAAAAGGGGGTGCGTAGGTGCGCATACATATCATTTAAAGAAGGATGCTCCTAGGAAGAGAGCACTCAGGACTTAGCCGCTTTTTCATGGCACAGGCTAAAAATAGGAAAAAACAGTTGGAGTGCAGCCCAAGAAATGATAAAGCTAGAAGACTTCTCAGCCAAGAAAGATCTATTTTGGGACCAAAGTGGAAGAACAAAGGTCATGCATAACTCACATTAATAATAGGATTAAAGTAGATTTTATTTATAGATTAATCTATTATTAGCCTCTTTATAAAAGCATGCAGTTGTAAGCACATGGATATTTTGAGCATGCAATCTATTTTGAGATGCATGGGCGGTGAAGGGAAAGTCCCCACCCCTATATATGTTAGTTGATCTACATAGTTTTAGTATACCATGCATATTTTACTATTATGTTGTTGTTTTAGCAAACATAACTCTTGGAGAATGATATTGTCATATATTCAACTTCTATTACTCGATGAATTAATGCAATGTATAATTGTGATTGGATTTGGGTAATTGATGTATTTGGTCATGGTATTTGCATGGTGAATTTGATCTTAATAATGGTTTGAACTATTATGTTTCCTTACACGTGTTTCCTATGATGGATGCCACGACTTATAATTGAGGTTATGAACTATTAATGGATTGTTGAACATGCATGATAACATCTAGAAGAGACAACAAAAAGGAGGTACCTAGTAGGATTCGCATGCTTTGGGTGAGCATTCAAATATGTTTGAATGAAGTGCCAATGCACCTAGGAAATTGTGTACATAAAACAAGACTACATTTTGGTTTCATTTATGGGACCTCTTTTCAAGCTATTTTTCGGATGTTGCTTGCAGATGACGTATTGATTGACTTTGAGAGTATTGAAGGGTGGATATATGATAGAAAAGATAGGTTTGTAGAGAGATATACATCAAAATTGATTTCAATTACACACAGATGGGTGGAAGAAAATCTGTATGATGCACTCTATGAGATGTTCTTTAGTTTCTTTCCAGTAAAGTTATATGAGTGGATGTTAGCATATGTGATAGGGAAGTGCTGGAGTTATAGGCCGAGACCTTAGATGTAGAAAGGTTACCAAATTCTTATTGATGTTAATTTGGAGTGGAATAGGGTTATAGATTATAGGTGGGATAGAGTATTGTGTAGTTAAATTTTATAGATGCCATTTCTACATATCTATATCCCGAAGAAGTGAGTTCTAGTTTTTGTGTGAGCCCAGAGGATATTACTTGCGCATTATACCTTTATCAATCAAGATCTTGATGATAGAGCTGGATTTAGAGTGCCTCCCTATGGCTAGCTAAACTCCCACCACGCATAGGGGTAGGAGTAGGTGTGGTGAAGATGGCGGACCTAGACAATAACAATAGAGAGAGAGAAAAGATGACTCGATATAATGAAGCATGGGAAAGGGAGATAACAAGAGAAGTTGTAGAGTCGATGCCAATTAAGGGAAGAGATGCCTCACGAAGGATTTGAAGCTCTCGTGGAAGATGAAGAGCCACAATATTTTGTTCTCATGACATTAGGTAAGCACGGTAGATAATATCTTTCAGCTTCGGATGAGAGCATGTTAGAAGAAGTAAAATTGAGGACTGTAGACGCTCATCTGATCCCACCTAGTGACATATCCCTTGCACATTGTGTTCTAGTTCCATAGAAGTAGTCATTGAGAAGTAGGATAGTGTGAGTAAGGAAGCAGAGAAAAGTAGGTATTGGTTTATGTTACATTTGGGAGATAGAGTTAATAGTGCACCCATGGCAACACCATCAATATCATTGATTGAAGGTCCAATTAGAGGAATATTTTCTAGTGCATCATTAGGACAAAGTGTGGGCACACATAACATTGGGAATACATATGGAAGTACTACAACTTCACGAGATGTTGGATTTCATTTAGCACTATAGTTGGGATGCAAGGAAGTAAATCCATTGGCTTGGTGCCCACTACGGAAGAGGGGCATGGGGATTAATAGGATTGAGATCAAGTGGATCAGGTGGTTTTAGAGGTGGAGGAAATACTAGTGGTGATTCTAGTTCTAGATCTGGAGGACATGGCCCACATCCCCAACAACCCCCACATCAACCTCAACAAGTGTATTATGAGATGTCCCTCCACTTACAAGAATATAGAGGAATTGAATATGTAGTAGAGCATGTGCACAAGTGTGAGTTTCTATGGCATTTCAAAGGAATTACAACCTCCGAAAGAAAAGCAAGTCATTTTTATTACTCTTCAAGGGTGCACGCATATAGATGGTATAAGAAGTATGATCCACATCAAACCATGGTGGATTATGATGCTTTATTTTATGCTTTTCTATCCAAGTTCCATATACCAAAGTTTAGGCAAGAACGTATCAATGCACTTTAGGACATTAAGTAAGGATTATCGAGAGCGTAAGGCAATATGATCCACACATTTTAAAACTTTACTATAAAATCTATCTTATGACATCCATTCGAGTCAACATGTGTAGTGGTTTGTTGGTGGGTTGCTGAATCCTTTTAGATAAGCACTATCTCATAAGACTTTTTGAATTTGTGTGAGTCTTTAGAATCCACTTTGCATCTTTGAGGATGTTGGAAGCATTGATATATCTGGAGTAAGCCTTTTTTTGGAGGCATAGATTGCACCCATGGCAAAATAGTTGGAGAAATTTTCTTGAATTCAACTCATGAGACACGCAAAGTGGAATTTGGTGTACAGATTGTGAAGTGGAAGGACATACTAAAGATAATTTCCCATGCAGGTTGGTGTGCACATTATTATTGGATTACAAAGTCTATCACCTAAATCATGATGTTCAAATTTCACCCTTTTGTAGAATGCACTTACAAAGAAGGTGTCCATGTTTTACAATATTTGTAAATCCACACTCATGACACCACTGATTGCAAGTTGATTGATCACATTCATGAAGCCATTGAGACAGGAGTGCACTAGATGAATGTGGCTAGTGGATCTAAGGAGTATGAAGGCTATAACCATGAATGGTGCGACAATGGAAATAACAGGAATGGTGGCTTTAGAGGAAATATAGATAGTCCGAGGTCATGGTGGTGGTAGAGGTAGGTTTATGCGAGGAACTTGTTATACTTGTGGATCTCCTGATCATTATCAGCATGAGTGCCCTCATAATGTTACTTTCTCATGGTGCGGAAAGCAACACAAGTTAGAAGATTTCCCAGAGTTGTATGAGCACATGTGCAAGAATCAAAAGAAAGAAAAGGGCACAGGAATGATTAAAGTGGAGCATGTACTTTTGATCAATGGATGCCAAAAAGACCCCTATCCTAAGTTATAGAATGTGATGGTGACTACGTGCACCGAGGCCGCACAAAACTATGAGATGTTAAAGGATAAGCCACTCATTACAAGGGAAGAAGTGATACATGCCAAGTATCCAAATATTTCACACCAGAAGGAATTTTATCAAGATACCATGGAAGTTATCAAGGCACTGTAGGGAGAAATATAATGTTTAAAGGAACAAGCGCATGATAGGGATCATGCAAGGAAGGTTGAAATCATGTAGAAGGATGTGGATGACTTGAAAGAAGTGTGTAAGATGTTGCGATAGGAGAACATCATTCCATTGTTAGGTGAGTGGTTGTGAGAAAAGGTACCACATGTTGGGATTGAGCATGAAATATAGATACTTCATGTAAAATATACCACCTCAAAATCATGAATTTGATAAATATATTACACTTGATGTAGTAATTGGTGGTTAGTGCACAAATATCTAATTGATACTAGCATGGAAGTGAATGTGTTAACTCTAGATGCTTGGAATCAGATGGGTAGACCACAATTGTAGCCATCCACGAATGTGTTGTATATGGAAAATAGAACTAGGGCCATGCCTATTGGGTTATTGAAGGACACATCTATTACTATTTAGGGAGCCAAGTTTACTAGGGACTTTGAGGTATTGGAACTTGAAGTAAAAAACTTCCCAACATTACTTGGTGACCTTGGTGTTATGCGAACAAAGTAGATTTACAGCTTTAATAAAAGGTACATCAGCTTTGAGAATGATGAGGAGCGTGTGATTATACCTCTCTTTGAAAAGAAGGTTGAGCCCTATGTTGAACCATTGATCTTGGAGGAGCTTAACAAAATATATGCACACTCAGTGCAATCCAAAACATTTGGAACCATCCAAAGAAGGTGTACTTCATTGGGAAGACATGCAGTCTATAAGTGACACTATAAGTGTTTCTTGTGATAATTGGGCTCATGGAATGTATGAAATGGTTGGGCATGAAGTGAAAGGAAAAGTCACCAGGATGATTAGACTGCACATGATGAGGTAGTTGGGATTTAATAGGGTACCAAGGTATACTAGTGAAGGAAACCCTGATGTATTTCTACGCCATGGAGGCCCATGGATGAAAGAAGGGGATAAAAAATATGTTAGTATATACTCTGTGTGGGACAATAGTACGCTAGGTGGGCTACACATAGAGGCAACTTACTTGGAATGGTGAGAAGTGAGAATCACCTTTTCTACTAGGTTCCTAGGAGCAATGTACCTTCTCAAATATGTGAATTTTATGGGAAAGTATTTTGTCCTCTCATCACATCCATGAGTGTGAGAAAGCTTGGTCACAAGGGGGAGGCTTTACCACCATCACTTTGGGTACATAATTTTACTCCACCTTATGCATGCATGTGTGCATGGTATGTCCATGCAAAGTTGAAAAGGGAGACTACTAATTGGAAGAGATGACCTCAAGTATGATTCATACTTTTGATTATTTTTCTACTAAACCTCCAATCAATGAAGAACTACAGATTATGAAGTGCCTTACATTGGGAGATAATGTGAAGGCTGAAGAGATAATGTTGGAATTATTTGGTGAACCTGATCTTGAGGCATGCTTGGATCTTGAGGAAACAAATGAAGAAGAGATAGTATGCTCTTGGAAGGAAAAAGAAAAGGGAAAATTGGTGTACATGATGATGATGAGGAAGTGGATACACTTTGGATGTTAACCACATTGAAGGTATGTGTGAGGTAATGGACATACAAATGAGAAAAAGTGGGCATATCATGCCCTAATGAAGACAAAGAAGGTTAACATTGATATCGTTGAGAACCCAAGAGGCCATTATTGGTGATTATTGGTCGGAGTAGAAGTGGTAAAGATTATTGAATTATTGCACAAATTTTAGGACTTATTTCCATGGGGCTATCATGAGTTAAAGGGAGTACACCCTTCTTTAGGTGAGATGAAAATCAAACTGAAAGAAGGTGTGTACCCGGTTAGGAAGAGGCCTTATAGATGAATCCTAATCTACGTGTGAAGGTAAAGGAAGAAATTGACAAGATGCTCAAGTCTGGTATAATTGAGCCTATTGAGGAATCTGAATGGGTTATCCCCATGGTAATAAGCATTAAGAAGGATGGGAGGATAAGGATTTGTGTGGACTATAGAGAACTTAATGTTGCATGTGTTATTGATCCTTTTCCCACCCCATTCATAGAGGAGATCCTTGAAGGAGTTGTTGGGCATGAGATATACTCCTTTATAGATGGGTTTTCCAGTTATCACTAGGTGCACATAGTGAAGAAGATCAAGAAAATAACACTTTCACCATTGAGTGGGGAAGTTTTTCATATATACAATGATGCCCTTTGGACTAAAGAATGCACCATAGTGTTCTCATGCATTGTTGCAAGGATTTTCAGGACTTTATCCATAAGTTCTTATAAGTGTATTTAGATGATTGGACAATGTATGGCTTAGTTAAAGACCATTGTGATAATTTAAGGCTCATGTTTGAGAGGTGTAGATAGTTGAACATCTCCCTTAACATTAAGAAGTGTGTTTTTGCAACACCTTTTGGCACTTTACTTGGACATTATCTATAAAGAAAGGTTGTTTGGTAACCAACCAAAATAGCTTTGATATTGGGTTTAAAGAACCTAATAATCAAAGCGAGGTGCATGGATTCCTAGGACATACATGCTATTACATGAATTTCATTAAAGGTTATGCGAAGATTTCTATGACCCTTGGAAGAATTATTGAAAGCTAAAGGAAATTTCTATTGGGGTGACACACAACAACAAACGTTTGAAACATTGAAGGAAAGATTGACTACTACACCTATTTTGCACTTTCCTTCGTGGGAAAACCCTTTCATGTACATGTTGATGCTTAAAGGATGGCAATTGGCATAATGCCGACAAAACTAGGGGAAGGACTTGTGGACCACCCCATTTTATTTGTAAGTAGTAAGTTGACATCTACGAGAAAGTAGAATTATACAACTATTGAGTGTGAGGATTTGTCCATGATCTACGTGCTACATAAATTCAAAAATACTTGTTGGAAACATCATTTATCTTCTTTACAGATCATATGACACTCAAGTATTTGGTCAACAAGATTGTTTTGCAAGGGTGCATATGCAGGTGGATACTACTCTTTTAGGAGTTTGAGTTTACAATTGTTTTAAACTAGGAAAAAGTAATTCAAGGCCTGATCATTTATCAAGGATCAATTCTAGTGAGGACGCAAAGCATTGAGGAAATAATGCTAGATGCAAATCTATTTAGATTGAATAACGTGCCCACAAAATCTAGAGGACATTGCAATGTTTTTTTGCACACTAGGGCAAAGTGCTTGAGGGATGAAGACTTTAGAGAAGAAATAAAGTACAATATGCAAGACACCTTATCAATTGATTGGTGGATATTTGTATAAATTGGGCCGCGACGAAAATTTTATCTTTGGTTTTTCTAGATCATAAGTGCGAGGATATTATGGAAGAATCTCATGGTGGAATTGCAAGAGGTCATTATGTAGGTTATGCCACCATGCACAATATTTTGATGACTGGAATCTAGTGGGAGACCTTGATAAGGATACTAAGGAATATGTCAAGTTATGTGACCATTGTCAATTCCTTGGAAAGCTTGAAATACGAGATGATGAGATGTCGTTGCGGCCTATTGCAAGTGCTGAACCTTTTGAGAAATGGGCGATTGACTTTATAGGTCCTATTTCACCACCCATGCACATATAGGAATGACACACAATACATTATCACTTATACAAATTATCTACAATGTGGTGAATAATTACCTACAAAAGGATTGTACAATGACTACAACAACAAGATTTTTGTGGGAAAATATTATTAGCAAGTATGGATGTACATCCTTTGAGCCTAACTAGTGATAGGGGCACTCATTTTCTTAATGAGACAATCCAAATCCTTTGTTGGTAGAGTTTATGGTGGCACACCATAAGAATATTCCTTATCACCCACAAGCTAATGACACTGGTGAAGCTTTCACAAGATTTTGGGACAAACATTGACAAAAATATGTGATGTTGGAAGGAAAGACTAGGATGATAAAGTACATGTTGTACTTTGGGCATATAGAACCACCTATAAAAGGTTGAATGAGGCCAAACCCTTTCAACTGGTGTTTGGTGAAGAGGTTTTATTGCCTGTTGAATTTGTGTTACCATCCCTACGTATTGTGCACACAGGAGGATTAGTTGATGAACAACCTGTGGAAGAACACATTGATAAACTAATGTAATTAGATGAGTGATGTGTCATTGCACATTGGAGTGGAGACTAGAATGATAGACATAAAGAATGGAGTGATAAGCACATAGGGAACAAAAATTTGAGGTCAAGAAAATGGTTCTTCTGTATGATTCAAATTTACATGCCACCCAAGGAAATTTAAAGTTCATTGGTTGGCCATTTGTAGTAATAAATATACTTGAATTAGGCACTTTTCAATTGTAGGCACTAGATGTTAATTGGTTTCCCGATACTTCAATGGGATTAGGTTGAAGCCCTACTATAAATAAGGCTTCTTAGTGTTTTTAATAAGGCAATATTTCTTTTAGATTAGATTTCAACTTTATGTGTTTCCTTTCATCATTGCTATGCTTTGTCAATTTAGTTCTATGTTTTGTTGTAATAAGCGTGCTTGCATGCGTAGGAAGCTAATTACTATCTTTTGAGTTCATGCGTAGAGGACTGCAAATACTTTTAGTGTGGGTGGATTACAGCAAGTATGCATAGAAAGTTTATTGGTTAGTTGAGGTTGACTCATGAAATGAAGGAGTGAACTCATTGATGACAATGTTGTTTGCTAGAGAGAAATTTGCTACAAGTAATGAGAAGGATGGTGATAGTAAAGATTTGAAGAAGGAAGGAAAATTGCTCAGATTGAAGACCACACATAAGAGAAAGGTTCACACATTGTAACATGAGGTAGTAAGTGGCATAATGGACTACTTCAAAGGCATAGTGAGGTATGTATTTCAGCCCATGGAAGCATGCGAATGGAGGTATGTGGCTGATAAGTAGTGGGCATGCCAGACGGTTATGACTAGGGCGTGAAAGAAATCAACGCAAAAGAATGGAAAAAGTGTAATTAAAGTAGAATATGGTGGTAGGTGAGGAGTAATTAATGTGGGAAATTTTTTAAAATCCTATAAAAGGAGTACAAGTGACCCCATTCTTACCTTGCATGTTTAAGTGTTTGAACCCTAAGAGTGAATTAAAGAGCGAACCAATGCATATCGTGAAGTACAAAAGTGAATTGATAAAACCCTTGTGATAATTTGGAACAACATGTGAGGAAGCTCCTTTTGAGAAGTGTTAGAGTGAGAAGAAGGCATAGGAAGAAGATAATCATAGTTCGAGGGTTCGATTCAAGTAGTAGGGTTTGAAGGAGAGAAGTCACAACTAGGGCACACAAATTCAAAGAACCATAGAGACAAACAATAGGTTGAGGGTTACAAGGAGTAAGTGTTGGTAAGACATTTGATTTTAGGGAACTTTATCAGCTAAACAAAGAGTATTATTTGGCAATGGAACAAAGAGATCCATAACCAAGGACAAGGAACCCATCACAGAGGAAACATCGGAAGAGGGTTTAAGGTGATGTAATTCCTAGAAGAGGTCATTAAAGGGAGAGCGTGGAAGTCTCATCTGGATAAGTGTAAGATCAACAATATCAATCATCATATGGATAAGACCCTGAAGGATATTAAAGAGGACACCATTCTTAAGACTAATCGAAGGAAAACAAATGGGTAGAGGGTCTATGATAATTATGTGTACAAACTTCTAGAAAGTGTCAGGGTGCTTCAGCTATATGAGCTACCTTTCTTTGGAAAACCAAAATGTTTGTACCATGGTTGATGTCGTGAGTTCATGAGGACTACTTCTACTTTGCAAGTAGAATAATGAGACTTATAGGGAAGATGATAGGAAAAGTGACTCATTTACATAGTTCAGGGGTAGACATTGAAACCAAACTTAGTTGATGATGATGGAGAAAAATACATCAATCACATTAAACTACCATAAATGGGGCCGTGTCATGGTTGTAACCAATATTGATGACCTTGTTATGAGGTGGTTTCACGACTCATAAGATGTAAGCTAGGTGTGTCTAATCGATGGAAGGAAGTGAACAAGCACTAGTTGCACATCGCTCATAAATGACGAAAAATATGTACTACAACATCATGTAATATATTGCAAAGAGCATTGTTGAGGAGGAATGCGTATAAACAGAGAAAAGTGAGAAAATTACTTGGGGTGAAATCTTGCTTCTATTTGTATTTTGTGAGATTGGTGTACTGATGGGCCTAAGGAGAAGATGTGGGTATACCCTATGGAGCATAAGTCTCCGGCCATGAGGTTCACCAAATTTACATGTCAAGGTAGTATTTCAGGCACCTACAAGTAGTGCTTGGAAAAATGGTATAGGAGAATACATGACACATTTGAGGGAGAGTGGCACATCCCACGGGAGTTTCCTAGTGTTTTGGATGGGCAAGCTTGATTTACATCTTATCAATAGTTTTGTTTAGGAAGATTCTACATGAAGTCCGGGGAGAAGGGTAAGAAGGGCCCGTGGTGTAAGTTACCCTTCACATTTACCACATGTTATTTTAAGGAATCTGTGAATAGGTTATATAATGCGAAGAAGATGAGGTTTTGAAAAAAACTAGACACACATATATATATTCTATGCAAGACTTATGTCTATCCCAATAAGGAGGCTTATGAAGAATGATGAAATCGAGATAATATTGATATTACTCCTGAGACTATGGTGTTTGGGAAGATAGAGCCCACACACGTATATGTATATCTAAGGCCAATATTTCAGAATGGTAAGTGTGTTGTTGGTAAAGACTTTCCACTTTAAAAATCCCCCTAAGGGCAAGTGGAATGTAGGTAAAAAAGGCATGTGAGGTTATGCCTCCTAGGAAAGAAGAGGAATAAGGGAGAAATGACCTCAAGAGTAGAGGAAATGGAGAAGGAAGATAATGTTTCATGCTGGACCAAGGAGAAGGATGTTGTGAAGGTGGTGTAAGGATCAAATGAGGGTGCTAGGACTCCACATATGTTAGGAAGTCACGAGAACAATGCCTGTAAAAGAGTTCAAAAGAAGAAGAAAAAGAGGAGGCAAAAGCTCATTACTTAGAGTGATAGTGATAAGAAGGATCATCGAGATGGGTCTACGCGTGTGACAATGTTTCTCCACCTAGTACATAAGTATGGGAAGAAAAAGGGCTTGGGGGAGAGGAGACTCGACATGATACGTAAATACCTAATGAGCACAAGGAGGAAGATCCCATTGGAGGTGAAATGGAAAAGGAGAAAAATGAGGAGGAACAAACATGTGAACATGAGGGTGGTTCAGTGGAATGGGAGTTGGGATACCTACAGTGTTGGGACACATGTACCTTTGGGAAAATGAGACGCACTAGTCCACAAAAGAGAAGAAGAAATGGTACAAATGCCGGACCTTGGGTATTTCGATGATCCTACTAAGATTATTCGTGTTAGGTTCTAGAGCACTCTTGCCATGGAACAATTATATGGTTGGGAAATGATGGATATAGAAGGGAAAAACTTGTGCACAAGAAAACAACTTTCATAGAGTATGCGAATCACATGGATGAACCATAATTTGATGTGAGTGAGGAGGTGTGTGTCAAGCACATAAATGAAAAAGACACCGAAGAAACACATATGACCATTAAGCCTACAACGAGTTTTCGATGAAAAGGAAAGTAATTCCTAGCCAAAATGGTAGCAGAGGTCACTCATGTAGAAATGTGGATAAGGGGATACCCTTAGAACCTTACTAGAAGACAAAAAATAATAAGGAGGAAGAGGACCATCATTTGACAGAAGTGTGAGATAAAACAGAGCATAAGGTGAAGGTTTTTCTAGAGATGGTCGGAGATTGGTGAAGAAATTTTGGAGGCACATCCAAAATATGAGATAAGGTATATAGATATTTTCCTCCACACCACACTATTTCTAAATTTAGTCCATTTAATGTTAGTAGAAGGAGAAGAAAAATGCGTACAAGCCAAGTGAATAAGATATAGTTGTGAAGGAAAGGACCAAGAAATTTATAACGTGTCGAATTGTAGAGTATGATGCCATACTCTAGACATTGAAAGGATGAATTAGATAAGGAAAATGGGCATTGAGTAACTATGCGAATCTTGAGTAGATCATCAAGGCTTATATGGTGCAGGAGGAAAATAACATCCTTGATAGTGAAGAAGGATGAATCTCTGGGTAGAGAATAGAAATTAGAGGTGGTAGTGAAGAAGCACACACATGTTGAAAGTAGCTAGACAACCCCATGAAGACAAAATAAAAGAGTTTGGTTCTCTCATAGCGTGATGGATGGATTTTATGGAGGATATGATCTCATGCCTTATCAGAGGTCACAAGGAGATTCAAAGTAAAGGGGAAGATATGACTATGGATGAGATGGAGAAAATACTTGGTGACATTCTCGGTAAAGTGAAGAAGGGACTAGGGGAGTGGAACAAACTTGAGTCATACATAAATAATGAGTACCATGAACTCCTTTTACCAGGTGAAGAATAAGATAAGGTGACCATCCATTCCATTCCTTTCTTAAATTTTGTATGAAAACTCTTGATTCATTATTCTTTGGAGGGATAAGTTGTGCAACCCTATTGTCGAGGATGGAAATGAAATTAGTGTGGGGTAATGTTGGGTTGACAAAATTTCCTAAGTAATGAGAGGCGTGCGCATGAAGGGGGTGTAGGCACACACATGCATCATTTGAAGGAGGGTATTTCCGGGTAGAGAGCACTAAAGACTTAGCCAATTTTGCATGGAACATGCTAAAAATAGGAAAATCAGTTGGAGTGCGGCCCAAGAAAGGATAAAGATAGAAGACTTCTTAGCCAAACAAGAGATATTTTTGGACCAAATTGGAAGCAAAAAGGTCATGCATAGTTCGCGCTAATAATATGATTAAAGTAGTGTTTATTTATAGATTAATCTATTATTAGCCTCTTTGTAAAAGCATGCAATTATAAGCGGATGGCTAATTTGGGCATGTACCTATTTTAGAGATGCATGGGTGGTGAAGGGAAATTCCCCACCCCTATATATGTTAGTTGATTTGAATAGTTTTAGTAGACCATGCGTATTGTACTATTATGCTTTGCTCTGTTTTACCGCGCATAACTCTTGAAGACTAGTATTGTTAAATATTCAAATTATATTACTTGATGAATTAATGTAATGGATAATTGTGGTGGATTTAGGTAATTGATGTATTTGGTCATGATATTTGCATGGTGAAACCGATCTTAATAATGGTTCGAATCAAGTAAGTTTCCTTATTACATGTATTTTCTTATGATGGATGTAATGAATTATACTTGAGGTTATGAACTGTTAATGGATTCTAGAACATGCATGCTAACATATAGATAAGAAAACAAAAATGTGGGACTTGGTAGGCTTCATGTTCTTTGGGTGAGTGTTTAGATATGTTTGAATGAAGTGTCGGCGTGCTTAGGAAATTGAGTACGAAAAAAAAAAAGACTACAATGGAGTTTTGAAAAATGTTATTTGATGGATCCGAAATCGAAAAGGTTTATGGGGATGTGCATTACTTGTGTCCCTTAAGGGTATTAAGTATTACTCATATTTCAAGTTCCAATTCAGTTGCTCTAACAACACATCAAAGTATGAGTCCCTTATTCATGGATTGTAATGGGAAAGAAAGAGGAATATATAGAACTTGTAGACCTTTGAAGATAATGAGCTGATTGTGAACCAAGTCGAGGATCAATTGCAACTAACAATGATTTACTCAAGGCCTACAAGCATAAGGTTTGGGATCTTTTGAGGATTTTGAAGCTTTTAATATCCATGCCATTCCAAGAAAAGAGAATGAATCTGCTGACATACTTGCTGCAATTGGAGCAAGATTTGATGTTGTTGAGGATGTAAAAAGAGACAAAGTACAACCATATATCAAGGAGATAGTGAGGCATGCTATACCGTAAAATAAAAAAGTTAGCGGTGTCGTTGAAAATGATCAACAAATTATCGATTTCCTTTAAGAAAAGGCTAAGTTTTCTTCAAGAAATCATGACAAGTTGGAGAAAAAATATGGAGACAAATTGGTTCAACTTAGATCAAATAAGTTGCCAAAGGGCCTAGTGACCTTGGAGTCCATTTTTAAACCCAATGACCAGTTCAGAAAAGAAAAGGAAAACATAACAGTCAAAGGTGATGATTCAGATCCCATCTCAAATGGTCAAGTGAGAAATTTCTTTAGATTGAAAAGGTAAGCACTTCAAAAGAAAAACATGATTTTGTATAAATTTTCCAAGAATTTTCTGATGTTTTGGCATAAAGCTATGAAGACCTTAAAGGATTTGAACCTATTTTAGATCATCATACCATTGAGTTGGATCCAACCGCCAAGCTGTCTCGATAAGCGTAGGCTATTCAATCCATATATTAAACCCTTAATGAAGAAAGAGCTGAATAAGTTAATTGACGAAAGCATAATTTTCCCTATCAAGCGGTCACCTTAGATAGCCAATCGAGTCTCAGTGTGAAAAAATCATGAAGAAATCAGACCGTGTTGACTTTAGGGACTTGAACAAGGCATCATTGAAGGATCACTACCCATTTCCTTCAATGGAATTTTTATTACAAATGGTAGCGAGGTTTTGAAAGATTTTCTCTCCTAGATAGATACTCAAGGTACAATCAAATCACGACAAAGGAGGAAGATCAGTTCAAGATAGCCTTTACTAAAAAATGGGGAACCTATACTTACAAGAAAATGCTATTTGGTCTATCTAATGTAGGAGAAAATATCCAAAGAGCCATGTATATGGCATTCCAGGGACTAATCAACAAAATTTATCTTGTGTACCTTGATGATATAACAATATTTTACAAGCATGCAAAAGACCACCATCTTCATCTCAGAATGTCTTGAATGTCTTTGAAAGGTATAGGCATTTTGAAGTTTCTCTCAATCCCAAGAAATGCATCTTCTTAGCTCATGAAGGTAAACTCATTGGCCATATTATCTCTAAATAAGGGTGAAACATTGATGTAGAAAGAGTTAGTGCCATTCTTGCATTGCCATTGCCTAGTCACAAGAAAGCACTGCAAATCTTCTTAGGAAGGATTGAATTTTTCAAAAGGTTTGTCCCAAATTTCTTCAATCTTGTTAAGCCACTGACATTGATGTTGAAGAAGAGTACGACCTTCAAGTGGACTACAAGGAAAGGACATAATTGAAGCCATAAAACAGAAAATTGCATAGGCCCCAACTCTTATTAACCCATATTTCTTAAAAGACTTCACTTTGTATGCCTTTGGAGGTATAAAGACAATATCAAATATATTGGTGCAACCAAATCAAGAAGGATTAGAGCAACCTATTGCATTCTTTAGACAAAATCTTGAATATTTTGAGGTAAGATATTCATTTATTGAGAAGCATGTCCTTGTTGTCATAAGTAACTTGAATAAATTAAAAAATTTGGTGTCCAACAATAAGATTCATCTACTAGTTTCACATACCGGTGTGAAATATTTTCTTTTGACCAATGACCTAAATGAGAAAAGAGTTGGTTTGGATAACCAAGGTGATGGAGTATGGCATTGAAATCAAGGAGACTAAGCTGGTTTGAGGCAAGGGGGCTTTGTGAGAAGCCAATTTCAGGTCGAAAATTGATGAAGAGACCATTTGAGTGCTTTAAGATGACCAAGAGCAATCATCGATGCCATTCCTATTCCTTGTTGGACTCATGATTAATCAATTTCCTCCAAATAGGACAATGCCCCTAAGGATTGGACAAGGATAGAGGAAGTCATTTTAGACTGTAATCCATTCTATATGTGCTAGTCAATGGTTTTCTATTCAAGAAAGATGTAAATGGTGTTCTCCTAAGGTGCATTAAAATAGATCAAATAAAGAAAGTGCTACATGAGCTTCATGATGGAGAAGCAATAGGTCACTTTTCTCTAAGGGTAAAAACTCTCCGATCATGAAGGCTAGGTATTATTGGCCCAATATCTTCAATGAATGTTATTCACGGGTTAAAAAATGCAAGAAATGTGCCTTCTTTACATGTAAATAAATATTAACAACCCTTCCTTTCCACTCCATCTCAAAGAGAAAACCATTCATGCAACGAGGATTGAACTTCAAGTAGAGTAATCAATGCAAATTCAAGCTTGGGATAAAAGTGGATCCTCATAGCCACATACTACTTCACTGAGTGGATTGAAGAAGTTGCACTTAAGGAAGAAAATGAGGGCAATATTCTTGACTTCTATGAAGGAATGGTGGCCAAGTTTGGTGTTCATTTAACTATAATTTATGATAATGCATTGGCTTTCCTTGCACAAAGATGTCCGATTGGGTTGTGAAGAATAGTATATACTTGAGCACATCTTCAAATTATTACCCTTAGGGTAATGGTTAGGCTGATTCCACAAACAAAAACTTGTTGAGGATCATAAGGAGAACCTTAGATGAAAACTAGAGGAATTGACACACAAAGTTGAAATCAGCCTTATGATATAGTAAAATTATACCCAAAAGATCCACCTGGTAACTCTCCTACATGTTAGTTTATGTAAAAGAAGAAAGGTTGCTAATATTTCTTGAATTACCAACATTGGAGCTTATCAAGCAACTAGAATTATTTGATTTTAAATCCATGGAAGTCAGGTATGCAGATCTCATGGAGATGAAAGAGCCGAGAAACCAAGCTATGTAGACAATGGAAAAATATCAAGCTTAACTTAAGATGAGTTTTTACAAGAAGGCAAAGGTTAGGAATTTCCAAGAAGGAGACTTAGTCCTGAAATGGGATGCAGATAGAGCCAAACTAGGTAGAGACTCAAAACTTGATGTAATATGGAGTGGTCCCTACATCATTTTAGGTTGTAAGAACAATAATGCTTTCCAGTTGTCAAGATTGGATGGAAAAGAGCTACAAATCCTAGTCAATGGGATCTATCTAAAGCATTGATACTAAAGTAAAGTTCCTCCCTTGTACATAGTAGTTTAGTTTTAAATTCCTCTAAGTAATTTCAGCACATTGTCTTCTGGTAGAGTAATTTCAATTTCCTAAGTTCCTTGCACAATGTTTTGTTGATTTGGATTGCATGGTTCATTGTGCAATGCTTCATGAAGGATTCTAGGAATATATTTTCAGAAAGGATGAGGTTGAGGAGTGTTGAGGTTGCAAGGGCCACTTGCTTTCTTAGAAGATCAAATGCATAGCAACTAAAATCAGATTTGGGATAATTCGGTCGTTCATTCATTTTCCCCAAAAATTCAGCCACATGATCAAATTTGCATGAAATTTAGATAGGGTTACTACTACCCACCTTCATTGTAGATTACAGGGAGATAGGATGAAACCATTACGTTAAACAATTTTCCACTCTCATAAATTTCAATTTAGAATATTTTTATAATGAGAGAATCCACTCCAGCCGAGATCAACTCTAAGTCCATGTAGTACTTTAGAACAAGCTCAAGGGTAAGAGGAAGTCAAATTTAGATTAGTTTTAAAGTTTTGGGCTTGACTCCATGCCCAATGGATGCATAAAGGCCACCGATCTAACCTAGTAGACATATTACTCCATGAGGTCGATAAATTTTTATGCAAAATACCCCGGTGGTTATTTTGGCTTTAATAAGGTTAAAAATGGATTTAGTCATTTTAAGGGGCAAAATACGTTTAAACGATCACAAATTCCACCTCTCGAAGGTATTGGCCATTGACATTTAAAGCATTAGTGGGTTCCATTTAAAATCGCATACATTCAAGTTCTCATGAAATGTCTACACCACCAAAGCACTTCAAATTCTCACGATGCTAAGAGAACATGTGCCAGGATTCTATGTCCTTTCATAACAGTTGGGTTTTGTGGACTTCAAGTTCCTGAAATGAGCCATAATGGTTAATTCCATCGGTCCGAGTAATAACCAATTCAACAAGTCAATGCAATCAAAAGGGATATGTGATGGCATTTCTATGGAGCCAACAACTTTTCTCGACGAATAGATAGAAGTCATGACGCGAAAGTGAAAACTAGTGGGCTGATAATTACAAAATCTAAGGACACACAAAGCCTTCTCACCGGCTCACATTTCATAGTTTGACATTGTGAAGGTTAAAGAACAATCTAACATAGTAACATTGTAAATGGGCGTGGATCTTTATCATTAGTTGGAACTTCACACTTTGTCCGAAGAGGTAAAAGAAGGATTGACATCATGCGAGAGAGTGGAGCTTCCTATTGGCTCACGTTTCACGGTTGTCGATTAGGGTTATCAAGTGGTTTGAAATTGTGAGGAGCGTGGAGATTTTCTTTTAGCTCATGCTTCACAATGGTAAAAACGGGTTATCAAAGGTTTGACACATTCAAGGTGCATGGAGCTTACTTGTTGGTTGATGCTTATCATTCCGACAAGGTCCCTATAGATAAAAGACAATTGTAAATTATAAGTGGAGCTTTCTCATTGGCTCGCACTTCACATTTAGCATGGCATAGATCAAGGACATCAAGGTGGACACGTGGCATCATTCTATCACACTCCAGTGATAGACTTTGTGAGATCTCAAGCCCCGAGAATGAGCATAACTTTATAAAATGCGACGAGTTCGAAAGAGTCACAAGCTTGAAAAGAAAAGAAAGCAAATCCCAATCCCACAAGCCAACTAGGTACCAACACATAGCAAAGGAAATGTAATGCACACATAGGCGAGAGGAAATCCGAGGCCAAGCAAATGCTGCCATGTGTCACGTTCATGTGCTTCTCGACATGTAAATATTCAAATGGCCATATCTTTCACTCAAGAGCTCCAATTCATGCAAAATTTATATCGTTTGAATGGTATCATTGAGCCCTTTAATTTGGTATCATTTGTTTAAGTGATTGATGGAATTTAGTTAGATAAAATTAAGAAAAAAAAATTGGGCATCAAAGAACAATTTATGGTAGTTGAACAACCATATTTAATGAAGTATGGTACCCCTTTCCCTCTCCCGCAAGTGAAGGATCATGGGGGATGGTATTGTAAGGTTGCCCATACCTATTTTAGAGAATTGATACTTGTTGTTGGTGGTTAGAAGAAGAAATTTGACTTTCCCTCTCCTTCTATTCCCATTTTCTATATATTGTAAAAGGAGGCACATTTGTAAGGGTTGGAAATTCTTGTAATGCTAGTGCATCCTTCTCCAAGTGCTGCATTTTAGGTTATGAGTTGCGAGCCTCGGATTTAGGCATATGCAAGGCCATTTTTTTCCTTCTTCCTCCATTGTAATGATCCATACATACTCTAAGCAATAAAATACTCATTTTGTGGCTATCAATCTACCCTATCTTGTGTTTTATTGCACTTCCTTGCCTCTTTATTACATTTGTAGGTGTTTTGTGCATTTCTTGCTCTCCTTGTAGGGTTTGAATCTGTTTTTCTCTCGTGAAATGATAGTTGAATGAATTTTCAGACTTTGGTACTCATGTCTCGCCATATCCTTTCTCATTTTCCTTCCATTTTCTCTCATCTACGAGTGTCTCTCCACCCTCTTCTTAGTGCTATCATCTCTTTAGTGTAGGATTTACATTTGCATGCACTTTCATATTTCTATGGTCCTCGGAAGTGATAGACTAGGATTATATAGCCTTGAGGCAATCCCATGTTAGAAAAATCTAGTGATCTCGTAACTAGAAAATCCTAGGGTGCTACGCATTTTTGTGATAAAAACTTCTATGACACATAAAAATGACAGATGAAAGAATTTTTCATATTTCATATAACTCCTATGACCTATGATCTCACCTAAGTGATATGACACACCATGTGAGGTGGAAAAATCCCGAGTGATAACGAGGTAAATCATACACACTAACACCGCTCTTCATCAAAGTTGATGTAGAGGTCTTGGTAAGTTAGAAAAGAAAGATAAATCCCTTAGAAAAGTAAGAAATATGTGTCAAATGGATACGACAACTAAAGGATTGAAAATCTACCCATGTACAAACCACAATATTTTTGGAAAAGAATAAGAGGACTAGAAATCCCAAAGAAGACCTGGTAGGCTGCAGAAGAATTCACCCCAAGAGGAGAGTTTAAGTGAAGTAACTTGGATTCACTAAAGGGTTTGGTAAATATGTCTACAAAATAATAATAAGTCTGACAATACTACAAGTCAATGATGTCTCCATGAATAATCTCCCGTATGAAGTGCATGTAGATATGAATGTGCTCCAAAATTGATGTTGAGCCGATTTTAAAAAATTGAGATGGTGCTCATGTTGTCACAATAAATTATAATAGGCCATAAAAAGTGAATACCAAACTTTGTTAAAATATATTGCAACAAAAAAACTTTCATGGCAGAGTTAACTTCTCCCTCGTATTCTGTCTCTACTGAAGATATCGTAATCACATTCTACTTCTTGTTTGACTGACCGACAAGACTCAAACCCAGAGAAAAATTGGAACATGAGGTAGAATTATGCTTCTTGTTTGACCGACTGACAAGACTCAAACCCAGAGAAAACTAGAACATGAGGTAGACTTATGATGATCATGAGCACTAGCCCAATCAAAATTGGTAAAACCAACAAGATAAATCTTTTCCCCTCCCAAGTAATGAATGTCATCAATATGAGTGCCACGAACATAGTTAAGGATCCACTTCGCTGCTTTCCAATACAACTCATGAGGATCCTACATAAATCTGGACATGATCCCAACAACATATGAAATATTTGGCTGAGTGTGAGTCAGATAGATCAAGATCACCACCATTTGGTGATAAAGGGTACCATCTACTATGTCAATGGAGCAATCAACAACTAAACTCTAGAAAGGAAAGGAGTAGGAGAAGGCTTATAATTAGACATGTGAAATATGGATAGCAAATCAAGGGCATACTTAGGTTACAAAATTATAATTCCTGAGTCAAATCGTGAAATATTTATCTTAAAAAAGTAATGAAGCGAACCCAAGATGGTGATGGGGAACTTATTGGCTAAGGAAATATTCACATAATCAATGATCAAGGAAGAGCTTCTCATAATCAAAAATTCATTCACATACAAAACAAGGATGAGAATGGAGTCATCCTACAACAAAATGTAAACATTAGGGTCAAAGTGACACCGAGTGAATCCTGATGTAACTAGAAAGGATTCCATCTTTGCATACCAAGCCCGAGGGATTGTTTAAGGTAATAGAGAGACTTCTTTAATTTGCAAACGAGGAGGAATCTTAGACATAACTAGGGGGTTGTTACATATAGATCTCTTCCTCTAGGTACCCATGAAGGAAGTCACTCTTAAATTCTATCTCGTGGACTTCCCATCTATTCACGACAACGATGGAGAGGATCAATTAAATGAAAGTCATCTTCAAAATAGGAGCAAATGTCTTTGAATAATCAACCCCTGCTGCTAGGAGAAAACCTTAGCTATAAAATTTTCAATGTCTTCGTTAACACCATACTTTGTATGGTAAACCCACTTACACCTAATGATTATTCTTCCTTTTGGAAGAGGGGTGAAATCCCGAGTATCATTATTCATGAGTGAGGAATACTTCTCACCATGGTAGAATCCCACTCTAGAATCTTAGAAGCCTCCTAAAAATACCGAGGGTCAGTAAGCGGAGGTGAAGAAGGTATGGGGTATAACGAACTCTAAATGAGTCTTTGTCTCATATGAAGCAACCCTTATCCATTCTCCAACACTTTGCAAAGTCTACCTAGCCTAATGAAGACTAAAATGAGAGTTAGGCACAAAATTTTTAGAGTCTTCACTCGAGTGAAAAGGGACAAAGTCCTTATCATCACTATTGTCGAATTAGAAGACTCTAAAGTATGAGAAGTGGGAGGATCAAAAGGATCAAGAGGAGGAGGAGGCTCAACAACATAATCATCGAAAGAATCAAAATCGAGATCGAGATAAGGAGCTCAGCTTGGTGGAGAAGTAGAAGTTGAAGATGACTCGTAAAACTTCACACTTCTCTCAATATAAAGCTGATGAGTAGTAGGGTTCAAAATCTATAGACCTTTATTCCATCATGATACCTTACAAATATACAAGGTCTGGAATGTGGTTCTAAGGCATTGCATATTTTATTGGGAATCTAGGCCATAACATTGGATCCAAAGTTATGAAAGAGCTTGACATCGTGGTTACATCCAAACTAGGCCGCAAAGGGTGTCATCCCTATTACTACATTGTGTATGGTTCTCAATGTAACAAGAATTGTTCATGGATTCAACCCAATACTATAGAGGAAGGGATCCAAAGTGTGAACTATACAAGTGGCCATCTCCTTAAGCATTTAGTTATTTATTTTTGCAACTCTATTTTGCGAAGGGATGTAAGTAATTATGCACTTTGCAAAGTAATCCCTTCAAAGGTACATAAATCTTCAAAAATATTTCTCACATACTTGCCTCCATTTTCAGTTTGAAGAACCTTGATATACCTTTCATCTTATTTCTCAACAAGAGCCTTGAAGTCTTGAAAGTGCTCAAAACTTCATATTTTTGTTTAAGAAAATACACCCAAGTGTAACATGAAAAGTCATCAATGAAGGTACTTATATATAGAGCTCTAGTAAATGAAGGAGATGGGAAAGAGCCTGAAACTTCACTATGAATAATATCTAAATGACAAGAAGCTCTCTAGGATTTTCCTTTGCCAAAACTTTCTTTGGGATCAAAATTTTTGTGGGGTAACCCCTTGACTATTTCGTTTTGGCTTAATTATTCAAGGAAATGATAGTTAAAATGACCAAAATGTTCATGCCATAGCTTGTTGACCTCATCTACATGAGTAAGTAAGGAAGTGGGCATTAAATCAGAAGTAAATTGGGAGAAGGTGTATAACCGTGAATGATGATCTCGCCTTTCCCTTGACCACCGTAGTGTCATTGTGAAGATTGCAAATAATCACCGAGTTAGGACTAAATTCCACTCACATTTATTCACCAAGGTGAGTGATTTGGTAAGCTCATAAGATACTTGGTAGAGAGATCACAAACACTCAACACTTAGTTAAATGTTCCATTGTCCATCTCTACCAATCCACTACCGTAAAATAATATCAGTAGTAACATCACCCAACATGATTTGGGACATGCCACATGGACTGATTTTAGAAAACTCAACATGTGAAGAGCCCATGTGGTGTGAGGAATCAAAATCAATGATCCACATTGATTAAGGAACAAATATAGTTATAAGGTCCTTTCCTTTCTTCTTCTCAGATTTAGACTCATTTGCTTTGGAAGACTCATACTTCAGAGCATTTTGTTTGATAAACTCAGGAACACCTATATTATTTTTCTCAAGTAAATGAGTTAGGTGATCTATTTATTTTCTCATACACTGATGCTCTTCATGTACAATATTCTTGCAATATGAACACTTACACTTTTCTTTCTTCACTTTGGGCTACGAATTAGAAGTGTTCATGTTAGGTTTGGTTTGGGTTTGGTTGGTCTTGGTTTCCTTATTTGGTTGGTCCTTTTTCTCTTTCTTCTTTTCAGGTTTCTTATCCTTTCCTTTACCATTACTTGTAATAAGGGCATGAGAATTGGATTTGAGTGCTCCCATTTGAATAAACTTATCCTATTCTTGAATGAGTTGGGATGAAAAGTTGTCAAATGAGGGAATTTTAAAAGTAGCCCACAGAGCTTCTTTCATGGCATGGAAGGTAGAAACAAAGATGAATTCTTCAAGAAATAAATTAGAAATAATTGACAAGATCAAATGAGCATCCTTTTACTCAAATTTACATTCCTTTGAGAGAAATATAGCATGGATGAACTTTGAAAAGAAGGCATGTACATTATCAAAGTCATTAGGATTTAATCCTAGCAGTTCATTTTCCAACTCATGTACTCTCATGTCATCTTGTTTTCTGAAAATACCATCTAATTTTTTCCATGCTTCATCAAGTGTGTCGAAAGCCTTAATGTGGAAGAGAAATTCAAGAGAAAAAACATAGAAAGAAGACATAAGGCTTCGTCACATTGGTTCAACCACTTATATTTTTCAAGTTCATCATCAGGCTCAATCTCAACTCCCATAGTGATGCAAAATAACCCTTTACCCATTAGTTTCATTATAATTTTAGATCTCCATTAAAAGAAATTAAATGGCATGAGAAAAGGTATAAAAAGATCATCCATTGTGAGGAGAGAGAAAAAAGAATGCGATGAAAAAAGAAGCACACACACACACACACCCCAGAACAATATTTTCAGCCCCATGTTTGTGGAACTTTATAGTTTAGTGTGTTGATTTGTTATGATCCCCATGTATATATTTCAATAACACCTCAAGGTTTTGGTGTAACAGTTCATTCCATTTGGTATCAGAGTGACCACCCAGGTTCAATTCCCGACACTTGGTTAGCTACACCGACATCGCAGTGTTCACCTAGGGCTCGTATAGGGCGGGGCGGGGTCTCGCTATACAAGAGCAAATCTAGCCTAGGGTCCGGAATACGAAGTGTGGTGGGATGTTGTTATGATCCTCATGTGTGGGTTTCACTAATGCATCGAGGTTTTGGTGTAACGGTTCATTACATTTGGTATCGTGAGCGACCACCTAGGTTCGATTCTCGACACGGTAGCTACGCTCGGCATTGCAATGTTCACCCGGGGCTTGTATAGGGTAGGGTGTGGTTCTCACTATACAGTGCAAATCTAGCCCTGGTCGTGGCTATGGAAGCCTGGTGGGATGTTATGATCCTCATGTGCAGATTTCACTAATACCTCGAGGTGTTGGTGTAATGGTTCATTACAAATGTTATGATCCTCATGTACAGATTTCACTAACACCTCGAGGTTTTGGTGTAACGGTTCGTTACATGATTACGATCAAATGCGATTGTATGTCATGAAACATTCAGCCACTCACCTTGCAATCTATTTAAAAATGCATAGGTGTGGACGCCACAATCAAGTTTCAGAGATCATGACAATTTGACACCGTAAGCAAACACAAAATGATGCTAAAACAATAAAAGGAGAAAAACATAGTTCTATGTGAAAAACAATGGCTCATGTCTCAATAACTCCCTTGCCACAATGTTGTGGTGGACACACTCACAAACCCAAAAGTAATAACATGAGTGGTTACAATGCAAAAGGGGACTCAAATGAGTCCAAAAAGTAAGAAAAAAAACCTAGAAAGTAAAAAAGGGCTCAGAAAAGCGCTATACACTCCCACAAATGTTAGCAACAAGAAAATCCCAATAAAACTATATTTTTGCAATTTAGTTTTTCTAATTAACTTAATTTTACAAAATAATTGAAATTAAAAAGGAATTAAAAATTACGAAAAAGCTTAAATTAAACTTCCTCATTAAATTAGATGACCTCCTTAATATAAACCTTCTTTTAAAATTTGATAAACCTATAGTTTTAAATTAGTTAAAGCTATGCTATTAATAGCTTAGGTTACATATATATTCCTAAGTTTAAAAATATAATACTTAACAATCCAATGGTGATCTTAGATTAAATTCAAAAGGAGGAGGGTCAAGTGATCAAGGGATGAGGAGGTGGCTCCACATGGTGAGCTCGCAATGAGGGTCGAGATACTTGAACGCGTTATCGAGTGATCATTTCAAAGAACAATTGAAAGACCAAGGTTGGACATGTAGGTAACAACCCGAGCAGGTGGTTCCAATATAGAGCAACAATGAGATGAGGGCGCTCAGATGAACATGTGAGGTAACACACGCACAGGCCGAGCAATTAGGCTAAAAACTAGAGGACACAACATGCAATATTTTCAGGTCGAAAGCACGAGTCCAACGTGGTTGAGTTAATAGATCTCACCACGAGTGAAGGGAACATGGAAAACGAGTCTAAACCAGATCGTGGCAAGAGACATCTAGGGTCTAAACCAGATGTGGAAGCTCCATCTAGAGTAGGAGAGTAGGAAAAATGGCTCATCAATCCAGGAGAAGACATGATGAAAACAGAAATGAGCCAATCCCATACTCAAATGACATCCAAAACACAAGCTTGAAGGGAAGACCCAACTCAAGGAGTGAGCTAAAAAGGAACAAACCAATCTCGGGGAAGGCAGGACATAGTCCAAGGTGGGCTCAAATGATCCAAGAACACAAACCAACTTGCAAAGCAAATAACTTGACACACAACTCACCGAGGAAAATGTGAGCTCATCAAGCTAGTAGGAGCTCGGTGAGCTGGGATGGGATAGAGGAGAGGTAGGTAGGGTAAACAAGATGTAAGGCAACAAGAGAGGACTAGGAGTAGGAAATATTTTCTAATTTTTTTTTCAAAATTTTAAATAAAAATCAAATAACTCGCACCATAAATACATCTAAAATGATTTTCCACCAAATGAAGTCACAGATATCTAAATCTAGAGAGAAAACACCTAAAACTACACAAACAAAAATACCTAAAAAGTACAAGCTAGAACTCGTTAAATGGATTAACAAGAGCCCAAAATGATTAAAAATTGCATGAAAAGCAATGAAATACGAAACTAGAAGTAATTAGAAACCAAATGAAAATGAGTGCATTTTTACTAAATCACAAGTCTGATACCATGTGATATTATTCTATGAGGATCAAAATATAAACTCGTGCACATCGACAAGGTTGCATTCCAACGGTGATGAGCAAGCTCCAAGTAATCAACACGTAAAATTAAACAACTAGAAATCATGCATAGATTAAATAGGTCTATCTACTCATTCTCATAGATCAAAAGAAGGGTACATAATGGGAGTGTTGTATAACTCCCATTCCTGAACAATCACTCCCTCCATGAGGAAAATAGGAGTTATGATTCTCAAGATGGAATGCAACTCCTATGATGCCTATGACACATATGAAAATGAAAAATTCTATGATGAAATCTATCATATATCATATAACTCCTATGACCTATGATATCGCCTAAGTGAGATGACACACCATGTGATGTGGACAAGACCTCGAGTGATGACAAGGCAAGTCACACACACCAATAATGGATACTTGGAAATTTTTGTATACTAATTGGGTTATATGGTAAATTTGGATAAAATGGGTTTTTCTACCCCGTCTTCCCCTCTTGAGAAGAATGGAGATTTTTCGTGGGGTATTGGCTTCAAGTTTACCGAGTTGTTTGTATGTATGTGTTGTTTTCATCCCATTTCTCATCATTGTGCATATTGGATGCATGATCCTCCTCTCTCCCATGGGCTTGGAGGGAGGCTAACATGCCCTCCTTATTGGGAAGTGACATGTGATGATGTCATTTGGTTGGGTGGAAAACCAAGCCACTTCTTATTGTGTTTTGGAGATTTAATACATGGAGTTGGAGCCAATATTTAGACCTTACATGGAGTTTGGTCCTTTCTTTTGGAGAATATAATTTTGATTCAAAATTTTGACATGTTGTTCCCACTTAGTGGGAGGCTTATCCACTTGCATTTTAGAGTTGTAGTTTTCTTGTAAATTGTAAGAGAGGATTAAATGCAAGATGAATTGTTTTGGATTTCATTAGAGTGGAAAGTTTCATTGTCATTTATTTTACAAATCTTGTTTTAAATGAAGAATTTGTGAGCATGTATAAAAAGATGATTCCTTGTTTTCCATGTTATATCGTTGTTGCAGTGGGATAAAGATCTTGATGTTAGCCTCTTGAAATCCTATGTTGTAGTGAATAATGTTGTAAATTTCGTAACAAGGAGTGTTTTTTTACCTTAATTTTCTATGGACTTGGTTAGTATTAACCTATTTGGAATGGTGGTTATAAAACTCTCAAATTTGATGAAGGTTTAGACATTGTAAGAAATGTAGATATTTCTCTATATTATCTAGATTCATATGTCATACTTCTTGTTGGTGGCTTGAATTTAAGAGAGAAGAAAAACATTGAAATTGTTGAATAAAATGGAATGGGGATCTTGTTTAGTTAGGGAGTCTATTGAAAGGATTTTTAATCTATGGACTCACTTTAATTTGGGTGTTTGAAATGTTGTAACCAAAATTGAGTAGCCTTTTAAATAGTCCTTTGATTATTGGATTGTTTTAGTTGAAAAGGGAAAATGATATCTTGGATTTCTTGAGATAATTTAAATGAGAATGTAAATTGTGTTATCTTCTTTCCAAAAGGATTCTTACTAGCCTTACCGTATGAAAGGAAAATATAAAGCTTGAGTTCTTGATATCCTACTTGTTTATAAACCATCTTAATGTTTAACCAAACAAGGTACATGGTTTTTATTTTTGAGATAATAGCTTATAAAGATGTAAATTCAATTTATATAGGTGAGCATACGCTTTTATATTTTAGTTGAGCTTATTGATATAAGGATTATGTAAATATATTTAAATTAGTATATTTGGTTTTCTCAATGATATCACTTACATAAGTTGAAATAGGTTTTAAAATGGAGTTTAATACTCGTCCTTTTTACCGATATAGATATGTGTTTAGGTTCACTTAGTCAAGGAGATAAAATGGTAGATAAAAATAAGATTTATCTTTGGGTCTTATTTTCTACCTTCATATATATACATACACATGTATATATATACACCTACACACACACACATATATTATATATCTATACACAATAATATAAACAAACATATACATATGGATTTTTGTTATATTATAAATTAGATTGAAGAAAAACCTTGAGTTATATACACACGCGCGCATGCGCACACAAACACACACAAAATGATTTTAGGTTGTTTTAAAATTGAATGAACTAAATAATAATAATAAGGCTGGAGGGTCAGTGGTGGGTAGGCCGACCCAACCACTCCCCTCTATGGAAATTTTTGGGGCTTGACCCCATTATAACTTGGTTACTCCTTTGGGTGGAAACCTCAGTATCCCTAGCCACGTCGTTGTGCGGCCTCCACCAATGACACCCTCTATGTAACCCCCTTCTCTTTCTTTGTCCATATAGCCCCTACTAGCCTCTCGCTTCCTATTCACTCAAAAACCACACTCTCATATATATATATATATATATATATATATATATATATATATATATATAATCTATACCTATCCTCAAGCTAAGAGTATATGCGCCGCATACATTCAAATACGTGGGTGTGTACATACATACATACATACATGTGTGTGTATATATGTGTGTATGTATGTATGTATATACATACACACACACATATATGTATGGGGAAGATATATTTTGATGAAAATATATACACATAAATATGTATATAGGATGTATATACACTTATGAAAACCCTAATGGGTATATCAGAAACGAAATAGGTGGGTGAATAAACAAATAAAATAATTGAGCCTCCATGGATGCTACCTCCATTACTCGCAAAACTAGAAGAGATGAGTTCAATGAATTTAGGGAAAAGGAAAAGCTATAAATTTTAAAACAAAATTAGGTTTCTTTTAGAAACTCTAAGGATCAAGGGTAGCGATCCCCTCGATCTAAGGGATCAAATTTAAGTCTAGAAATTGCCACTTGTCCATTTAAGCTTATGAGTTTACTAGAAAGGACATGTGGGCTCACCTTTTCCCTTTAATTTTGAAAGAATATATTTATTTTAAACTATCTAAAATGATAATTATAGTAAAGGGCATGGGACCATTCGGATGAAGCCAAATGGGTCCCATGCCCAACTTAATGATTTTAGACCCTAACTAATATAAATCCTAAAATTTATTAACTAACCCCTCAAAGCTGGGGACTTTTGGAATACATTTACTAACCATAATTGGGAAATTACTACTACCGTTAATGTCACACTCCACAATTAGGTTTTTGTTTTGGAATAAACGTAAACAAGCTAAATCCTCTTATTGGTGCAAATAATGTTTGGGTTGTTTTCTAGTATTCCTAGTTATAATGAATTAGTGTGGGTTCGTAATGGAATGAATAATTGTAGGGATTTTTTATTATTTCATCTTGATTGAGATAATGACTTGAAATATTACCTAATTATTTGTTAAGTACCCTAAGTGGTGCTTTATAATAGGATGAAGATATAAATAACATTATGAATCATCGCAAATGATATTGGAATTGTACTTAATTGGCGTAATTATGGGTAAACAAGGACTTGGTTTATATCTCCTACTTATTGGATAAGTTAATGAAAAAGGTTAATAATCTACCTATATCGATGACTTGGAACAATCAATACCAATATTCTTGTGCCTAGTTAAATTTGGGCAACCCTCATGACATAAATATAATAAGAGTGATTTATACAATGATTATAAATTGTCAAAATAGGACTATGGTGTTTTGTGCCCACGCTTTATTAATCCCTAATGAAGTGAGGGAGTTGGAATAATAAGGTTTAATGAAATGGGATGACTAAGGTTTGTAAAATATAACTCAACAATTGTTTGGTATACTCATTGGTGGCAGAGGTCGTAATAACTTGGCTAGCCTTAATCACATGGAAAATGGTAATGAGGAGTGGGTATCACCTTAGTTAATCTAGTACATCCATAGTTGATTTAGAAAAACAATGATTTAAATTGTGTCTATTACTCAACCAACGTTTACAAAATAAATCATCCCAAATTTTCCTAGTCTTTTAGATGGTTTTTGGTTCTTGAAATCATGGGCACGAAAATTTATCCAAGATATTATCACCCGTGATGAAGTATAAGGCCTAACAAAAGATGTCAATTTTAAAGTGTAGTTAGAAGTCATGTAGGCCCAAGACCATACAGTAGGTCAGACCGTATGTACGGTCCTCACAAAACTATATGGTTCTAATTAGGGGGGAATGTGCCAAATGAATTTTGGAGATAATAAATTGATGCCTCTCTATTGGTTTTATGAATTATATTCTCGGGATGTGTTGGCATGTCTGTGTGTGAGGATAAACAAACTAAAAATGTACCTTAGAAAGTGCTTTGAGTGATAACGAAGAAGTTGTATTTATGATAGCAAGAGTGCATAGTCAAATCAAGGGTTACCAAATTTTATATTGAAAATTTTGAGTGTTTGATAGTCAAATAAAGTATTTAGATTTACATGGCTTCCTAAAACTACAAAATGTACTATGATATTGAATGATACAACTTCAAATATACTATAAGAGCCACCTACTCACAAAGCGAATAAGACCGAACTATCTCTTGTGCAAGTAACAATGGAAACAACACCAATTTATCATGATGATGATGCCTTTTAAAGTACATGGGCATGTCCTACACAATTACCCAAAGATAGTATTACTAGTTTCTTTCATGATACTACCATAGATGTGATCAAACAAAGATATGTTCTAATACAAATGATGATATTGATTGGGATGTTGGGTCTAATACATTTATGTAGTTACAAAATCATTCTCTTTCTATTTATATCACACCTCTAAGTATGTCATTATATGTATGATTCCTAAGTAAGAAAACTAAACATTAACAACACATGTTTTTTTGCTTTTACATTACTTTATCCCTTTTTATATTCTTATCATTTTCTTTTCTCGAATAATCACCTTACTTTTAGACATTGGAAAACATATGACCCAACTCTATATTTTTATTTTATATCCTCTGAGCATCCTAGACAATATTGACCATTAGGGACAGGATTTCCCGACATTACATTCTGTCTCCGTTGGATGTTTTTGTCCTTTTCGCCTCTTCTCAAGTTTTAAATGACACATTAATTATTATCTTTTCTTTTCTCTCTTTTATCACTTTGGGTCGACATTTTTGGTTGTTAATGATGAAATTAAAACAAGGGAATCATATATATACACGACTTATTCACTATCGGTGGGGATTGGATAAATTTGGGGCTATTACTTACTATTTACTACTTGGGACAAGAGAAAATTCAAGGACTCCTTTTGTCTCGTATTAATCACTACATAGGAAGGGTTATTTCTGAATTCCATATCACACATTCATCTTGGGGGAAAATTATTTGTAGCCCACTATCTTGGTGTGAATGGCACAAGGGAAACCTAGCTTCAAGGGAAATAATTCAATCAAACACACACACACACACACACACACACACACACACACACACACACACACACACACACATTGTGATATTGAGTGTAGTGCTCGATGATAATCACATTGAGGTGACCAACGAGGTCAGTTTGACTCAAGCATATGCATTATTTATTTTATCTAATGTTTGTTTAAGAATTTTGCATGTAGTTAGGGTTTGTTTTGTAGGTTCATGTGTGGTACTAGAACCCTATAGTGAAGCTAGTGAGACAAAGAGCGAAAGGAAGAAGACAAGATCAGACCATGAGAAGATTAGATCCGGAGATATTGTCGTGACACTAACAACCAACTTAGAAACTAGCACCCGAAAATCATGTCCTCATCCTGGATGGTCCTATCTCAAGAGGTTTTAGATTCTAGTTTTCCAGATGAAGCTTATTCATTCCAAATCTAACCTATTCCACTCAGTTTCTAACCTAGAATCAGCCCAAATCTTTGAATACAAGCTAAGTCACTCTTATCTCACTATTGCTTACACTTTCTTGTTTCTTGCATGATATATCTTACTTGTTACTATTATATTCATTTGATCTTAGTCCTTTGATAAAGATTTAAATTCCTTTAAATCATTTGGTGAACTTGATCCTTACACACTCTTTATCGATCTTTTTATTTTCTATCATGGCTAACACCTCTCATGAGTTTACCATTGAAAATATTAATGACCTAAATACATACCTTGTTGATCATCCTAAACACCTCAATCTCTTGTTATTTTATTCTTATGAATAATCCCAACAGATCTCTATCTCCACTCCTCTAGAAACCATTATTATCTCCACTATGATTACCACATCTTTATCCCACTCCCTCCCTCCTACTAATACATGGGCATCCACTAGTCATGATACTATTTTCTCACCTAAACTCATATTTCTTATCCTCTTATTTCTCACATCTAACCTAAAATTTCTTTAGGTACCCATGCCTTAGAGTCTTTTATCATGATTCACAACTTCAAATTTGTCAATCGCAATAGACCTCTTCTTTTTCTTCTCCATCTCTTAATTATTTGCTTCTTCTTCATAGTCCTCTTGCACCCGAGGTTTATTCTTATCCACTTCCTTCCAATTTTTCCTCACCTAATTTTCCTCTCTTTGATGGCCATGGAGATCCCCAAGAGCACCTTTGATCATTTGTTGTTAGTTGGTTGGATTATGCTTGTGATGACACATTATTGACCAAGTTGTTTCCTAGGAAGCTTATAAGATTATGCCTTGTGATGGTTTTATGATTTACCTTTACACTCCATTCAATATTTTACTCCTTTAGAAAATATATTTTTGCTCACTTTTCTATGAATATTGGAATGAATATATCATATGCACAAATGGCCAAAATGAAGCAAGGAACTAATGAGCATCTTAGTGACTATGTGTTGCATTATAAGACTAATCTTTCTAAAATGAAAAATGTCTTGGCTGAATCTGAATTGCAAGATATTTTTATCCAAATCCTATTACCTCCTTTGCAAGAATGTGTACTCTTTGAATCTTTTCACTCTTTTGATCATCTATGTCATACTTTGAAAAGTTGTGAAATCAAGTTACTTTCTTTGGGAAAAATTAAATATGGTGCTAATATTTTTGATCCATCTACTAACAAGTTCCCAAGAAAATTTTCCTTCAAGGGAATCCTAGTGAACCTAAGCCTACTGTCAATGTTATATCTCAACCTACAAAGCTCCAATTACAACCTACATGCCACATTTTTACTAAATTTTCATATCCACCACATATGTTGTTGCCTCAACTCCTAGAAAGAAATCAATCTAATTTCTCTTCCGACTCCTCTTGAGCTAGATCCTAATAGGCCTTATGGAAAAATATTGATGAACATGCACATTGTGATTATCATAGATGGAGTGGCCATTCTCATGTGTGTTTCAAGTTCGGACATTTAATCCAAGATTTGATTGATAACCATGATATTGATTTTCCTGACTCTATTATTTATATTCCTAAATCTACTAATGATAATGGAAAGCTTAAAATCTTTAATGATCCACTACCTAAGCATGAAAAATAAGCTCCTGAATCCTCTTCAAATCATGTTTATCATGTTGTTCCTCCTCCTTCATCTTCAGATCATCCTCTTGGATTTATTATTGGTACTACTAATCTTCCTTCACCTATCATTTCTTTCACTGATGCTAATTTTCATGCCTCTTTTTCATCACATAGATTACACATTGATGCTTCTATTGGTCCTCATGTTATCAACAATGTTATGGTGCATCCTACTTATAAGTGCAATGCATGTTTAATATCTTTCTTGTAAGCTATTGGTTTTCCATTATCTCAAATGACCCATAGATCGCCTACTTCTCATGGGCATGTCATTATTCCCATCACTGTTGGGCCTCTCACTATCTCTATGCCTTTCACTGTTGGATCTATAGTTATGCATTGTGACATGGTCTTAGGACTCCTTGGATTAGGGCCGTAAAAGTTGTACCATCCATAGTTCACTTATTCCTTAAGTTTGTACATGAGCATCACCTTATCACTATTCAAGGCATCCCACCACATACTCCTTTGTCATTGGATCCTATTACTGCTACACCTTTAGTTACTTCTATAACTGTAGTGCACCTACTCCTACATATTCTCATGATGGCCCCATGGATTTGGCACATACTCCTCTAGAATCTAGAGCTCTTACTACTCCTAGTGATACTTTTACACATACACCTAGATATCCTCCACATGTGGCTCCTTCTTCTTGCTCACGAAGGATACATCGGTCCCATTTCTCACGAATGATACATCGGTACCATAGTCCATCTCATAAACATAGGTCTCCACCTAGGACACACATTACCCATGGCACATATAGGCCCATTTCACGGTCTCTTTCTCCACATATAATCCCCCGTGGCCATAGAGTATTTTATCATGATCACATATGCACCTCGTTCATACAAGAAGATATCGGAACCTCACCCCCTATCCTCATTGGATAGATCACCATGGCATTCACACTTGGGGCATAATCCCCCTTCGCTAAGTGATGATATGCTCTTGTTATAGGTTCAAACATGGCTGTTGAGGGAACATTTACCTACATGGACCTCACCTTACACACATACACCGAGGGCACCCTTGTTCCCCTCTCTCAATCATAAATTTTCATTCAAATAATTACAAAAATTCCAAAACATTAGCCTAGATCTTGATTGGATGTATCCTTGCTTTCTTATACTATTCTATGTTGCACATTGTTTATCATGTTACTTGGATTTATAGTATGTTCTATCATTTTTTCATACACACATGTGCATTCACATGGTACTTTTTGAGGTGAATGTAAATCACTTGCAGACACGCATGATGTATGATGTTTGGAACTATTCTCTACCACTCCCACTAAGGCTCTTGGGGGCATCTACCTTTTCTATTTTCTCTATATTCAGGTTCTATCATGGGAAAATATACTACTTTCATTCCTAGTTTCAGTTGTATACATTGTGGCATACTATCCATTTTTATAACATGTTAATGATTGTTAGGAATATCTATGTTGTAGTGTGAACATAAAATATTATGTGAGTGATAATATTATCTAGGATAATATAATATGTGTTGTAATAATTAATTACATTATTGTAAATGTAATTATGAGTGGGTGAGTAAATATTGTTATGAGTTGTTGGGTAAACAACTCATTAACAATATTAGTTTTGTGAGAAAACAAAATCTCACGTAAAATAACATGGAGTTGTTTTAGGAGTTATTTATGGAGATTATATCTCCTTAAATATAGGAACACCATCTCCTATTTAAATGGATGTAATAGCAAAGAAAAATAGTGTAAGATTTTGAATTTAATTTATGCAATTCTGATATAGTATTTTCAATGATTGCTTCATGTGTAGCACTTGTCTTGTAGGCCTACTTTCAACCTTGGTTATTTGATTGTCATTGTTTGTGGGCTATGACCTATGCTTGATTGTGTGTTTTGATTTTATATCCTTGAAAAATTTGAGTGTCTTGCGACATCCCGAGTGGTTTCCCATGTATTCAACCAACTACTTGTGTATATTTTCCATGTTACTATGTGTTTTGAGTAGTTTCTATTACATCATGTAATGTTTGTTTGTGACTAACAATTTAGCTAGCCTTTCCCATTATTTTGCATGCACCATGGTTATTACCATGTATATTCCCTATTCCCCCATGTAGGAGTTTTATTTCATATGTGTTTATTAGTTTTAGATTTTCTCGTTAGGGTTGCACTCACTTAATTCATGTCACGCACCCCAAATGAGTGGGGGAAATCACCAGGTGACTATTTAACCCTCTTAATAGGTCAGATACTAGACACATAATGGTACAAAAAAATCAAATAAACATGAGATAATAACATGGTTTGGAATTAGACTTGGACCAAAATCAGGCAAGGAAAGAAGTGCCCAATACAAACATGAGCGGTGGACACTAATATCCCACCTAGGTGGTTCTATCCTAGGGGTAGAAATAGGTACAATACATGATCAATAGGTTTCTAGTGATAGGTTTCTTAAAAATACAACAATAGGTACTCAATTACAAAGTTACAACTAGGTATAATAGGATCAAAATTAGTGACAAGTTACATACTTTGGGCAAGGGAACTAATTTATTTATTTTCTTGGGATCATGTAATGAATGACACTTGGGAATATGTAGGACATAGATATGTATGGAATGATATGTCATCTCAGTGACCAATTTCTATTGGGTTTGTGACCATCTGCAGTGACACTTATCTATGGGGAAACATTAACGGTTGGAGGGAAAAGCCTACAACCTGTCCAAACACTCTTCCCTTAGAAACAAGATGCATAAAACCTCATTATAGTGAAAGGACACTGAAATAATCAATTTTGAAATAGGACACCTAAATCCTCGGTACTATTCCAACCATCTCTAAGGAAACAAACATACATGAACAATTATATCTCTTCTCTCGTGACAATAAGGTGTATTACATCCTTGATTCACTTGTCTTTCATTACACATTTCTATTTTCACATTTACTAAGTTAAATTTAAATTTCATTTATCATGAGCATTGACTAAACTTATTTTATTTTTGCAGGCCCGACCTTACTCCAAAAAAATGTGACATACAAATGGAACAAGTAACAATCTCAAGCACAAGACGCTCTGATAAAGACAATATCTAAGGAACCAACGTATGCATCATTTCTACTACACACAAGGTCACCCCTAGGATTGTTATGCTCTTCTATATTCCATGAAACACATTCTACAATATCCATTCGGAATGATATCAAGTACAATCCTCTTTCGAAATGATATCGGTTCAACTCCCTTCACTCTCCAAAAATACACTCTTATCTACTTTATGCTACCAAATATTCATTCACCAACATAAAGTGGGGGAAATGTAGTCACGAAATCACACACTTTCTATTTATATTATGCCTCTAAGTGTGTCATTATATGCATGATTCCTAAGTAAGAAAATTATACATTAACAACACTTGTTTTGCTTTTACATTATTTTATCCCTTTTGATACTCTTATCATTTTATTTTCTCAAATGATCACTTTACTTTTGGACATTGACAACATATGACCCAACTTTGTATTTTCTGTTATATCCTCCGAGCATCCCGGAAAATACCTCCCATTAGGGACAGGAGCGCTTAGGCACTACTATCCCCTTTGGGTGCTTCTATCCTTTTTCTAGCCTCTTCTCAAGTTTGAAATGCCACATCATTTGTTATATTTTCTAAAGTGTTTTTATCACTTTGGGTTAGCCTTTTTGGTTATTAATGATGAAATTCAAATAAGGGAATCATATATATACATGAATTACTCATTATCATTAGGGGATGGACAAATTTGGGGCTATTACTTACTATCTACTACTTGGGAAAAGAGCAACATTCAAGGACTGCATTTGGGCTGCATTATTCACTACATAGGAGGGGCTATTTTTGAATTCCATCTCACACATTCATCTTGGGGGAAAAGTAGTTGTAGCTCACTATCTTGGTGTGACTGACACAAGGGTAACCTAGCTTCAAGGGACATAATTTAATCACACACACACACACACACACACACACACACACACACACACACACACACACACACACACACACACACACACACACACACACACACACAACTACATAGAGTCTAAAATGTAGTGCAATTCTTAATGAAAATCACATTGGGGTGACCATCAAGGTTAGTCCGACTCAAGCATATACATTATTTATTTCATCTAATGTTTTCTTACACCTTGTGCAGGTAGCCGAGGTTTTTTTGAAGGTTTAGGTGTAACACAATAACCCTACATCAAATATATAGTGAAATAGAGTGAAATGAAGAAGATGAGTTTAGGCCTTGAGAAGATTAGATCCAGAGATGTTGCCAAAAACTAGCGCCAAACTCGTATACTAGCTCTCGGGTGGCCCTGTCCTCATCCTGGGTGGTCTTGTCCGAAGAGGTTTCAGATTCTATTTTTCTAGAAAAATATTATTCAATCTAGATGCAATTTGTTCCACTAAATTCCTAGCCGAGAATCATCTCGGATCTCCAAATACAAGCTAAGTCACTCTTATCTCACTATTTCTTACACTTGCTTGTTTTTTACTATATTCATTTGATCTTATTCCTCTGATAAAGATTAAAATTCCTTTAAATAAATTTATGAATGCTATTATTACAATGAGTTATCTAATATATGCATGTTATATTTTAATCCCATTGGTGGAGCTAAAACTTATGTTGATGTTAGTAATAATGAATAAATTTATATATTAAGTGTGCCCTCGTGAGAAGTAAATATTCCTCCCTTTGATACTAATGATTATTTACTCATCCACAATGGCCCCGAGGCTTTTAAATTGATCAATTTGAAATTCTTGCTCATATCAACTTAGATTTTCCCAAGATCACTAGATACGTCGGCTAAATTTGGATTTTTCCTTACTAGTTCTACAAATATAATTCTATGACACATACTTTTATTTTGTGGTTTTGTTTTAGTATTATATAAAATATTAACCAATGTAGAATCCCTTCTCAAATACTTAGGGGCATATATACGATATCATTTCTTTTCTAATAATAGGTTTCCTTGCAATATATATGCCTATGTGTACTTTGGTAAGGGTGATGTTTCTAATATGTTTTCTAACACTCGCTACTACTATCACTACTCATCATTTTCTATATAAATCCAATCCAATCACAATTGTTGTCATGAACAAAGAAAAATCAACATCAATCAAATGTAATCTCTTAAGACATGATACTTTAATCATAATTCCCAATTCAAAGTATTCTACTCATACTATTTCTAATGTGTTTATCCCTCTCCGGTTTTCTATCATATGATCTACATGATTATCCTTATTCTACTATGAAATATTCTAAGCCTACGCATACTTCACCATTCGGGTTCATCTTACCTCCCGATGAACATATTCTTGGGTAGCTCTTGCGTTATCCCCTTTCTTGTACATAACTCAAAACACTACAAAAATATTCAAATAATCACATACTACGAAAACATTCAAATATGAGCAAAAAATAAAAAAATAGAACTCTGTTCTAGTTTTATTAGCTAGCATATTACTTTATACATTATGTTGGTTACATTTAACTGAATCATAACATATATATTAATTGCACACATGTGTTCATGAGGAATCTTGAGCTTGATACAGAAACTCACATATTATTACACAATGATAAGAGCCAACTTGGTTCTTTACACTACTCTTTTCAAGGTATCCCTCTACACTTTACAAGTGGCTTTGTTTCACTCTTGGTTGCTTTACACTTTCATCATTGTGTTTTTTACAATGTTACTTGTTATCTATTGGATACATGAACTAACACATGTGTCTTATGCAATACTAACTTATCATTACTTTCTATAGTATTACTATTACTAGTTCACTACACACTGCTTTCACGTACTATTATCACTATTGGTTTATGCAAATTCATTCCTTGACTATTTATTTTATGTATTTATCTTGTTATAATGTTATGTACGTTTTCTTTATGTGGACTATGAGCCTTACTTATCTTGTTACACCGTGGGTGTCCTATGTTTTTGGCTCCAGTCTATATCGTACTATGTTTTTACATGTTGTTACTTGATTATACACTATTTTTTGTATTACTCTATTATTTATAGCTTGCAATGATGCTTACATTATTATTTTTCTATGATTTCTAAGACGATTAGTATGTTGATTACACACTTATTTTACCATGTGTGACCCCTTTTACAGTACATATTCTCAATTTTGGCCATCACTTAATCCTTCTACATCCTTCTACAAATTATCGAAATATAATACATGAGTACACATATATTCTTTGAGCCACAAACTTAAATATTTTATCACACACACTTCAAAATATGGGTATTCAATTATGTATTTCTATAAATTCGGATAAATTATACGATACAAGAACAAATTTATACAGGGCATGAATCCTTAGAAAGGTCATAGATATTGAAATGTGGCAGTATTCAAACATGGTTAAAACCATAAAGAAAATTCAAGACCTTGGCATTGGCTTGACCTCTCCATATGTTTCTAGACAGAGATGTTGTTTCACTCAAAATTCATTTTTAAAAATTACTGACATTTACAAGATTTATACACAAATATAGATATAAATCACACAATTCAAAGCAGAAAGTTACGAGAGGGCATGGGTATGGCATTCCTTCTTCACGATAATATTTTAAATACAATAAAAATGGGTTTAGGGAATGGGCCTCATTCTCCTCAATTTTTTTTTAAAATTTGAAATAATCAATTTAGATGTAATAGCTCCTTATGGGGGGATGACATGAGTCATTTCTTCTAAGGTCTATTGGACCAAATTAGGCCTATATCCATATACAATGACGTAGTCCATGAGTTTAGTATAAAGTGTTGAAGCAATACTACGAGATTCATAGTTTGATATTTCCCCTTCTCTCACTTGATTCTCAAATTAGGAAAGTATAAAAGAAAAACTCGGGAGCTTCAGATATACTAACATTTCCTCTTCCCACTCCATATTAACGAATGGGAAAGACATCAAAGCACTTGGGTTCTTCATATTCTAATCCTTCCTCCTTTACTATCTCATATTGCATAACATTGGGGACCGGTTACCCCCAAACCTCCATCATCTTAAAAGCATATTCCAACTCTCCAAGGAATGAAAATAATGGGAGTTCCTCCATCCATAAAAAAATATGTTTACTATTTCCATGTTTTACGTCTCCTTTTCATACTTTTATAAATTTCAAAGTTACAAAACATTGCCTATATTTTGATTTAAAGTTTAATTTATATCATAGACATTGACTACACTTTTTGTTGTAGATTTCATTGTGGAGCATGCCAACACCAACACATCACGAATTCCATTTGAGTGAAGGAAAACTGTTTTTACACACTCATGTTTGTTTTTCCTTTATGCATTCAATTTTAAATTATACACTTAAAGGGGGAAATATAGAAACTAAAATCTAGTATCTCATCCTCGTGTAATTCCAAGTTTGACCTTGTATCCTTGTCAAGGAAAATGCTCATATTTATAATCCAAACTCATTATATATCTAGTTATTCTAGAACTTGCTTATCTTTACACCATGCTTTTCGAAAATTATAGAGATATTATTCAATCAAAGAAGCATAAAACATCGATACTCATTTCACAATTTTATAATTTAGGAGTTTCTCTCTCCTATCCAAAATCATATGTAAGGTTGAGGATGTGGGTTACGGTCTTGTTTGAGATGTACGGTCCTACCCCTTCTCAATCATCGACTCTAATTTTGATGCTAAATCATTCTTTGGTTTATTTTACCTTCTTAGGGTTGGACTTATTAGAAGATCTTGCCTACGTTAGACTATATAAACAAGCCATTATCACATCATAATTCACCCGACATTCTTATAAGCTCCTATTACAAAAATCATTCGAAAATCCCTCAAATTTTTCCTAGATCTCATGCAAGTCGGCTTACTCATTAGGAAATACCTTCTACAATTATGAAGCACTCAAATAGGTCAAAGAGTCTAGCTTCACCCATCTACAAGCATACAAAGATCACAAAGACATGTACCAAGTAAGATAAAATTCAATCTAAGCATTGATAATGGTTTAATCAACACAAGGGCTAGGTCACATAGCTAAGTCACACCACATCTCACTACTACCACATTGGGTACATTCTATACTATGTGGTTAGCCTTCTATCTTGGTGTCAAGAGATATAAGCGAACCCCTAGGGGGTTGGTCAGCTATACACACTTGCACAAGTACTTAGGAGAACTATAGTAGGCTTGATTTATGAAACAATGATATTTAGTGAACACTTGGATTGGTTCAACAGCTTGGGATTGTGAATGCCAAGGGTGGTTCAACCTCAAATACACACATGTTTTTCTCTTTTTGTTTGTTAATTCTCTAATGAATGTTTATGCAGTTAATAGGTTTCCATTTTGTTGCAAGTTATTACAAGTCAAAAGTTGTGCGAGCAAGAGTGACATATCTGAATAAGTGTCATATCCTTAACATTATATATTCATATGATTACTAAGGTTATGTAGTGGAGTGAATAACCTTAACTTTTCATTTATTAGTTTTTAATAAATAAGTTAGGATGACCTAATTAGGATGAAAGGGTGTGACCCTTCATATTTATGTATATAAATATGGATGGGTGTGATTCTCCCAAAGGCATCACATATCATATAATTTAATCTATTTAATCATTTATTCTTATTTCTATCAGTTTTCCCTCAAAGTGGACTATATTTGAGTAATTTGATAAAGAAATGTCATAACTAGTGGTATCGAGCATCAATTTTTGGATTTTTTTCCCACCATATAAGGTACACATATGTGAATTTTTCAGATTTTTTTCATATTGTTATACGTAATAAAATTCATCACTCCAAATTTCAGCCTCTTTTGATCTGATTTGCTTGAGTTATTACAATTTCATTAATTTTAACGAATCCACCACATAGGCCGAATTCAGATTTTTCTAAGTTATTTATATTTTTGGAAACCTCGTAAAATTTGAGGTAGGGTCCATTCTTTGTATTTTCAAATTTAAGGCACTCTATATTTAGAAATTCTTAGATCCAAGTTAGTTAACAATGGAACATCCAATTAAGATATAACACATATTTTGATGGTTTATGGTTACTAATCACTTTGGATACTCCCGCACGGATTGATAATAAATCGGAGCTAGAAAAAGAGTCACATCATGGCCATGCATTTTGAAACAGATATATTTTCATCAACCATTGATCCTAATGATACTCTTTATTGTCCACCACCTAAAATTGAGGGTGATATTCATGCAGGATGTGAAACAATGGTAACTTTTATACAGGAGAAATTGTTTGCCCCATTTGTAACATCTTTGAATGAGGGTTTATATAGGTTTTAAAATGATATCATTTATGAATTGAAAAACTTAATTAATCCACCTCGATAACTACTCGAGACAAAATAAAATCATATAGGAGGGTAAAACAAACATAATATAGGGAAACCATTCTAAGGGTACAAATTGAACCTACCAAAGATGGAAATTCATAAGTTTGATGGTATAGATGTAACTTCGTGGATAAATCTCATGAAACAATACTTTAAGTGCACAATATACCGAATGATGTAATGGTTGACATAGCTTCACTACATTTAGAATTTGAACCATATCGTGGTACCAATGGATGATGAGTGAAAAAAATAGAATATTATTTATTTGTAGGAATTTATTAATGAATTAGTAACCCAATATGAGTAGCCATGGAAGGGAATTTACTTCACCCAATTAACAAATCTTAAACAAACAGGATCCATAGCCGAATATAATGTTGAACATATGAGATTGACAATCCAAACTTTTGAAGAAACACCTTACCAAAGACTAAAAATTTACATCAATTGACTAAATGATAAAGTTAAACACAATGTTTTTTTTTTTGGAACCATGTATAGTTAGGAAAGCTATGCAACAAGCACTACACATTGAGCAATGAAACTCGACTACTAATAGATTCACACAAGGTCAAACTATGGAATAGAGAGATAAAAATGTGACTAATAATATTAATAGAAATGTGGTAAAATATTTTAACTGAATTCAAATTACCAAGCTCTCTCCTCGAGGAGAAAAAAGAGAAAAATGCCAATGTCGGCATTGTGCTAGTAAATGGTCTAGAGGTCATAAGTGTGCGGGTGGAGAGAAAAGAATCATGGTTATTTAAAAAGAGGCATTGGATGAGGAAAAAATGATAATACAAAAAAATAGCACATGAACATGATGACTTGAAGGATGAAGAAAATATTACTATCTTATTACATGCATTAATGGAATAAACACACTAGAAACACTCAAAGTTTTTGGTTATATTAAAAAGAAAAAGGTGAAAGTTTTGATCAATACAGGGAGTACCCATAACTTCATCGATAGAAAATTAGCTAATGCACTCAACTGCTTTTGTGTTTCCTATCTCCAATTTTCAAGTCATGATTGTTGATGGGAAACAACTATCTTGTGGTGGTAAATGTAGTCATATCAAACCATCAATGGAGGACTATCTTCTAGATTTTTAAATGTTTACCATACTAAGTGGGGGAGCTGATGTAGTTTTGGGAGTGCAATGGCTTACAAAGTTGGGAACAATGCATTTTAACTTTCAAGACTTATTCACGAATTTTCGTATGAATGGAAAAAATTACAAACTTTATAGGATACAATCACCACTAAGACAAATTATTATTTCTCAAAGGATGGAGAAACTACTCAAGAAGGGAGTTTATGGTGTGGTGGCATAACTATGTTTCTTAGAAGGATGTGATGTAGAAAACTAAGCTCCATCAACTCTTTAAGAGATTATTCAAAACCATTAATAGATATTTCAAAAACCAAAGAACCTACATCAAATCCAAGATCATGATCACATAATTGAGTTCATTCTAGGAAGTATCCCTCCTAATATTAAACCTTGTCATTAGATACACCTAAATTTTCACTTTTCATCTTTCATACATGTTGATTTAATTTAATTTGAATTAAATATAATTATTATAGAGTAACTGATGTATAAATGCTGAAATATAATAATGACACAAGAAAACTAATATTTAAAATATAAAACCCTAAACAAGAGATAGAAAAATGATAACTTAGCTAATATTGGCATAATTTGGAACTAATATGGGTAGGGAGAAGTGATGAACATAATGTAAGCAACATCGTTATTGATCTATATAAATTATGTAACTCATGAACAAGGCCGATAGGGGCGCCGCCATTAGGATAGGGGCTCCTGGGCATTAATGACCAGATCTAGGCACCCATTATTACGCAAAAGCTCGGATCTAATTTTTATTGTGTCGCAAGAGTGTCATAGTTGCTCTCAACTAATTGCATGTTGTTTTCCTTTGGGTCACCGAAGGTACCTATAGCCTAAAAAAGAGATTTTCACCTAGACAAGCCCATAAACCAAATAAAACCTAAAAGGAAAATGCGAGAATGGGGAGTCGAATGACCCCGACCGTCACCCCGAGTGAATGTAGTATTTTTATCCACTTAATAGCTATGTGCGCTACTGGAACTTCATCTAATCAAATCTAGAAGCTCACTCAAAGAACGTGCAACCTGTCATGCCCCTCCTTTGTTATGCTTATTAGAATGTTAGCATGCATGTTCATCATATTCATAACCAAATAAATTCATTCATGCATGGATAATCTTCATAAACATGGAAGTTCAGAAACACATATAATAACAAAACCACTCATTGAAGTTAACAATAAAATCTAAACATACATATGTAAATTACAATCACTTATCCATTGCAAAATTCCATAATCAAATACATATAAGGTAATTGATTACAATATCCCCATTACAACCATGCACGCTCTCATACAAACTCAAATCATACTCAGACTAGCACTCTCTAGCTCCTTAACTCATACTCACTAAAGGACTCGATCTCGCACTAGTCAAAACAATGGTGTAACACCAATATTTATAGGGTGGGAACTTTCCATTCAAGTGCTTACATGCTTTCTTTCCTAATAATAGCCATGTCCTAATAATAATTTGTAAGCTTTCATATTAATAAAGTAGGAGCTATAAATAGTTTTATTTAATAATAATTTAATCCATGTTTTAATTCTCCCTACATGCACCACTTCTAATATTATCTTGCATGTGATTTTCCTAACTATAGACTTTGTGTGTGTCTCAAGTCATTCTAATTTTTCCTATTAATAGCCAAGGCTTCAAAATGGCTAAGTCTTTATCCACTTCTTGTGTGTGCGCAGCCCCACGCGCCGACCTGTCCTTCACTAGTTTGCACATCCTCGTGCACTTCCCTATCCCGTGCATTACTCCATGCGTGTGTGCCCTTATGTAGTCTTACATACATGTCTACATTTTTCCATCCTCTCAGTGCGCATAATTTTTGCATAGCCTACATAATACTTAGTCAATTTTATGACCAACATTACCCCACATTAAAGATATTGTCCATCCTTGACAATATTGAACCTAAGAATGTCTTCAATGAATGAATGAATTAAACAATAAGAATATGGGCTTGCACCCCAATAATCAAAAGAATATGGATCTTCAACCAACAACTATACATACATTTTTGGGTGGAAGGATACCTAGAAATTCCTTATCCAAAATATTTTCTAACTCCCTCCAACCTTCCAACTCCTTCACCGCTTGATTGTCACAACATCAACGATGGTAGGTACTTTTTTGGGGGTTAACTCATCAATTTTTCCCTTGATCTCCATGATCATAATTTAAAGTTGTGAGGCCATATCGTCTAGCGCATCCATCATGGACATGACCAAGGGAAAGATATTTTTAGTTTGTCTTTGAGTGCAACTTTTAGAGTTGTTATCAAATATCTCTTCTGCTCTACTTCAACCAACACCTTCTCCTGCTCAGCCTTGTTATTTTTCATTTTGTCCTGAACCTCTTTTAACTATGCCTCGTTATTGATGACATGTACATTCACAACCTATTCAAAATCTTGGCAGTTGTCAAAGACAAACTCTTCCCTTCATGTAGCCTCCTTAGCCTCTGCAACCAACACCTCATAGTGCGTAAAATGTTTCTCTACTTGCTCCCTACCAGTCTTCTTCTACATGGCTATCTCCTTATATGTTGGCCCTATCCCCATATCCTTCTTCTCATGTGTGTTCAATAATGCCAAGTCCTCTAAATAATTCAATGTTGATGGATATACATCTTGGGGGTTCCCAACCAAGTCCTGGTAGGTGAAAGTGATGGCATTGACAATACATTTCACCTTTTTATATGCTATGTCCATTCGTCCCTTTTCTTCTCTTAGCTCTTGTTTAAACTCTTAAATCTTCTAATCCTTCTCTTGAGATTCCTCATGTATTCTCTTGATGGTGGCATCCTTATAAAAATCTTTACTTGACTTCCGACACTAATTTGTTAAGCACATTACATGCTTGTTCATCAATGAACATCTATGCATCAACCACCGGAAAGGCCTCCTTGGCTAGGATTTAAGTTGAGGATTAGATAATGGATGCATCCTTATCTCAAATTATGGTTCCTCCATATGTGACTGATAAGCCCCAGAGATCATATTTCTAATGTGCGGGAGGGATTCATTCTTGTCAAAGAATGACCAACAAAACAAGTCTTTTATGCCCATCGAGCTTTAGTAACACACCAAGAGCCTTGACAAGGTCATCCACATATCGCAATAGAGGGCCCCGGGCAATCTACCTTCATTTCCTTGTTACATTCCCCCTCTTCCCTATAGGTACCTTTTACGTTATAACATGTATCAGGCCACCCATAACTGTATCTTTGCCCATGATTGTATACTTATATTTCTCTTCCTCTTCATCATGCTCAAATTCATGCTCTTCCTAAAGCTCTCAGTCTCCACGTACGTTCTCTATAATAGGTTCATCATGGAATTATTCATCTTCAAAATACTTCCTCGCACCATCCTCCTCACGTGCATCATGATCCTCTTCATTTGTGTAATCTACAATGTGAATGATCGGGAGATCCGAGACACCTCTTCTTCATCAAACTTCCTCGTTTCTTCTATTTCATGACTTGAAACCAATCTTGCTTTCTTCTTTACCGTGGTCCTCTTCTTTGGACTTGGTTTCTTCAGAGACTTCTTGGTTTCTCTAGAAGTGCTCATGTTATGGATTTATTCCATGCACTCTTGTTGTCTCATTTTCCTTGCACTTTGATCGAGGGTCAGCCTTCCTCTTCTTCTTCTACCTCTTCGCTGTCATCCTATTCTTATTCTTCTTCCCGACGGGAGGGGTTTCCTTGTGTTAGCTCTTAGTTCCCACCGTTTGTTTCTTCCTCGGGGATTTGATAGATGGAGATCACACTTAGCCACATATTTCCCATCTTCATCTTTGGCCTAAGGTAGATGAACACTTTAACGACCTACTTTCCTATTGCCATAGTTGTAGGGTTTATATCCATGTTATCAAACTCCATAGTCTCTACATATGTCGACTGACACATGGTAGAAAAAGGTCTTGCACAAGGTATGGTAATCGAGTCCACATTTTCTCGCATCATAGTTTAACTTTCGCACCTCCTTTATCCTATCAACTCGAGTTTTTGAAATATTTTTCCATGAAGGAAAAGGGTAGCTTACACTAAGGGTTGTAATCTCTATCAATCAACTTAAATATTCTCAGGATGAAGTGGTGATGCAACACGAATTTTTCCTTTCCTTCAAGTAATGAGGGTAGTTCCTCGATACGCGCTATTTATTCTCGAATGATTTATGAATTCTCTTATACCACTTGTCTAGGTATAACTTATATTAGCTAGTGATTTCGCCTTCACATGTAAACACCGAAAACCTCTCGTAGGTGATTTTTCCTTAGGTGGGTAGACCCATACCTTCTCCTCGGGTCTATCAGCACACCAATCTCACAAAAATAATGAGTAGTAGGATCACACCCTAGGTTATCTATTTACCCTTCTCCACCTGGATCCTCGGCTTCATCCACAATTCCTTTAACAATGTATAACACAATGTTATACGTAGTATTTTACACCATCTTCTCGTGTAACATGTAGCCACTTCTCGTTGACTTGTGACCACCTTTCGATGTGCCAATTTTGTAGCTGACAAGGTGCATCGTGGATCTTGTACATGGATCACTTAGGCCTCGTAACATTCATGAGAAAACTTCCTTGTTGATAATTAAGCACAAGTGGTAGTGGATTCTACTCCCTCATCATCCTTAACATATTTCTCGATCTCCAAACCTAAGTTGTGCAAACAAGTTACTTACCCAATCAATTGTACGGTGATGCACATCCTTCTACCTACGAAGTAAAAGTAATCCTCATGGATGCACAACATTAATGATTGATACAGCTCTCTCATGCTTTCCAAAGAAAGGAAACTTGTACAACTAGAGTATGTCCACGCCTTCCAAATCCTTCTAAACTTTGTCATCATAGACCAACTTCCCATCCTTTGTTCTTTGTTCCATTTTCTTCATCACCTCCATGTTTAGATCGACCCCATACTATGCGAAGTGATGGTTGTAGTCAATTATTTTGCACTTTGTGAGTTGGGAAACCCACGATCAGTACTATTATAACCTCATTTGAAACGCATCTTGAGAACCACTCCTCCAACAAATCCTCGATCCACTATCTTCTTTCCTTTGCCTTTTCCCTTACCCTTGGGTGATATTGTGGTTGCTTTCTTTGGTGCCATTGTTCAACTACACAACCTATCACTCCTCAACTTTGCAAAAATCCATGCCCTAGGTGTCAATAAGCAATCCCCTTCAAGGTTCATGCACCAATATTTCAATCCTCACTTCTTGCTTCAAATCCTTAAGCAATTATGTGCCCTAGCTTAGCTTTCTATGACCATGTGCCCTAATTTCAAATTTGTGCACTTGTACCTTTGTAAACCCTAACTCTATGAATGTAAAACACTCAAATTTCTACGTCCATACCTTCCCCACACTCTAAGTTCCACTAAAAGAGCTTGTAATCTCACCATATGCTATCTCGTTCTAGTTATGATTTGATTCTCCTTGATTATTCATAATTTTGCACAAATTTACACTCTATCACTCTTTAAACACTTAAAATATTCACAAGGTAAGGCAAGAATGAACTCTCCCACGCTCCTTTTATAGATTTCTAAATTTTTATGGAATTTATTTCTCCTCACCTACCACCGTATAACAACTTTAAATGCAATTCCTAATTTCTTCTCGTGCTTTTTCCTACTTTCTTCTCAGGCATTAGTTGTAACCTTTTGCGTGCTACAACTTCCTGTGTTACAATCATACTTACACACACTTCCCAAGCCACAATACATCTTCCTCTCGTGTTATATACTAAGTAGTCCATCTTATTTCGCCTCCTTGCAGGCGACCCTTTTCTCACGTGGTTTCTAATCCGAGAAATTTCTTTTGAGTACCATCATCCTAAACACTTACAACACCTCTTAACAACTCCAAGGCAAGTGTCATCATCTTGGCCACCTTTGTGCACTATTACACCTATTTCCACCCCACACTAAAAATATGTGCAGTCCTCTACACATCAACTTAATAGATAGTAATCCTCTCCTCGTGCATGAACATGCTTATTACAACAAAACAAACAAAGCAAAAATAAAACATGAAAGGAAAATATAAGCTAAGTGGTAATATAAGCTTATTTATAGTAGGGATTCAACCTATTCCCATTGAAGTAACCAAGAAACATGGTGCCATTCAACACTTGTAATTGACATGCACTGAACCTAGTATCTTGGTCACTACAAAGGGTCCCAACCAATGGACTTTCAACTTCCTTGGATGGCACGAAACTTGGAGTCATACAAAAGGACCATTTTCCCAATTGCAAAAGACTTGCTCTTAATGTGCCTATCATGCCAAGACTTTTTCGTGACTTCTCTATCTTCTATCTCCAACACGCAATGGCACATCATTCATCCAATTACATCAAGTTCTCTATGCACTCCTCTATAGCCTTTTTAAGAGATAAGCCACCGTGCGCACAATACACAGGGATGGTAATAAAAATTCCACAAGTAGTACAACCTCTGCGCCAAACACCAATTGAAAGGGTGTGGCCTTGTTTAATCATTTATAGGTTTTTCTATATGCCCAAAGGACAACCGATGCCTAGTCATCCCAATCCTTTCTTCTAACATCACATATATTCATTACGCACAATCAATTGAGAATGAAGTTCATAAATTACCTATATCTTTGGGTTCGCTAATATTTGAACCGATCTATTATAAAAATCTGATTAGAAGTACAAATAAACTTATAATACTATAATGAATGTTCAACCCGAACTCGGTGCGCGCTCTAACCGAATCTGAACTGGTCTTGGAAGCTTAGTGCTTTGGCACATCTTATTGGTTTAACACCTCCCGATGACCTCCACTCACAACATGGTCTCTTCATCTATAAGTTCCAGTTGAATCTTCCACTGCTACACAACCTCCAACCTCTACACAGAGCTAAGTCTGATCTAGTTTCTCGGTGTTGACGATGATCCTCTTCTACTTTGTTGCATGGCCTCTAGCCTCTGCACAAAGGTAAGTTAGATCCACTGTCATCGCCGAGCTCAATAATGATTACGACCCTCCTCCATGACCTCCAAGAAACTAACTTGGTGATACGCCCAACATCAAAGAATCAAATCTCTAATATGTGTATACTTCTCCAGAGCAGTAGCATCATGTCCCTCGGCTTCTCAATGGGGTCTTCGTGTTCCCACACAAGAAGGTGTAGGCTCCGAATCGGCCTTTACAACTGATCAACGAGTTAAAAATAATAACTTCCAATTGTTATATAAGTACCTATATAATTATAGGTCTTAATGTCATTATAATGCATATTATATAGTAGGTCTTTTAATATCTTCAAATGCTTATAATAATAATATAGGTCTTAATATTCTCCAATATTTTTCCTTAATATCCTAAGGCTTCCTCAAAATGTCCTCCTCCTAACTCTCCTTTTCACTTCGAATCGGGAGAGATTGTGTTTAGAACAGGGCTCTAAGGGCCTTATATAGGCTTAAGTGGCCGGAATTTGGTTTTTAAATAGCTTATCTTCCATATCAATACCAACTCGTCAGATGAGTGAGTTGGTTAAGCCTTATGCATAGGGAGGGGGAGGTTAGGGGTTCGATTCCCTCGCCCCTTATCCTGCGCTAACATTTTGGTCGGATCATCCGCGTGTACTATCCTCGCCTCAACCGCACATGTCTACCAACCTCAAGCCCATGTCACCCTCGACCATGTCCTATGCCGCCACATCACATTTGACCTCATTTTTACCTCCATGCCCCTAGCCACATGTCTCGAGTCACCTAAGTCACCCGTCATGTTGAGTTGATCGTTAAGTCACTCAATTCATCTCGAGATGGGTGTGAGCGTTGTGCTTAGGTGTGCAGAGTGGGGAATTTAATCCCACATGCTTTGAGGTTTAGATGAATCAAGCCTTTTAATAGGATTTTCTTTGTGGGTTGTTTGGTCTTCGATCGATTCCCTTACATTGGATTTTGATCCACCACGTGGGTGTTTGCGTGATTGTTGGATGGCCTCGGTGCAACTCGCCATGATCTCGCCGAGGTGGTTCGCCCATACATCTCGGTAATAACTCACCAATGTAACCCGGTTAGCTCACCAATGTAACTCAGCACCAACTCAATCTCAAGTTGATGAGTTTTCCAAATGAGTTATATCACTTTGGCGGCCGGGTCCCCTTCTGAAATAAAAGTGTGCCCCTTAGTTGACTAGATTTTTTGCACTCTCAAGCAACAAAGACCGTGTTTGAAACTCAATATTTTATTTTTTCTATGTGATGTTGATTTACCCATTTATCACCGCACCCGTGTCTAGTCACCGTGTTGCCTGTGTATTGGTTGCATCCTGTGAACATCTTGTTCTCGTGGACTACATCCGAGCGTATGCATTTGTTCTATGCATTCTAATGGGCACCAAATATCTCGAACTTCTACTATACAATAATGATCCTGGGAGATTTAGGGAAACTTTTCCCACCGATTTGATCTTTGGATCATGGATTCTACATTGTTATTTTGGGAACAAAATATTTTTTTCTTTGTTTATGAGGATCATCTATTAAATTGTGATTAGATTTACATTATTTTAAATTAAAATTTGATAAGGATTATTGAATCTATGTATGTATTTAGATAGTCTTATTGACATATAAATGTTTTATTTTTTTAGGCTTTAAAAATTGTGATTATCATAATACTTGTTATGTTTGAAAAATACTTAATAACTAAAATTTTCATAATTAACTACAATTCCATATGCAATTGTCATTAACAGGTAGTGGAAAATAATATATGTACATATATTCATGATTGCATATTAGGTTTTCTTACAGTAAAATTCATAAACAAAAGGGGAGTGAAAGGTCTTCCTTCTGACATGCGTGACAACTATCAACATTTTCGTTAGCAGCATACGTCAATGTTCACTGAGGGATATTTCCCGTCGCTGATCTATTTGAAATTGACATCCATATTAACTGCGGCCTTTGAAACCACCATCCAAAATCACTCCCTGTGAAATTTCCATCCAAAAAAATATTATAAGCGATAGTAAAAAATATGGTCTTAGTTGGATCGACGAATCTCCTCAACGTTTGACTCTATCATCATCTTGAGCTTGTACATCAACCCCCAGATCAGATTCACACACAAGAAATCACATGCTTTGTAAATTCTTGTCTCTCCCAACTGTTGACTTACTTCCTTAACTGAGTTGATTGCATATCAACTCACCATGTGGCAGCCTATGAAATTGTTTTCCATGGTCTAGATGTATAGTAACCCCCATAATGTTATATCCCTATTTTACTTTCTATATATAAATAGCCCCACGATAAAATAGAATGCATGAAATCATGGTCATCAGGAGTATTCTCAAAAATCTAAAACTAAACAGTTGGTTGCTTAAAACCCATATCTATTTGAGAGTCGTAATTCCTTGAATTGCAGAGGAGAAAGCACTAGGTGGGTAAGGCACCCATTTTCATATTATACAATACCCTTTTGTTCTTTGGTAAACTTACAATTACATTTCCAAATTATCTGTGGTGCACTGTTAAAGGGGAAAGTTACTCTTGTATTTTTCATCTTGACCTTCATTGTGCAGGTAAGGCACTCAGGGACTTGGATTGTACATTGTTATTTTGGTACCAAAATATTTTTTCTCTGTTTATGAGGATTATCTATTAAATTGTGATTACATTTGCATTATTTTAAAGTCAAATTTGTCAAGGATTATTGACTCTATGTATGTATTTAGATAGTCTTATTGATGTATAGTTGTTTTGGTTTTTTAGGCTCTACAGAATTGTGATTATCGAATACTTGCTATGTTTGAAAAATAGGACTTTCAGAATTAAAGCTAATTCCATATACAATCGTCATTAACATGTAGTGGAAAACAAGATATGTATATATATTTGTGCATGCATATTAGGTTTCCTTTGGGTAGTTATTTGTACTTGTTTTTTGTTGTATGTTTATGGTGATTATCTACAGAAATGTGATTACATCTGCATTATTTTAAAGTCATATTTCTCAAGTATTATTGACTCTATGTATGTATTTAGATAGAGTATTGACTTATAGTTGTTTTCATTTTTTGGGCTCTACAAAATTGTGATTAAATTTGCATTAATTTAAAGTCATATTTCTCAAGTATTATTCAAACATTTCAATTTTTTTGATCTTCATTTTTCTAAAAATAATAACATCACTCAATATAATTTAGGGGTTTAAATTATAGTAATGTCTCGAACATTTGAGGCACTTTGAGGGAAAGCATCTCATAGATTTTAGTAATGTATCAAACATTTTAGGGAATTTGAGGGAACAACACCAATTTATTAATTAATTTTATTTCATTATATTTAGATTAATAGATAGTCTTATTGACTTATAATTGTTTTGGTTTTTTAGGTTCTAAATAATTATAATTATCATAATAATTGCTATGCTTGAAAAATACTTGAAATTGTGATTATCATCATTTTGTAGAGCTCCATAAAAGGAAAACAACTATAACTCGATAAGTCTATTGAAATGCATACATATAGTTAATAATACTTGAGAAATATGAATTCAAAATAATGCATATGTAAGCACAAATTTGTAGATATTCATCATAAACATGCAAC